>CM056999.1:91281429-91618832 GCA_029891345.1 Dryococelus australis | reverse complement strand
ATTTTTATGTTGCATAAAGAGCTGTTTATAAATGAAGTAATTACTGTAATCATTAGTATACTAAGACAATTTTTTAGACTTCCTAGTTCTTACCGATATCCAATGAGAACAAAACATTAAAATGATTTTAAAATTATAAATAATTATGTATAAAAATGTATTCATATTAGTAATTAGTGAATATAGATTTGCTTTCCTAACTGTTGTACTATAAGATTAGGAAGGGAAAATCACTTGTTTGTGGTGATAATCAAAATGAAAACTGAGTTTCATATTTTGCTATGAGGGTTATGTTTAGGGTTTATCGTACATCATCATCAAACCTTTTTACAACAAGTTTAATGTTGATAATATCTGCAATGGCTAATTTTGTGTTTTCGCGTAGCAGGGAAGAGTTATGGAAACTATGCATTGAGTTTTAAAAATAAAGTACCCAAAATATACACCTAACATTGTTAAGAGTGTTACCTTACTCAAATTATGAGAATACATCCACACTTAAAGTCCTAATAGACCTAGTGGCAGGTTGAGTGTCACATTTTCCAAAATGATTGCTGGTTGTTGAATTTATCATAGAGTTGAGACTAGTTCATGGCTGAACTGATTTTCAGGATTAAAAACAAGCCTTATAGACAAACGGATTATTGTTTTTTCTCCACCGTATCTGCATGATGGCTAGGGTTGCCACATAAGTGGTACTCAAAAAGAGGACATGTCCTGGTAGCTGGCATTAAAAATAAAGGACACTTGCTAAAAAAAACGACATGAAGAAAGTGGACACACAATTTTACAACGGAAATATACAAAATCAGTAAGTCACGTCGCAGGTCAGCTGTATATTACGTCATAAAATTGTATCCAAAAATCGGTCCCGTATAGTGTTTAAAGTAATACAAAATTAATTTTTTTGTGACCAGATAAAGTGATAATCATGTTCTTTCTCAATATGAAAGTCAATTTCATTCAGTTTGTAGGCACTACAGAATATCTTGTGAACAAATAATGAGTATTAACACAATACACAGTTACACATAAGCACTGTAGACACTTTTTTTTTTAATTGGCAGTTAATCACACTCGCACAACTCAGGTTCAGATATTTAGATTTTATTTCTTTAGCAATTTTGTTGGTTCGTATAGGTTTCTATTTCCTAGCAAATAATAATGACATTTGGAATAGATTAGGCATTCCTCAGTTTAGACATGTAAAAAAAAAACAGCTAGTGGAAAAATATAGGAGTTTGGCTTAAGAGAGAAAAAACACACACAGAGAGAGGAGAGAGAAGAGAGAGAGAGAGAGAGAAGAGAGAGAGAGAGAGAGAGAGAGGAGAGAGAGAGAGAGAGAGAGAGAGAGAGAGAGAGAGAGAGAGAGAGAGGGGAGGAGAGAGAGAAGAGAGAGAGAGAGAAGGAGAAGAGAGAGAGAGAGAGGAGAGAGAGAGAGAGAGAGAGAGAGAGAGAGAGAGAGAGAGAGAGAGGGAGAGAGAGAGAGAGAGAGAGAGAGGAGAGAGAGGGGGGGGGGGGGGAGGGGGGGACACACACACACACACACACAATATCTCTGTGTGTGCACGTGCACAATATTCTCCAAAAAGGTTTGCACTTTTGGCAGGAATTTCATCCGCACTGTTACTAAACGTTTAACGACATAAAAACCTACAAAGAAATAAAGCTTCGCTGTCTTTCACTCTTATTGGAAAAGAGGAAATTTCAATTTTTTTCTTGTAAAAAACAGCCGGATAATTTACAAGGCCTAAAAATGAGGACATGTCAGGGTAAAAAGACGTCTGGTAACCCTAAGATGGCACATTAACAACTGAAAATTGGAAACTACGTACTGCATTGTCAGTATTCAAATTCATGGGAGCGATGCATTCAGAAAATTAAAATACTGAACTTTTTTGACAAACTATATACTGAACTGTTCATTTTCTAATCTTAACAGGATAATCTTTCATTAACTTAATATATTTGCTATAAGTTTCTATGAATCTGTTCAGGTGTAGAACTTTATTAGGCAATTTTCATGTAGGGGGTACTTGACTGTTGCAAAATCACTTTTCACTTATAAGATTTGATTGGTTTCACTGAACAGGATGTTACTGCACCAGAATGCTAACAATTCAGTACCATGCTAACAAAAAAATGTAATCTTACAGTAGTACCTCTATTAACTGAAACACTTTTAATCCGAATACATATTAAGGGGAACTGCCGTAGCATTATTAAAAAAAATTTACAATATAAAAATTTATAGTCTTGCTCATTTTTGGTAGAATATTTCTCTAAGCAGTTATTCTTAACATAAAAATCAATTTTGTATGTGTAGTTGATTTACTGCTCATGTTATAATTTGTCGTAAAATACTGAATTGACATACTTAGTTAAATCCGCAATTGTATAATATACAGTACAGTATTTGGAAAGTTTGTGTACTTTGTTTTCGACCTTTGTATCTGAACCACCTTATTTATTTTTTTGCAATTTTTGTCTCCTATTTGTCTCCCCATAACCCCCCCCCCCCCCCCCCCCCCCCCCCCCCCCCCCCCCCCCCCCCCAATTCTTTTTTTGGCTGGTGAAGGTTGTACTGTATTTAGTTTTCAGATTTCATTTTAAAATTGTTCTTGCACACCCCCCCCCCCCCCCCCCCCCCCCCCCATACCTCTACCCACTCTTCCTTCCATGATATATTAACCTTTCCTCTCTTGCGTACTAGACATTCAGATACAGTTCAAATTTGTGGTTTGTATTATAAAGAAGGATGAAAAGAAATGTAAAAAAACAGCCACAGAATATTAGCATAATTCAGGAAGAAATGACACACACATTTATTTCTTATGCTGTTAACGATAGCCATATGATAATGCTGACTTTTTTGACCATATTTTCAAAGTGAATACTTCTGCAGAATTAAAACAATTTTAGATGCTATTGCCTGTTCTTTATACTACCTTTAGTATTTTGTGACAGTTTAAAACTCGTCAAAATGTGTTATGTAACAAATTTTGCTATTATCATGTGGCACCATTTCTGTCATGAAACTTTAGCAAACAATGTTCATCCACAACGTACCCATGCAAAACTTTTGGGACCGTGTAATGTGCATTTTAACATAGAAGTGCCTATTGATTCATTATTGTTTAACAGCCATAATATAAAAATATATGTGAGAAGAAGCATGGTTGCAATTAAATATATTATATGTATCTAAGCTGAAATGTAATGTCCAGGGTTAGGCTAATAATCAAGATAGCTTTTTCCATAATTGTATGTACTATTTTGTTGATATTGGAGAAAAAAAATTATTCCTGTTTACTTCAGTCCCACAAAATGGGTAATTTTTTTTGCAATGTGAACACTTATTGTTTTGGCTAACTCTCATCGACTACCATGTGGTCAACATATGTGAACATATTTTAATGATTGTTTGCACTTAACTGTACGTTAATTGTTGGTAATATAATTTTAAGATATTATTTTTAATTTTATGTTCAATGTTTGGGTAAATCAAACATTTAAGGAATCATATTGTGTTTTCCCTTATCCTTTTCCCCTTTTGCTTTCTGTATATGCTATAGCAGAACCTTTTGCATCTCTTGGACGTTTGTTAAGAAGTTTTCGCCCTCGAACACCAAGCACCCCACAGACCAAACTGCTGCTGAGAAGTATGATGTGCTCCCCTTGCTCTAGTATAGATCCACACTTCCTGCGCCCTTCTGCCCACCAGTCTCCTAGCCCCTGCCCATCACCAACCCCATTTTTCCAGGAGCTGTACCGTGCAGTTGCTTTCGTTGAGCAGGAGATGCAGACCTTAGATCCTCCCACCCTGCTCACTGTAGACTCCCCGTCCCCTGATCCTGCAGATCTTGATGACAACATCAGCCAGCCAGATGTTGGGGTAGTGGACCACACCAACAGTGGGGACCAAGCTTCGTCTGACACAGAGTCTGAAGCTTCCAACAAAAGAGATGAGCCACAGTTTGTGGAGGAGGACCCGCCAGAGACTCCATACATACATAAAGGAGAAGAGGAAGAATTTGGAAGTGTGAGTTGTAACTGTTTAATTTATGCAAGATAAATTGTTTTGGTGATTCAGTGACATAAGATGGAGCTTGATGAAACAAGTAATAGTATTGGGAATGTTCGAAACTTGGGCATGAGTATTAATTCATTTTGCATGTGCTACATTCATATAGAAATTATAAAGATTTTCCAGTACTTTTCCAAAAAATTTTACATCTTAAATAATTAAAAAATGATTTCATTATAAACATTATAATTGTGTAGGTTGTAGTCACCTGCGAGTTATAGTTTTTCCAGGCAGGTCAAGTTGAGTTGAGTTTTTTTAAAAACTTGCAACTTCGAGCTGAGCCGAGTCGAGTTGCCGTACATTTATTATTAGTATTTGATCTGCGATGTGATGGTGTAATTGGTTAGTCCTCGTAATCGACAAATCAATGTCGGTTGTGAACAAACTATGTTATGGTTGCTGTTGGTGGGTTAAAAAGACTTTTTGGAGTACAGGATGTGATTGAACTAATATTAAGTCTCCCATCTCATTTTTTTAAGTATGCTTAAAATAGATAAAATAACATGAAGGCTGGCAAATATCTTTCATTCTTTTCGAGCTGCGGCCATGACTATGAGCAATTATGGTTTGATATAGGCTATCAATATATTGACCTATCCACATTGAATAAACTACAATGAACTATTTAGGTAAACATGGCAATGAATGATCATGTCCACAAAGTATGAATGGTGGCAATCAATAAATTAAAGAATATAATGTGGAAGCACAAATCCGCTCTGTCATATTATTTAGATATTTAAAAATCAGTATAAAGACGTGGTCGCTGACATGCTTATATGAACATCGTTTACAATTATGACTGATTACGAGTTCTCTGTGTTTTAGGGTTCCAGCACAGCTATGTACAACATTATATTTGGGAATAATATATTTTAGATGAAAAAGAATGCGTCGATTTTGATGTGAGTAAAATATCAGATTTTGATTGCAAATTGTATTTCTGGTGGAGACTAAAGAATCTTTTTTGGGAAAACTTTTTCCAGTACTTTTTTGCTTGCTATTGGGTGGTCTCCTAAACATTATTATGCTAAGCAAATAGAACATGGAAACTGAGAAGAGAGTTTTTTACTAAAATAAACACAAAATATTATAAATTCATTACCGTATTTACCCGAAAGGAAGATGACCCTGAATAAGACAGCCCCTTCCTAAAAAATATTTTTGAGGGGAAAATATTGAAACCTGAATTCAAGACTACCCCTGTGAAGTGCTAAAAAATGTTTTAGGTTGAAGTATTTTTGCATGAATTTATGACAAACTCTTCAAGAAGAAATGCTATTAAATGAATAATATGATATATTTGATTTACATTTAAAGAAAAGCTAATCACAATGAAATAGGTGTGTCTAACCTGGCTGTATGGTATTTTTCTTTAACTGTAAAACTTTTGTGGGTGTTATATACCTATTCATGATTTAAGCCATTTTACTTCCCAGCAAAGCACTTCATCTTTGGGGTGGGGTGCCATAAGAAACATGAAAAGCTTTTGTCAAAATTTGCCTAGGTTTTTAATTTAAGACGATTCCCGAATTGTAGACGACTCCTCATTTTTTCTATTCCTTTTCTGTAAAAATACCTTGCCTTCCTTTAGGATAAATACAGTTGTTATGAGCGTCTTTATTGTGACATGTTCAGATCACGAGTTTCAATATTTGTCGAGCCCGAGCTAGAGTATTACAAAAAAACTCGACTCAACTCTAATTTTGAGTACTCGCAGGTGCCTAGTTGGTAGGCATTGCTGACTGTCATAATAGTCTCATTTGTTTATTGAAATAAATACAAACGCTTTTCCTAACCTGTTAGACATCTGGGTTGTGAAGGATCAGTTGGATTTATTAATTTTTTGTAACATAAGCTCCATTTTATAATGTTTAACAACATTTTTCTCACAATAAAGCATTTTTTCTTTTTTTCTACTACTTCTACTTCTTCCACTGCCTTGATAAGTTTTTGACAAGTGACTGCTGGCAAGAAATAAGTAATTTTTCCATGCAGGTAGATGTTCACATAGTTGTCAGCTACTTGTACTAACAGTCAGATGAATGTATGTAATGCTTTGATAGGAATGGGATTTTTATACCATATTTACCATACCGAGGTACAAGTTAGTTATTTGGCTGTATTATACTTGGAAAGATGAAGTCTGGAGTGTGGCGAAAATTCACTTGTACATTTTATTGGAGTTTTACAGCCTGTCAAACACACTGATGAAATAGAAGTAGGTATTGTGTAGGATGTTCCTAGTGTACATAGGAAAGTTACACCATTGCAACCATACTTGTGGATGGACCAAGTGTAGGAATAGTTTGTTCAAACTTTACAGCCATACTGAAAAGGACAAAACTGTCTTAGTTCCTGTTGAGGCTTCTTGTCAAGATATAAAGCACAATCAATATTTAGTTGTGACAGCACCAAAGTCTATACATGGAGGATACCAAAGAACAAGTGACATTTTCTCCACTCTTCTACCTGCCAGTTAAGGGATGTGTGTTGGTTTTTCAGAACTGCTTGGATAACTGTTTTGCACCTATATGTACATAGCATGTTCGAAATTTTTCATCAATGTGATAATTTTTCTGTTTATACATTACACATATTGTGGAGGAGCCAGTCATATAGTATGTAGCCATACATTGAGAAATGTTGATTGATCAAAAGTACGATGGAATGTAATTTGGGTAGTCCTCAACTAGTATGCTCATGTATAACTCATGCATGATGCATTCCTGTGCATTTACGATGTGCACTCTACTTTACGACTTCACCCCATCTTGGAGCACAACACTCATATAGGGGCAGGTGAAGTAAAACAAATAGTACTTGGAGCGGGAAACGTGCCTACAGGGTACATTGGCACCGTCAAAAGCTATTAGACACGTGCGCCTAGATTGTACTGTTTGCCCAGATTCGCCAAGAAGCCATCACATTAACACCCCTTTCCAAAGATTGTACTGTCTACCGAGCCACCAGCACTCTCCAGCAAAGGTCATACCAGTTCTACAGCACACTACTGGAGCATCTCCAACCTCCAGAGCCTCACACAGAGGATATCAGAAAAGTTCAAACCTCCAGCAGAGGAGAAAAGAAATGAATAGCACCCCTTCAGCAGCAAGAATTATCAACCTCTGGGTTTGAGACTAGCTTACCCTGCACTCCACACCTGTGAGTCTCTACAAACTCCAGAAATCAGTATAAAAGATCACTGCACTTCCACTGTTTGCAAAGGCCGGAGATAGCAGCCAGGGTAAATAATCATGAACCCTCTTTCTCCACTGCTTGCCAAGGACAGAGACATTCATAAGGATGCATGAACCACTAGACCTCCATGGATCCCAAAGCATGCCTAGGGCTGGGATTTCTACGTGGAAGAAGACATCACCAGGATCTCAACACTTCTTTGTCCGCCACCATCCTCTGTCTGTAGCTCCGCAGATCCAGGGAGACATCGCCATCCAGAGGTTTCTGCCGACGTCTGTCTCACCAACCTCCCCTCCAAGGTTAACACCCAGAACTCCTTGAGGTAATGGTCACGATAATGTCCCTTCTGGTAACTGTCCCCCATTCAGGTTCATTCAGAACAACCCTAAGTAGGCAATATGAATTTCTGAATTTCAATTAACCTTTTCTCATTAGAGAAATTTGCCACATAATACAGTTAGCTTTTAGTCCAGGTCACCTTCACCTGGAACATTTCAGTGTAGGATTATCTTCTGTAACTACATGTATAACGGTAAGAGATTGTGGAACCACGTTGTTTACATAGGTATTAATTAAACGTATTACTGTAACATATTTTGCTCAGAGTTAAATTCTTTTTGAACTTAACTTAATAGATCTGTAAGGAGATGTAGTTATATCCTGAAGTAAAGCAGGCTGATCTTGTAAAACCCACCAAGGTATTTCCACACACATTAAGAGGCAAACAGAGTTCTGCCAACTTGGTAGATTTTCGGCAGCACCCGAAGCACTAGTTACTCCTCCACTAGTGAAATTGAGCGAACTAAGCAATTCATACTCTGCCATTGGTTGTAAAGGCCAGAAGGGAGATTGAGTTGCTTTAGTCCGCATCACCCACTGTGGATACCACACCTGAGCACTATGCAAGAGAGTGACATGAGATATCCACACCCCTGTCCACCGCTTGCCAAAGCCAAACGAAGAGAGCACTGGGTGTATCTCAATCCATTCTGCATCCTATTGACCACTTGCCAAGGGCGGATAAGGAACGCGAGGTGAGGTCTCATGTTACAAGTCGGGGTGTTCAGCAGTACTTGATAGGGAACCTAGATCCTGGCGGCTTAGCTTCAGAGTATTTTTTGTGCTTATTCTTTCCTCATGCTGTACTCTTGTCAAGGAGGAGCAAATAAATGGCTAAAGAAGGCATTGAGAGACATAGTAGATGAGATAATTAGATTCCTCCCTACTGAAACTGCAATCAATGCCCCCTTCTCTGCACATCTCACCGTGCCATTGCTTCTGCCTCTAATCAAGCTATTGGACAAACAGCACCCAATTATAAAGGCCATTGAACAAGGAGAGATCCCGCTAGGCCTAGCCTAGCCTTGGTTAGGGCTGCCCTTGCAGGAACTCCTCCTCCCCCCACTGGCCTCAGACAATGCAGACAATAAGGGCATCAGTACCATTGCAACACAACCGGAGCCAATTGCTGTCCACCACCCCAAAACCCAATCCAGCCAGCCTGCAAGGAGTAGTACGCCTCTCCCTACCAGCAAAAAGGTATTGTGGCCACCTCGGCTAAGAGTTCTGTTAATTGTCCCCAACTTTGAGCTGACCAGAAGGCCCACTCGGCCCACTCTGTATACCAGCAGGGCACTTAACCAATCATAAGGTCCGTGTCTGACCTCGATGTCCCTCGCGAATCTGACTTCACAAATTTTGAAGAGCAAATGTGACCAAAACTAAGTTTAAACCAACAGTCTAAAGATGTAATTAAAAAGAACTTATTGAAACTATTAAAATCAACTGACTTGAAGTTGAGAAAATTTTATTTTTATTTATATTAATATTTTCGACGTGTGTTCTTTTGTCGGCCGTGCCATACTCAATCCCTTGGTTAAAATGATAACAACTGATTTATTCGTGACAATTTTTGCTAATTATTACTTGCCAAGTCTTGTTCAGACCTTTAACATTCTAACCAAAACCGCAGCCGACAGTTTCCAATAAGAACTATGCCCATTATAATTCTGCCACGACCTTTCACTTTCCATTTACAATAACAAACAACACTATAGATTGTTGAATAGTGTCATAGTGTGTGTGATTCGTTTTCATTTTCTCCTACCTAAGAGGGCAGTAAACGCATAAGTTGAATATGAATACAGATTGCTTTCTCATTGTCGCCAACCTACGAATGCAGTAAAAACGTAACAAGAAAATAGAACACAAAAATGCTTGCGGGATTTAATCAATACTATCGATGGCATAATTTGCGCCGATTATCTGCGTTGTTTTGCATTCACGTAGTGTCCAAAAATGAATGATGCACATTATGTTTGGCGAATGTACCAACAGGAAATACTTTAAAATGTAAACAATGGGAACAAATCATCGAAAAACAATTTTTCCGAATATATTTTGGGTTTCGGACAGAATATCGGATTGATGGATGCTGTAAATTAATGTTTTACAAGATGTAGCATGCCGGTTTATTTTAAATTGTGTTAAATAATTTAATGCTACTAATCAGTGACTAATAATCGATAAATAATTTTCAGATGTCGCTGATGCTGATAGTCGTGGTATCGGCCGGTTAATTGGTATCGGCATCCCTAAATTTTAGTCCCAACTTGGAGAACCCCAATCCTAGTCAGGTGTTAACTATTTAAATCCGAGAGTTCCCAGTGATGTCCTCCTTAAGGACTTGTGTCATTTTAACTCCTGGGCTTGCGTTCAAACCCTGGCAGCAGGACCTGCTTATTCTTCAAAAGTGGTGCCCAACGTAGGACTAATACCATTATAGTTTCAAATATGCAGCATACTTTCTGTCCACATTGGTCACCACTAGAGAGGGCAAGCTTTAAAAAAACTTTTTGTCAAACAAATTCGTTTGCTGGACCTCTATAATCAGCGGACTTTGTATTTACCAAACAAAATTGTAAGTTGCAATTAATTTTATTGCCATGTCCACTTGCCACATGTAAGGCATTGTTCGGTGGCATGATATGATATGTACACATATGAACAGCTGTGTTAAGCACGGGGGTAGAAGTTATTTTTATAAACGTGCAATGACTCGGCTGCAAGCGTGTACTGTAGCCATGTCCATAATTACACGCAACATTTCTTGTATCTTGATGTTGATTGTCATGGTTTGTGCTCGCTCTGGTAATGCTTAGACAGGCGTGATGGAAGGTCTGGGCACATGTTATGCAACACACCGTGCTAATTCCCAGCCCTTCACAGTTATACCAGTTGCATCTTGTGGCTTGCTGCAACAGACAGGATTCGCAGCTGTATTAAAGGCCGTCTATATCTTGGCACGTCGTTCCACTCCAGACAGCGATAGTGACTACGTACCTGGCAGTGAGTGCACTGAATGGTGTATTGGCCTAGGCCGGTGCACGTGGCATGTCAGTACCTTTCGTTAACATTTTTTCTAGGCTCATCAACCATAGTGGTGGCCTCTATTGTGTAAGAGTAAGACAGGTGAAGGTACCTGTCGGCTTGAGGAGCCTGGCTTGAAGAGCGGACAAGAGTTGACGACTGAGTAGTTGTGAAAACAACTGGACGCTAATTGTGGCTGGGGCATCATGTGTTGTGTACATGTCTGGTGTGGTGATGCTTGATACAAGTGTCGGGGGGTAATGACGACTCTTCAGTTGATGATTTAGTGAAGGTATTATTGGTTGAATAACTGGTAGAAGACTGGAAAGTGGGGGAGAGTCCTGAGGAGGATTGTGGCTCTTGCTGCGACTGGCCTCTGTAAGGGTTGCCAAACTGCGAGCTGAGGCAAGGCGCATAGCGACCTCGGCCAGCTGAGCCATTGGCTGTGGAAAAATAAATTCTGGGGGATTGAGCGCGAAGTCAGGAAGGAAGTATATAAGCTCGGAGCAATGGCAGCTCTGGGCACCATCTTGCCAGCGATGCCGGAGGCTCTGCCCGTGTCCTGCCAGATGAGAGGACCACCTGCCGTGGTCCGACTTCATTACCTGACGAACCTGCCGTGGAGAGAGCTTCATCGAGACGTCATCACCTAGAGGGTAAATATATTCCCTGGTTAGGATTCGGGACACGTGAAGGCATATTAAGCTCCATCCAAGCAGCGTCTCAGCCTTTTTTTTTTAAGCCTAATACTTATTGTAACTGAGACAAGGGATATGCGCCTCCTTAAGAGAATATTGGACATATCTCAGCTCTTCTATAGCTGAACGACTTAATGTGAATAATTGGAATGATGGATGCTTTCTTGCAGCGTACTTGTATTGTCTTGAATTGAATAAATTTAGTATGTTGTATTAGTGCTTTTCCATCTAGCTACCCTTATCCCCCTAGTTCTTGCGTGACCTGTTCCTCTCAGGACAGGCCACAGCACTGTGCAGTAGACAGTCTTAGCACGACTTGTGCTGAGGCGAGCTATGTGGACAACTGGTGATGGCTCCTTGGGGAGGAACAGGGTTGACAGAGAGTCATAGCACTGGATGGTGCTAGGGCGAACTGTCTCGCCTGACTCACATTTCTGCCAGGTGCACAGAATTATATTCCTCTTGGCTTGAGTGGTCCTGTGTGCTTTGTTCTCTCGGTAATCTTCGGCTGCCTTTCCTTCGGGTTCAGGCTGGGCGGTGCTGCTGCCGCTATATCTTGGTGGAATGGTTGCATCTGCTGCTTCTCTTAGGGGCAAATCTTTCATGCTCTCAGTGGGTTTACAAGTTGTGAGGGCGACGACATAACGTCTTATCATTATTTGAGTGCTGGCCTTGCAGGCAGCCAGTGAGGGTTTGATTCCCTCAGGGGAAAGTGGCATGCATGTGATGATGCGGAGTTGAATAATTTTAATGAGCAGGAATCATCACATGTCGTACTGTTACTATTTACATGAACTTGCTGTTGTATTTCTCATTTGCAAATTGTGTTATTTATTTTTCATTGTTGATGTGAGCCTGACATTTTTCAAAATTCATATTGTAATCTATACAGATCATTTAAATAAATTGTTCACTTTTAAATTAGTGAATTATGTCTGTCAAAAGTAGTGGCTTCACTTGTTGATATTTTCCTCCTTCTAGGTTCAATTTGTGTAGTATGTTTATATGGGTGTGCGCGCTTTTGTGTTTGTGTAGAGTACTGCTGTGCATGTAGTTTTAAAGTTGTCTTCGTGTTAATAGAGACAGAATAAGTCAGCTATAATTCTGATTTGTACATTTTTTATGTGCTTTGTGTACTGTGTTTTAAGTTTTACTGCTATTACAGCAGAGTGATTTTATCTCAGGCAGGTGAACAGGTGGAGGAGTTGGCTGAAGAACATAAGTCGTTGATATGGTATCTCGTGAAACAAGTGAGGCCAGGAATGGACCTATCTAAAGTGGTTCTACCCACCTTCATCCTGGAGCCACGCTCTTTTCTGGACAAGCTGTCTGATTCCTATTATCATGCAGACATTCTTGCCAAGTAAGGATCTTGGTTTTTTTTTTTTGTGATGTGTTCAATTAGTAGTCGTGTGTTACATTGGCATTGTGATGGTGAGCAGTGTTTGTTTGTATGGTGTAATGTGTGAAATTACACACACACACGTGTGCATGCATGTGTGCACGCACGTATGCACACACACGTGTGTGCATGTGTGTGTATGAGAAAAATGATGTGAAGAAGTGATTTAAGTGATAATTGTTTAAAACATATAAGAAATTTTCAACATTTGTGTCTCTGTATTCTCTTGGGCTACATAGAGAACTCTCTAAAAACCACAATTATTGAAACTATTATTTTTTATTTTGTATTATAGTGGAGCCTTTTGTGTAACAGATGTTCTTATATTGTTTTCAGTCTACAAATTAATTTGTCACCAAGGTTGAGTATGATTATGTAAAGCATTTTACCTCCAACTATAAAAATTACTTTTGAACTCAAATTTGGTGCTAATAGAAACAGAAAAATTATTCATTTTTGTGTTGCAAATTGAGTAATGTATTAATTTTTCTAATGAAATTAATCTACCCATCACTACCCCTCTGCTGGCTGCCATTGTTGTTGCTTTCAATCGCTCTTACAGTTTCTGCTGCTACAACTGTGTGTATGATCATTGGTGTATAACTGTGCAGCTTTATGTATGTGGTTTTGTGATATGATGATGGCCAAAAATTTAAAACTTAATTTACAGATCTCTGATATAAATTACTATTTCTTTTGGTGCATCAATTGTTTTGTAACATTTAATTATTTTGGTGTTGTGACAGTAAGTTTGGATTTTTCACACCTACAACTTCCTGCCAACTTTAGGGATAATATTTAATGTACCTGGGGAGGTGACAACATTCATCTACCTATGTTGTTGTTTACTCTTGGCTCACTTTGGGTAGGTGTTCCGTGTAGTAAGCCTTCAGGATAGCTGATGCAGTAATTAGTTGGCTTGTTGTACAGCACTTTGAGCAGAAATGACCAAGGCTCAGAATCTGGTCAAAGGATGGCAACCATCATCAGGGAACAGTTGTTTTGCATACTGACCATACACATAAATGCAAATTTCTTGTTATATCAGACAATTTACAAAATAACCACAACTCATTGCCATGTTCAAATTTAACAAATGAGACTACATTTCAATGCTAACAGCAGCAGCATCATGTAAAGATTTACTTTATAACAGCCGGTTCAGATTAATTATCGACCAATGGAAAATCTGAATGAAATCAAACATCTTCCAGAGTTTCCAGTATCACCTTGTAAAACAAAACAATAATGATACAAACGCACAACTTTATTAAACTTAACTTATCGTACTGACACATGACGCTTACTGGCTAATGAGATAAACGACTTTGCTTCATCTACATGCTTCCTTCTACAGCACACTGAATGGGGTTGGGAAGCATATAATTTCTACCAGAGCATCTACAGGATTTTCCGTGGTTGCGGCGATAGTTACAGATGTAACAGAATTATATGTTTCATTGGCATCAGCCAAGTCAGTAAGCAAGCTTAGCCCAGCTTCTCCTCAAGCAGATGTCAACAATCGTCAGTAATATACTCTTCGCTACAACCCGAACAAGTTCAAGGGTGTGCCGAGAGATGACACCAACCTTCCACCACCAGGGCCGGTGAAGCCCTCGACCAGGGAATATATTGCGATGCACGAGCTGAAAATGCCAGTTGTTGTGGTTCTTCTAATAGCCACAGCCAGCTTTGGACAGTCTGCTCCACCGCGCTCATTCGCCAGAGCTTTCGGGGCCAATACCGCCTTCGCCACCTAGAGATCTTGAGCGCCTACTGCAGAACTTCAGAAGCTCTCCTCCTACTAAACCTTTCAGAAGTCATTTGCCACTCTGTCACTTGCCCCTGGCAACGGCTACATTCACTTGCCTAGGCAACTGCTACCTTATGCACCCTTCAGGATGTGGGCACCCTAAGTCCCTTCAGGACATGTGACACTGCATAGACAGTTAAGAGTTGTAATTAGCTATCTAATCGAAACTGCTGCCACTTAGTGCAGAACCAGGTCCCCTTCACCTGGAGACCGTAGTTTGCTCCTTCCAGTTCACTCTGGGTAGACAGGAGATAGTACGGGCCACCGTGTCTTATTCCTCTTGGAATAAATACAATCCATTCCTATCTGTTCTCTCATTTTCCCTCAAGTACTTCCGAGACTTCCATTGTAAACACCACATCCTGTAGTGTGGAGCAGGAGACCGGGTTTGCCAATACCAGTGTGTCGCTTAGTGTAGGACTGCGAGCTCCCCTCAGGGACTCGTACATCAAGAATACACACATTATTCGATAGTCACCTGTTCCGTGCATCAGGTGTATCAAATGGTACAGCCCCAACCACTAGTCATACCCCTACTAGAGAGGATAAGTTGCTAGACCAGTTTGCATCCCTCCACGGCACTGTTTGTGTTGCCGAAGGAAGTGTTTGGTTGGTTCTGGGTTGGACCTGTCTGTCCTAGAGGCTCACCCGTCAAAGCCATTTAGATGCCTTCTGCTCTCCAACCACCATACTGTTTGTGTTGCTGGTTGGGGAACAAGGCTGTACTCAGTGCCGGACCAGTGTGCCTAGACGGCAGAACATTTTTAGATAAGGAACGCATGTCGTCTGCTCCTAATCTCATGAGGTACGGTTTTAGCATCTGATGCCCTTCATGAAGAGAGGTGGGAAGGATATTAAGGAGAGGAAGGCTACCTACCTACCAGTCTAACTGGCGTTGCACCCAGCCCGGTAAGGAATTCGGCTGGATTCACCCCGCGAATGAGCTCAAGCCGCCTGTAAGTCGGTGGGGCTTAACCCTCCGACTCTCTCCCCTTCTCTGTTTCAGCTTCTCCAGAAGGTTCCTGGGACACTGCATCCTGTAGTTGCAGCCTTCAAATGCTGAGAGAAGGTGCCCATGGGACTAGCGTGTTCGTAGTTCTCCATACACTGCTACTCCAGCCAGCAGAGTTCATCACCAGAAGTTTGTGGAGCAGCCACAACACCGCCAGTAAACCCACCATGCCTACCAACAGACCCAGCATCGGAGTAAGTAAGCCTTAGGCTCCAAACCCAGCAGTCTGGCCAGTAGCTAAACCTGTAGCGGGCTTTGTCCCCAGCCGTCAGCCAGCACACCCCCCTTCTACATGGGATGAGCTCCAATATACAAGTAAAGTCGGCCCAAACTGCCCATAGTAAGTGCACTCGACCTGCACTAACAGTCACTGCTTCGAGACAGAGAGTCTTAGTGCCCAAATCCAGATAGCATCACATGTCATAGAGGTATGTATTTGGCTGCATAAAGAAGAGTGCTAATTATGAACACCACTCATCACACAATTCCGAGTGAAGAGTAATGACGCACTGTGTTGGCCAGTGAGATTCTAGATAGTCGGTTACAAAGTATCATATACATTGCAATAACATTAGCATTGAAACATCTCTCTTTGAGTGTTGTCATATTTATGTTGAAATTTCCTTCATGGGGTATGAGCATTAGTCTTCCACAAAAACATTTAAGCTGGGGCATGTTGACTGGAAATGAATGTGCTGTACGGAAACAATCCAGCAATCACAAAAATTTGAAGCTTTGTTTCTGAAAGAGTGTAATTTCTATAAAAAAAAAAAGTTTCTATGCTTTGGCAGCAAAAAAACAGTTTCAAAATCCTTTTTTTTTTTTTTTTTCATTATGTTTTTTACTCCATTTTTAGACAGGGAGAAACTTTTTTTATTGCTGAAGGTATGTAGCACAAGCATATGAAATGTAGATATAGGATAAAACTTACTGTGGTGTTCAGTTCTTAACAATATGTATAGGGTACTTATTTCCCCTTCCTCATAATGAGCTGCTTTAAAAATTGTTCGCAGTGGCGAGGAGGGGAAATATGTTATTTTTTTAACAAATTAATTATAAAATTCATGTAATTGTAGAACGGAGAAAAAAAATGTAAATGTACATATATGTTGAAGCAGCAGACATTCTTAACTGTTTTTTGCAAATTATTCTCTCCTTTTCAAATCAAAATTATTTCAATCATAAATAAAATTGATTTGTAAATAATTTTTGTTGCACCATACATAACGTCATTTATTTGAGTCAACACCTGAAAACATTTTTGTAACCTCAGACTGTAGAGACAAGTTTAAAATTATGATTAATATGGAGTGTATACATTTTGTATTATTGTCCAAAATTAGAGATGGGAAAATTGATTCCCCAATTTATTGATACCCATCGATTCTACATAAATAATTGATAATCATGAAAAAATCTTGCATTCACTGTGGAAAAAATACTTTAACAAGATAACATTGCAAAAAAAAAAAATTGCTACATCATTGATGTGATAATTTGGTTGTGCAAATTAAAAGAAAATGCCACAGCTTCATTTTAATTTTATGATTGCTTAATAATGTGGTACAATTAATGTAATTGAAAATTATATAACTGATCGTTGAGTGTAAATTTATTTATCAAACGGTTGTAACCACAAGTGCCAATCTGGTTACTATTTTACAGCCACGTTTGGAATTGGAAACAATGTTTGTAACCACGTTGCTTTAAATCCCATGAAACTTTGTTTCAGTTTACCAGTGTGTTTTGTCTTTGTCAATATGAGCATCCTTAAAAATTAGGCGATATAATAGTCTTACAAATAATCAAAGGTAATGTAAGTTAATTTCCATTAAGAATGATGTTTACAAAATTGTTGAACATTTGTTGTCACCATTTGTAAATAATGCCTTTACCCAAATACTACTCGTACATATAAAAAATGTTTTGCCATTTATAACCTAGTCAATGTAATGCAAAGTCACTATAATAAATAAATATTAAATATATTTTGGTCTCAAACTTTCAGACGAAAGAGCTACCTAGATAGATTGATAGTGTGGTACCAAATATTGGTGGTAGTACTACCAACCTCGAGAATTGTAGGTTATATACAGGTCAGGTAAAAACTGTTAAACATAATTGGCAGACCCAAACAAAACATTTCACATTCAAAACATAAATGTTAACAGTCTACTTGAATGCATTTTAAAATTTTAGTTCAGGTTTTTTTATTTTAGTTTACGTGAGTGACGATACAAATATGTCGAGTGAAATGTGGAAGCATTTTGTAATTGACCTAGCAAATTCTGATTATGCAATTTTTTTCCAAGTTTGTGCGATTAAAATTTCTCGTGGCAACAAGTTTAAAACTACTTACAATATGAAGAAACATTTAGAGAAGCACAGCACATATTTACAAAAAAAAAAAAAGGTTGAGTCAGCCGATAGTGATTCATATACACTGAAAATGTTGATTGTCGAAACTTACCCATTTAGGCCTGGTGATCCTCATACCAAATAAATTACTGAACATATTGGACAAATGATTTGGTGGATAATCAATCATTTAGTTTTGTTGAAGATAGATATTTCAATGACTTCTTGAAGTTCTTGGAGCCAAAGTATGTTATGCCTTTTTGAAAATAATTTTGTGATAAAGTGGTGCCAGACTTTTACAAAGAGTGCAAGGAAAGTGTTAAACAGAGTATGCGTAAGCCTCATTACAGAAGTGGACTTCCACGAATTACGACTATTTAATCATATCATTCATTGTGTGGACAGTGATTTTGTTTTGTATCATTACTGCTTAGAAGTTGAAGTTTTCCCATTTCCAGAAATATTGCACACTGGAGACAATATTTGCAATTTCATCACTCTGACATTGCATGAATGGACCTACATACAAAAAATTCTTGCAGTTAAGGACAATGGCAGGAACATTACAAGAGGCCTGGAAAAGTAAAGACTATAAACATTTACCATGTCTGGCACATACATTCCAACTTGGTAAAAGATGGGTTGTTTAATAATAAAAGCATCATCTACTTGATTGCCAACTGCCAGTGCATGTTAGCCATTTCAGGCATTCCAGTCGAGCTTGTAAAGAATTTCAGAAAGCTCAAGCATTGTTCAACAGTGTCATAAATTAATACAGGACGAGCCAACTATATGGAACTCAGCATTGCACATGTTGGAATATCTTTTTTAACAGAAGCAGTCTGTCACACTAGTGGCAAGCAAACTGCAGTCTGTTTGAACATGTTATTAGTCTACTGAACATTTTCAATCAGGCCACACTGGTTGTTAGCTCTCAGACTGTGACAGCCTCCGAAGTGGTACCTATTGTAAATAGCACCATGCAAGAATTACAGAAACCGGCACCACATGGATCAGGAGTGCAAGGCGTGAAAAACGACATGCTTGCATCAGTAAAATGAAGGTACACAAAAGTAGAAGATGCTATGGTGTTGGCAGCTGCAACTCTACATGATGCAAGGCTAAAAGGACATTTTTTAAGCGATAAGGACTCTCCGACAGTAGCAAAGAACTTATTGATAGAAGAAGCTACTGGACATAACTGTTCAGATACAATGAATGTAAAGGTATCCACCTTTCTCAAATTTATATAACTAGAACAGTAACTAGCTCCAGGCAATCCGTTTCTTCATCAAATTGAAACCTTGGCGACGACTGTCGTTGCAGGGTTTTTTGCGCCTGGTGTTTTTTCTTCAAAGTTGGCAGTAACAAATATACTATCGGTCAATACCCTTACTATGGAAGAAACCTTCATATTTCTTAGGCATCAAAATAACAAATTTAGTAAAAGTGTCAAACAAGATTATAATACAAACATTTCCCGTTTTAGACCTTGCTAGAGAACCAAACACATCAAGATGAACTGTAGTCCATGGGGCAGGAGGAATTTGAATTACTTGTTGACCAACATTTAATCCTTGACTCGGTTTGCAACGCTGACAGGAGTCACAAGTGCAGACATAGGCTGCAACATCTGCCCGAAGGGTAGGCCAGACAAAAATTGAACAATTTTGGAATAGGTCTTATTTATCCCAAGAGTTCCACCAAAAACTGAGTCGTGGAAATACACGAGAATAAGAGGTCTCGGTGCCACCGGAACTAAGATGTTTTTACTCCTATAATTTTTACCTGTAAAATACACTATTCCTTTATCAAGCACATAGGGAATGTTAACTTCTTTTTTCAAATCGTATACTTACTGAGAACAAAAGGCATCATTCTTCTGAGCTTAACACAATTTATCTGAAAGCGTGCAAAATTAATAAATTAGTGATTTTAGTGTGTGATATTTCTACATGCTGCGGTGCAGTGCAATGATGACAAAGCACAAATGATACGAGTTTACGTTGGAAGAAAAACTGAAAATCATCAATGAAGTGGATAGCGGGAAGATAACTTAAAGGGAAATAGCATCCTCGCATACTTACCCTTGACACCAAACTTGATGAATTCGGACAGGCAGTCATGTTGGCTTCAGCAACATATATTAATCAGATAGATGAATGAATGTGTATTCCTTCAAATAACTTGATAATTGCTCAAAGTTTTAGGGTTTAATGAAGGAATAAATAATATTTCAATTTAATTTACATAACATTTGTTGTCTTGCTGATTGTACATGAGTTTACAATTTTATTGCTTGTTTTACCGTAGCTTTTGTAGGTTATGAGCATAGACCTAGTGCGAATTCATTGTTTACACCTTTATTTACTCAGTTCAAAATTATGTTACCAAGTAATAATTTTTTCCTAAATTTTAATAAAATATAAATTGTGACCTACAAGTTGCTTATCAACATGGCAGCACATATACAAGTATGCGAGAAGTATGCATCTTTGTATACTTGTATACTTCACTTGTAATTCGGACAGCACTTGTGATGTCACTTCCGGGGACAGGTATGCACAAGTATGTACTTCAGGCTCAAAATCTTTATAAAATTATTGCAACTCTTTATCCTCTCCTAATAAGGTAATTATGTGCCCATATTTACTTTGCAGTGTACTAAAAACATGTTTGGCCTATGAAGTAATTTTTTTTTTGTAATTTTAATTTTCGGTCTTGTTTGTTTAATACAAACCTTGTTATTTCAAAGTGCTGAATTTTTTGGTCCCCACAGGTTTGTATTAATGAGATTCGACTGTAATGTCATTTAGTTGACAATTACTACTTTCGCAATGTTATTCTAAATTTCATTTGAATGCAGCCCTAGACATAGACAGTGTGCATCAATCCATCAACTAACACAACTGTATTTTAAAAAATATACTGTGTACATTTTTGGTACAGGAGTTTTCAAAAATATAGTTTATTTTTTAAACAAAAAGGCTTTTCTTTAAATTCATATATTTTCACAAGCAAGTATTTACAATTTGAAATGCACTAGTGTCCACCATTTAGTAAAATTACTCTATGCAGTGTTATTACAATTTTAACAACTTAGTAAAGGCAGTGTACAGCAAAGTGAACACTTTTTGAGGCCCTGCTTAGTTTTTGCTCTCAGACAATTTTTATCCTTCCTCCACTTTTAACGTAAATATTGCCACATGATTAAAACATGGTGTGTATATTGTGACCGCTCTCGAAGGTAAATGTCCTAGACCATAATACAATGCATTCATTTGTTAGTATTTCTGTTTACAAAGGCCTTAAAAACTAGTTATTTGTACCACAATTATGAACTAAATATAAAAATGGGTACATGTTTTACTTTTGTAAATATCAAGTGGCTGCTTAAGTATTATGTGTTTTTGCACTGATGTTTTTCTAGAAAAAAAATTGTTAAAATGGTTACAAGAATTTCTTTGAAGATGTTATGATTGTCAATACAAATTAGTTTGTAAAAAGGTGATAAATGAAGTGACAATCTGAATGCATTATCTGACCATATAAAAAAATAATTCTGAGTAGTTGAAACCGTCAATAAAAATTTGTTGTGTTTGGCTTCAACATTTCTAGTTGATAAAAAAGATATTTCAGAGTTGACAGTTTAAATTAAACCAAGGTGCTTTAAATGCAAATATTTCAACTATATTTGAATTTTCTGTACTAAGCTATTTATTGATGCAGCGCACATATTATGCAGTGATTTTTTTCTGTCTGAGAATTATTTATTCATGTGTGTGTGCTCCAAAGATATTGGAAGAGTGGTCTGCTACAATGACAACATTTTCGCCCTCCCCATCTTCTATAAATGTTGGGATGTCCCTTTGTAAATCAGCTTCATTGAATGTGTGATGAATGATGTACAGATATAGTTATGAAATCTTGATAAAAATAGTGGTATTTAATTGTTTGAAATTGAGTAAGTATGCACGTAGTAACTGAACTTGTGTGTTTATGAAATGCCCTTCTGACGATATAATACTAACAACTAATGATTTAATTCCAGAGCAGTACTCGAAGATGATGCATTCACTCGTATGAAAGGAATTGTCCGATGGTACTTGTCTGGGTTGTACAAAAAACCAAAAGGTCTAAAAAAGCCGTATAATCCTATACTGGGAGAGACATTCCGTTGTTATTGGAAACATGGCAATGGCTCACGCACATTCTACCTTGCAGAACAAGTAAGTCATTAGTACCTTACAAATTTGCTGATTTTTTTATTACCGTTATCTACAGTATTCGCAAGTATTACGTGTGCTGTTAATCTTTCCACAGATTTCTCACCACCCCCCTGTGTCTGCGTTTTATGTGACAAACCGTCAAGAGGGGTTTTGTATTAGCGCTTCAATACTGGCAAAATCAAAATTTTATGGTAAGGCACGTCAACATCTCAAATATATTGTATTCTTTTCTTTTTTACATGAAATTATTATCTTTTGCTGTGAATTGGATAGTTTAACATGAGAGTTCTTTGTTATAATGTTGGGTCAAGACCTCTATTGACCCTTTTCTTTGACTTCATGGTATATGCCACTTCGATTGATGATACAGTTACTGTTGTTGCCAAATGTTTTGAGGGCTGGCTTCCTTAATCCCAACTAGGGATGGGTTGATACTACATTTTCTAGATACTTGATACCAAAACATTCTCACGATACTTGATACAGATACTTTTCTCGATACCAAATTTAAATTGTCGTGAACACAAAACAACTGAGCCAAGAAAATTGCTCATTTTACTAGTGTCATTGACACACACTGAAACTATATAAAAAAAACCCACATTACACTGGAAACTCGACCCACGAAGGCTTTTTGGAATGCCCACTGCCAGCCGAGATAATTATGGTACACATTTAAAAGTTGCTGTTAATATCTTGTTAACTGTTGGACATAGATCAAATTTTATGGGTGCGTTGGAATGCCGGAAGGATGCACATTCCGAAAGTTATGGTACTCATGTACCATAATTATGGTATGGCAAAATGTATATTTGATTAAATAATAGAATTATGGTATGCTTTTCAAAAGTATCGTACATATTACAAAAGTTATGGTACACTTGTACCATAGTTATTGCACAAGAAAATGGGGTGTTAAAATTTTATACTTTTGGATATTATCATGCGATACCTATAAAGTATCGAGGGTATCGAGGTTCCCATCCCTAGTCCCACTTCCCTCTCCCCCTACTCGTTTTCTGGGCAAGGCTGTCTGTAATGCCTCTCTTCCTGTTCTTTCTCACTGGTAAACTGTCCTGTCTGCACTAGACTGCCCGTTCTGAATGGAAGTACAATAAAGTAATATCAATCAATGCATCTTCAGTAATCTATTGTGGCACAAATATTATAACCAGTGGTAATATCAGTGGAAGTAGTGCAATGTTTTACTCAATGTTCAGCCAATAATATTCGCACGAAAGCCTGCTACACACAGGACAATTTTTTTTTGTATGTGTAGAGCCTTGCTTGTTGCTGGGCATGCTTGCCTGAAATTCTGCTGCTTATGTGCAGTGCTGTAGGCTGGACTGCTATTTTTCACTAATTGAAATGGGTCTATTTTCCCTGCAATTTTTGCTGTTTGTGACTTTAGCCAGTGAAAACATACATTATTGATGATATGTGATTACCTCTCCCATATGTGACACAACAAATTGTTAGTTTGTTGTGTCTACAAAAATTTTATGTATAGGAAATAAAAAGCAAAGAAGTGAATTGAACGATTATTGCATTGTTATATTTGTACACAAAACTGTATTATACAATTTTACATTATAAAATAGTTAACAAACTGCGTAAAATGTGAACACCAAAATGGTGAACAGTGTGTTCTCGGTAGATGTTTAATAAATATAGGTAGTTTTGTTACAAGTCTTGACACAGGATTAACCAATATAAATACAACACAAAGTAATGGTTTCTGTAAGAACACTCACCTTGCTTTTACAGTTGTGCCATATCTGGGGAACTGTGTTGGTGTAGTGGTTAGACTACTTGCGTCCAACCTAGGCAAACTTGGATTTTGATTTCCATTGGGGTCGCTCCCAGATTTTGGCATGTGGGAATCATGCCTGACAGTGCCACTGGTTGACAGGTTTTCTTGGGGATCTCCTGTTCCCCTCGCCCTTGCATTCCATCGCTGCTCCATACTCGCCTTGTTTACCCTCATCTGCTCTCAAGATCTCAATGTTAAGAGCCACAAACGTCTCTTTACTCCACTTATTCACCATATTTTCATGACAAACCCCAAAGCTTGTCACCCACCTATTTTACATTTAAATAACGGTTTTACTAAGAAAACGTCTTCTCAGATGTTTTTGTAGATCATAGGATATTGTATAGCAGCATTCTATATCATAATATGTAGTGTGTTGTGGGGTTCAATCCCAAAATAATTTTCTTTGGTATAATTTTTAAAAACTTTTAAGGGGGCTCATAAATGAGAAATGTTAAATTAGTCAAAGTAACATAGGCTATGGCTTCTGCAATTTCGTTAAGAACTTCTCATTCACAGCATTTCTGGTGGACTTAGTGAAACGGATTCATTTGCCATATAAACATTGGGTAGCAGTGAAAAATCCATTAAAATATCTTAAAAAATAAATTGAAACTACAAAAATATTTTATGGAAAATAAAACTCAAAATAATATTTTAAAAGAATGGTAATGTAAACATGAAAAGGTTTAATCGAAATAAAAAGGACAACAGTCTTTACACATTGGGAATGAATTCAAAAATATGTTTCAATGGCAAGCCGCACAAAATTGCAAGAATGTACATAATACTGTTTTCCCCCATATACATGTTAAGGAATTATAAACTCATTCTATAGGTTTAGAACAGGAAAGAAAATCAGTGTTCATAGTGAAAATGATTAAATCTTAAGGCTGAAATTTAGGTGAGAATAGTAAATTTTTATGTTTAAATATTTCCAAATCAAATACGTAGTAAAATTGTTGTGTAACATACAAATAGTTTTGAAATTTAATAGCTACCAGTTAAAATTTAATTTCAATTATATATTATATGTACAAAAATATTTCATGTCATTGACCACACAACAAACTGTCCCACACAAATAATATTTGCATCTTCAAGTGCAGTGCACAATTGTTACAAAATAATTTTCTGCCTATTGCATGTAAAAAGTATGCTCCAAAATATAACCATTAATAAATAATGCACCATGTGTTTGTATATACACACACATTCTTATATACTGATGCGTGATGTACCGGGAACAAATACTCACTATACTATCTTCATAGAGGATGCCCCGGTCTTTTTGGCTAGACGCTGAGCCAGCCGCTTCTATGTGGGTAAGGGTTTAGTTCTGTTTGGGTGCGGGCGCCTTCCCGTTGCACAAAACTGAGCAACACGATACAGCGTCTAGGTGCCACTACTGTCTTGGATATACCTGGGCGACGGTGTTTGAGAGCAGTACTTGAGTAAGGTGTGACTGATACTGATGTAGCATGGTGATGAGCTGAGACCTGAGGCTTTGGTGGAGGTATGGGAGATAGAATAGCTGGTACTAGGTAAGCAACTACTGGTGTTGGTGGCTGGTCGGGTTGACTAAGATGCTTGACGATCAACCAAGGGTACTCCGTTGGGTCATTCTTCTCTGGCGGGTTGTGAAGAGATCTCTGGGTACCAGAACTTACACTGGGTCTTGTAGATGGCGTAGCGCTTGTGCCTGAGATCTAGGTGTTCAGCTAGCTATCTTTTTAACCAGGGAAGGTTGATACTCGTGAGTTCTACCAGATGCTGAGAGTATTTGTCACACCTTTTCTTTAAGATCTTTCCTCTGAGGAAAGGTATTGGGAAATGCACTTTGCCCTACTGCTACTGTACCACGTCTGCAGGCTTCTTGTGCGGTTTTACGTGTGGCACCTAATGTGGGCAGAGGATGGGTGGACACCCTATTTCCAAGTGTGGTAAAGACTGTGGTACACAAGGAAGTCAGGACTCACCTTGTCCAAAGATGCACACGAGTGTATGGCCCTGTCCCAGTCTTCCCAACCTAGGGGACAACAGACTCTCCCGGCGAAGCCCGCGGAGGAGAGGCAAGTGGACACCAGGCTGACAAGCTTTTTCCAGGACAGTGTTCTTGTGTGGCTTCTACTTTCCGTCAATGCCCAAGGGGTTGATGGAAAGAGTGGCCAAAGCTAGTGCATGTATATAAAAACTGTGTTTGGTTCGTTTGAGTGAAATTCCCCAGGATCACCACCTGCAAACCTGTTACGTGAGGGTAACTCGGAACGGTGCTAAGTCTACAGGAAAAGTACTCAAATTAAAAGTTGACTCACGTTTTACTCCGGTAAGGGAAATAAGCACGTGGTGAATGCACTCTAGCTCCCGGTCAACTGCACAAATATCAGCCGGATAGCTACAAGCACAAGTTAGGATGGCCAGCAGAGGTGACCGGCATACAACCAAGGGAATGCGGTGTATGATGTTGAAAGTCTAAGCAACAAATTCTTGCATTGTTGTATGTAACTGATGCATAGAACAATGTAATGAAATTGCTGATACATAGCAGGATGAAATAAGCAACGACGTGATAGGATTTAGCCTTGAAAAAGACGTTAAGGATGGGTCCACCACAGATAAATCTGTTAACTGCAGGGTGACACAGGGTTTGCAGGGTGTGTAGCATGGAGAGCTAACTATTGTGACCTAACCCTATCGCAAGCATAGCTTAAGTGATGTGAATGGTGTGGTGTGTCTGAGCAATGGGTGCTGTAAACTACGTAGAAGGGTCAATTCCTGAGAGACTAGCGCTAGGAAGAACTGAGACTGCTGTAAGTAAAACTAAAAGGATGTAGGCTGGTGAGTGACGAGTGCTAGAACATATACATTTTGGTCATCAGAAAAGAGCTCAAAGTTCTTTCCAATAAAAAAAAAGGGCTTTGTTAATTTATTAATGAATTCCTTAATTTATATTTGCACTCTGACTAGATCACATTTACTTGTCTACACACACTTGAGATAAGAGAAATAAGAGAGATTCTATACAGAAATAGTATATATACTGACAAAAAAATATGAGCTCATAACATGTGAACCAAAATTAATCGATATATTATAATGCATTATAATTTTACTAACCTAGTAAACTTTTTTGTGCATAACCAACATTAAATTATCAGGAAAGGGAACTATTTTCGTTGTGTAGCAGTTTTATTTTCAGCCATTATCATTGTTACGAAATGCGTAAGGCAGTTGAGTTTAATATGCATATTTTCAGGGTTGAATTGATACTTGGTAGAAGATTCTGCAAACGCTGTAGTTCAGTGCTTGGTGTTCCGGTGCTATTTGCTAATACATTGGAAACTGTTTGCGGGCATTTGCAATTTCTTTCTACCACGATCCTGAGTTGGTAACAGAATTTGTTACTGTAACTTGTATTATGGTAGATGAAATGCTCTGTTAATGTAAACATTTTGTTGTAGGCTTGCAACCTATTATACTGGTTGGATCCTCTGCTACTGGTGCTGTTATTTCATGCAGTTTGCATTCCACCACAGTTATGACGTGATGCCATGTTGTTATTTGTGTTCACATGTCTGCTGTCTGTGTCGCTTTGTGCTCTCCTAATTTACTGAAATGTTTTATTTTTTAATGTTTTTGTAGAAATCAAATGTTATGATTTTCCCAGGATTACCAAATATCTTTGTTTGTTACACATGGCCATGCAGTATGTGGATAAAAACTATTCATATATGTTTTTGTTTTTCACTCGTAGTGTATGATTGTGATAACATAACCTTTCAATGCCTTTATCTTTGGCTGTAATTGATAAGAAGTAAGAAATGTATCATACTTTTGTAAATGTCACAGTGAAAAAAAAAATGTGTGTGTGATAGTTTTTCTTAATTTCAGTTCTTATCACGTTTCTAAACAAGTTATTAATACCACTGTAAACAAGCTCGCTCTGATCTAATGATCGTTGATTTGCATCCGCAGCAAAAGACAAAATATTATAAAAATGATGAGAAACTGTCCAACTGTAACAACAAAGGAATAAAAGTTGAAATGAAAGACTTCAAATGAGTAAGCACATTATGTCCAGGAAGTAACCACTTCATACGGAAATGTTAACTATTCACAGTTTTGTCATAACATATTTGATGTTCGAATGTAAATAATTCTTAATGTACTATTCACAACTATTCTAATTTTCAAATATTTACATTTCTCTCTAATGTTCTTAAAATTTTTGATTTTGGGTATATTGTGAAAAGTTTTATTAAGGACATTTAGACTGTTTCTTTAGCTCAGCTTTAAAATTTTTAATCATTGTTTTGCATGTGGTTATACATTAGAACCTTTTTAAAACAAACTCTTCCCTGTTCCCAAAAATTAGGTAAATATGAAAGAAGACTACTATAAATATTTTTGGAAATTTAGGACCAATTTTGCCCACCTCCAACCCTTGTACATAAAAATTTGCTATTGTTTGCATGAAGTCAGTGTCCAGTCATCTCTAAAATATACTTATAG
Source organism: Dryococelus australis (assembly GCA_029891345.1). Lineage (NCBI taxonomy): Eukaryota > Metazoa > Arthropoda > Insecta > Phasmatodea > Phasmatidae > Dryococelus > Dryococelus australis. The sequence continues at coordinate 91,590,338 of CM056999.1, read as the reverse complement.
GCTGTTCACATTAAAATGAGCACTTACGAAAGCCCTGCTTAAGATCTACTTGGATGCACGTTGTGTATTCTTCCTCCTTATGTAAAATTAACATTACACCATGGGCCTCATCACTTTGTTCATGCTTGGGTCAAGTGAAACTGTGAAATTATTAGGAAAGTAAACATTTTATAAACCTGCTAATTTTTACTCTTTCATGCATTAAGAAAACATTTTATAAACCTGCTAATTTTTACTCTTTCATACATTAAGAAAACAGAAAGCAAACTTAATAACTTGAACCATCACATGGATACCTAACACTTTTTATTTGATGGTAAGATATGAAACTACATTCCATCTATTGTTACCAACTTTACTGGCAGAATGTCACTCAGTGCGCCTGTTGAGGTATATGCAAGCATGGGCAGTGTTTTCTTTTCTAAGGTTGATTATAAAAGTGCTCTCTTTATCGTGAACAACCTTTAGCCTCTTTTAGTCTCTCAAAATTTTAACATCAAGAAAACATTGTATGTTCTTGTCAGATTGTTTGTGCCTTAACCTCAACCCTATTTTTTTATGGAATATTAATTAAATGCAATAGTCTGACATTTAGACAAGTGTATTTTGTGTGGTGTGCATTGTAGACAAAAATTTAAATTTGTTTTTCCTGTTCACTCTTTGTGGATACCATTTTGGCTGCCATATTGACTAAATGGACAAATGAACAAAAAAATGTTAATTTTACTCAATATGGCATCGGCACGTGTTGTTTCAATATCTCAATATCACCAATCTCCTTAGGTGCTGGATCCTTGTAAACATAAGACTTTTGGAAGAAACACAATTCCTACAAACCATTACCAGCTTTAGCAGTTATACCCTGAAGACCAAAGCGATACAAAAAAGACAATAAAATATAACTCTTCTACATCGACAACCTTAATTGTCCAAGACCTGTCTACCTTGTTGACATCCTTAGTAAAAGACATAATATTATGATATACCTTCCTAGGATAATACCTTGAAACATGCGACTGACGATGAATCATTGTGATGTGTCTTCGCTAATGACATGGAGCAAAGTAATTAAATACAACATGCAACCTGGTTATATACCATACAATTCCATAGATATCATACACACAAACATGCGAGAGCGAAAAACACAGTCCACGACCTTGAGATTCTAACATCCAGTCGAGCCACTGTTCTAAAAATAGATTCGGCAAGCTCCAACCTGGCAAAGTGGCTGCTATACGTAGGGACTGCACTTCGCAACGCCGGTATGTAATATTAGTACGGGTGACACAGCATGGCACCCACTTTGAGGTTATGATGTATCACCTGAGAACTTCAAAAATTAATAACGACTGAACTACTTGACATGAGGGCAAGGCTGATAGTACTGCTGAAATTAGTGTATTTGGTAATGCTTCCATGTGTTTGCGTAAGAAGATGAAGATGGGACTTGGTGATCAGATTTGGTTGTATCGTAAATTAGTTGGTACTAGTGTCGATATATATATTCTTGGTCATGTGGAATTGTATTTTCATCCGTAATAAATGTTATTAATTGTATACAGTCCATTCTAGTCATCACCTTCAGGCTGGATCAAAAACATTTGGTGTTTTTGTGTATCTTTTTTGCTGCCTGTTACGTTTATTTATCATTCACACGTGGCGCGCAGTTGCATTGTGGCTTGATGAACAGCATTTAGTTCGGCCTACGGCCTACATCATTGGCTAATTTTCACATGTTTTTGGAAGTGTTGTTGAAGGTCACAGTGAATAGCATGCATACGTATGTGAACTTCGCACCATGTATTGTGATGTCACGTTTATTTATTGTTGGAAACTACTGTCATATTTACAGGTACAGTTTGTGAAATTCCCGAAATTCCACACAAACAATGGCAGCAAAAGCTACAGCACACTTGTTACTGTAACAAGCTGAAAATCACCTGCACAGAGCCTCCCTGTTGACAGATCAAGTCCTCAACAATCTCTCACATTAACGGTTATTCTAAGCCACCTGCCAGGATCTGCCATCCATCAAAACAAGTTCTGAGGATGATCATCTTCTAATTGAAGCACATGGTGATATGACACGTCCTTCAACAAGATGGAAACTACCAGCCTGTTAGTTCTGCTTGACTCTGGCAGCCAAGACAATTTCATTACTGAATTGTGTCTGTCTCGATTAGGTATCAAGCATCAAAACCTATCAATTCCAGTTCATGGACTTACCCACAGTGCAAAAGGTGTTGCCTTGTATATCATAACACCTAGCAGAAGGAAGGAACCACATCTGCCCATTAAGACCTTAGTTTTGCCACAAATTATCTCACATGTTCCTTCAACATTTCTTAAGCCAGATACTTGGAAACGTATTAGACAGCTGCAACTGGCAGATGCAATTGGCTGATCCCTGTGCCACACCAGGAGAAATTGATATTTTGCTGGGTGCAATAATATTTCCTCAGCTTCTGACAGGGAAGAAAGTTATGGCCTAGGAACGTCAACTGCTTTTGATAAGTTGCTGGATTGGGTGCTAATGGGAAGTGTTCAGATTAACACAAATATGAAGCCAAATATCCCGTCCCTCGTCTCAAATGTACAGCAGCCCACCTTGGTTGAAGTGTTGAGAAATTTTTGGGAAATTGAACTGCTTGCAGTCACATTACCACCAGCCCCAGATTTGTTACGTGAAAATATGTTCATTGAAAGCTGCACTCGAGCTGACACAGGTAGGTATAGTGTAGCCCTACCATTTGAATCTCCTGAGCCAATATTGGGAGATTCAGTCTCATCTGCTCTATGCCTTTTTCACTCTTTAGAGCACTGGATGAGAAAACCACCAGAGGTGAAGGCAGATTACGTTGCCTTTATGCAAGACTACCTGGCTGCCGGACATGAGTGTCATGTAAAAGAAGGTGACCTGGGAAGTGTGAACGCATACTGTACCGTATTTACCCTAAAGGAAGACTATGTTTTTTTGACAGAAAATGAATATAAAAAAAAAAGAGGTTGGCTGCTATTCAGGTTCGTTTTCAATTCAAACCTAGGCACAAATACCATAAATGTGCGACACTGCTAGTTCAGTATTTAAGTTTGTGTTACATGCACAAAATCACTTCAGGTTCTATTCATAATTTTTACTCAGGTAGCAGTTAGTCCTCCAAAATTGGCGTGCCACAAGACAGAGGATTTTGACAAAGGTTTTTCATCCTTAAATACTGTGTCCAATGGTTGTACTATTTTTGTAGTGCTGAGATTGTACCTGTCAACTTTTACAAGGGTCCCCTTATCTGGTTTTGTCTGGCTGGTAAAGAAGAAGCATTTTGCTGGGAAGCAAAATGGCTGAAGTCACGAATATATAACACCCACAAAATTTTACAGTGTAAGAAAGATGCTGCTACCATAATACAGGTTAGACACACCTATTTCATTGTGATTAGCTTTTCTTTAAAAGTAAATAAAATATATCATAGTATTCATATAATAGCATTTCTTCTTGAAAGGTTTGTCATTAATTCATGCAAAAATACTTTCAACCTAAATAATTTTTTCAGCACTTCACAAGGGTAGTCTTGAATTCAGGTTTAAATATTTTTCCCTCAAAAATATTTTTTTAGGAAGGGGGCGGTTGTCTTAGATTCAGGGTTGTCTTCCTTTTGGGTGAATAAGGTATTTCTCACCATTGCATGCAAAGGCCAGACCAGACTACCACCAAGCTATGCGTAATGTTTTATGTTTCATCAAAAACAAACTTTGATGTGTCTCTTTATGATGTCCTTTTAACTGGTCCAAAATTGTAGACAGACATTGCTACTATTTTGCTTAATTTCAGAATTCCACACACTGTTTTCACTGCAGACATTAAGCAAATGTATCTACAGATCATGGTGCATTCCGAGCATCGTGACTATCAACGAATCTTTTGGAGGGAGTTGGAGGAGAGTCCAGTTGAGATTTATCTGTTTAACAGTGTCATTTATGAGGTCTGCTCATCTCCATACTTATTCATTAGGACATTGAGACAACTCGTGCAAGATATGACAATTTTTCCAGATGCTTCTAAAACACTTCAAATGAGTACATATGTTGATGATTTTATTGGTGCCAATGATCTAGCAACTACCCTCAAGCTTAGATAAGACCTTCAGCAAAACTGCTGGACCTTGGGCTTTTTTAGCTTCGAAAATTTGCAAGTAATTGTCCAGCTTTGCTTGATGACTTGCCACCGCAAGATGTCCATTCTTCTGGTAAAATATTCTCTTTTAGCGAAGACTCCTGAATTAAGGTATTAGGCTTATACTGGAGCCCCAACTTTGATGCCTTCTCATGTAACTTTCAACCCAATCCTCCAGTGTTCACAAAGCAAGGTATTTCATCAGATAATGCCAGAATTTTTGATCCATTGGGATGGCTTTCACCAGTGACATTATTTACAAACATCTTATTTAGTTACTCTGGCTTGCTCAATAGAATGACATTCCTCAGCGCCACCTGATATAATTGTCAGATGGAACAAGTTTCGAACAGAGTTACCTTGCTGTTCAGCCATCTCTATTCAGTGTTGCATGGCCCACAACCTATCAGATGCCACTTTTGAATTGCATGGATTCGTTGACATTTTGGAGAAGAGCTACGCTGCTGTTGTGTATCTTTGAGTTGCATCTAAATCTGGTATGATCACCACTCATCTGCTATTGGCTAAAACTAAGGTAGCTCCATTGAAGCGACTTAACTCTTCCCAGGTTGGAGTTGTGTGCTACGTTTTTGCTTTTTACATTTTTATGTTCGCTGCTTGACACTTTTACTCCTTGGTTACTGTTAGACAGCATATATGCTTTGTCTTGATTCATCTGTTGCACTCTCCTGGATAAAGGCATCCCCTCATGTTTGAAAGACATTTGTGGCAAATCAAGTGACTCGGATACAAAAATGCACCTCAGTGGACTGGTGGCATCATGTGGCAAGTGAAGATAATCCTGCTGCCTGTGTATCTCAAGGCCTTACACCTAGACAGCTAGCAGACCATCCATTTTGGTGATCTGTACTATTGTGTTTGCATCAACCAAAGAGTGAATGGCTGCAGACCAATCATATTATTAACAGACCCACTTTTAATGAGAACGCGAAACCTTTGTCCTGTCAGCAATTGTAGAAAAGTCTTGCCTTTTGGAATTACTTGAACGTTTCTCCTAGTTAAAAAGGTTCAACGAATTGTTGTCACTCGTGTTCAAGTTAACAAAATCTTCATCCAAGGCTAAACTCAGTTTACGGCCCAGTCTTGCCTAAGGAAATGCAGCATCCATTAATGCTGCTTATCAAGGCTACACAGAACCAGGGATTTGCAGATTAAATGCAAAGACGGATGACCAACAACTGTACTCACCTGCCATAAGAAAATTATCTTCCTTCATTGATGCAGAAGGAATCATGCATGTAGGTGGCAGACTTTATCATTCAGACCTAGCGTATAATGAGAAACATCTGATTCTCCTGCCAAAGTGTAGTCGCCTTGCAGAACTTCTAATTGATCAGCTCCATGAAGATTTTATTCAGTCTGGGCCCAATACAACTCTGTCATTACTGCAACGTGAATTTTGGTTACAGGGTGCATAAAATGTGATTCGAGGTCGTCTTTGTTAGTGTATTCATTGCTTTCATGCTCGTCCGACAAGTCACAATCCTGCAATGACAAGCCTTCCATCCAGTAGATTGTATCAAGCTAAGCCCTTCCGCATCTCTGGTGTCTATTATGCTGGGCCAATCCCAATTACTATGGTGCAAACAAGAAAAGTTGTATACTGCAGAAGGGAATGATCATTTCAGAGGCCAGACCATGATAAGCGAAGGGTGCTGCTTAACACAAAAACCGCAGGGCACTTTGCTCCAGCATCCAACTGGCCGGCCAGAAAGCATGAAATTTAGACAACATATATATATATATATATATATATATATATATATATATATATATATATATATATATATATATATATATATATATATATATTGGCATAGCAATTAAAGGCAACAATTACAACACCTATATTTTACTGCATGTGAACCTATAATGAATGACCAAGATAAATGCAACAAACTTATATTTTGGGCCATTTCCTTCAAACTTTGGCCTTATTGAAACCAAAAATTTTATGGTTCCCCAAAACAGGGTTTTAATTTCAAGAGGGTACTTATTCCCGGGGCTGTAGTTGTGTTTACTTTGAAAAGGGAAAATGTGCATTACTTTAATACACATATACAAACTTTTTTTAAATTCGTTCATTCAAAATTATGTAATTCAAAGTCGAAAAATTAGGTCCAGAGCACTTCAAATTAACGAGATTTTACTGTATAGCTTACCATAAGAAATGTGATTTTACTGAATTCACGAGTCTGTAAAACAATTTTATTTTTGCTTTAAATTTGGGATTCCAATTGAAGTTATAAGTTTCCTAATAAAAAGAGAAAATATATTTTTTCAAAATCAGAAGAAAAGAGTAATATTAAGGAGTAAATTCCTTATATATTTATTAACCTGTTACTGTTGTTTTTATAAAAAACAAGAGCATCACTATTTATAGACAAGAGTTTTTGGAGCTTACACTATAAATGTCTGTTGTCACCGGAGATTAGTCTCAAATTTATGTGTAGTTAATTGATCATAGTGACCTTGCTCTTTTACCTTTAATATATAAATTCCTTTTGTGGTATGCAACATTAATTTTGTGATGTATGTGAATCTTGGTTCGGCCCTAGTGTTTCTTATTGCCTTTTTGAGGCGTCACACTGCACAACTAGATACTCGGGGCTTTCTATTTGTGGCATGTTTGGGGTTGTGTTCACTGCTGCTTTTCTAGCATTTGAGTGGCGTTAGCCCCAGCATCATTACAGGTTGTCCATGTTAGGCAGACCATACTGTATAGTAGGTTTACAACTCATCCATTTTTCTTAGTGCCTTTCACTGCTGTGCATTAATTTCACACACACCTTATGCCCATGCAGCTACACAATTGTTTGTACCTCCCACTTAATTATCATTTCAAAGTTTTTTGTTGTAACTTGCCCTTTCCATTTTAGAAAAATTGCTCGCAAAAGAATTTCAGTTTCCCCGTAGTCTGCCATTTCCAACATACAACATATGTTAAAAACTGGAAATAACTTAACATTTCTTGGCAGAAAATACTGCATAGAAGCATAATCTACACCTATGTTTCTGTACTGATGACGTGGCTATATTGCTCAGGTCATTGCCATTTTGTTATACTACTCATTCATAAAACAAGTGTGAGAAAATTTAATGCATGTGACTACTATACAATATAAAGGCATTTACACCATAATTTGTCTCTTTAAAAGAAATGTATGTATCCGAACATAGGTAACATTTGGTTTCAAATCAGTCTGTTATGGAAAAATCCTTTTCTTGGATTTGGGCATATACTTTTAAATTTCCATGTCTGTGGCCTTTTTGGGTGACAAAAAATGCACATTATGTTGTAAAATTTAGTGGTGCTCGTAAAATGCAATTTTTTAAAATAGGCAATTCAACATCTGCCATTTTGGATGGGGTGGCACTATTAACACTACTGCCTAGAGGAGAAGATTACAGCATAACAATACCGTATGCCCACTGCAAGGGTATCCTGATGGGGACCCTGACCATGGAGCTGGGAGGGAAGGTGACCATAGATTGTGAGAAGACAGGTTATAAGACTGAAATAGATTTCAAGCTGAAGGTACTGTTGCATTGTATAAAATTATTGTAACAATAACCATTACCTATCAGTTCGGAGAAGTGTAATTTTCATGTAAACTTTAAAAGTGTTAATCTTATTCATAATTATTTAAGTTTAGTTCTTCACTTATAATTATAAACTTAAGAAAAGGTGTAATGTAATTTTTTTTTAATTGTAATAAGTTTATTATAAACAAAATATAACAAATTATTGTCAGAAATTTTTGTTTTAGTAATTGTGTGATGCCTCTGTTTCTAAATCACAAAATTATTACAGTAATTTTATAAATCACGTATGTAAGTGTATCTTCTTGGAATTGCGGGGGGAGGGGGCAGAAACCACCTTGATGATGCATCCTCCTTCTGCTTGTGTTCAAGCTAACGCCAGATCTGGGCAACTGAAGTCCTAGTTCATGTGCCTTACCGTTACTCTTTCAGTGGATTTTAGGGCAAGTTGATTGTGAACATTAGGAAATTGGTCAGTCTTGGGTCAATGGAGCAGACCGTGAGATGTCTGTTGGGTTCTTGCAAAGGTTAGAGTAGTGATTACCATGAAAGTAGGACTTTAAATACATGTGCTGCTAGGAGTGTGATGGCTGAGTGGGTTTACAGGATGATCTGAAGCTACCGTCATAGGTGACTACATTGCTTCATCACCCTGATATGTAAAGCATTTTTGGTAGTGAAGCTAGGCTGCCAGTAGATGGTCAAGGTTCTTGGAACTTGGCTCATGTTCTCCAACTCATCTACATAACTGTATATACTTGAATTCAAGTTGGCTTCCAAAGTATGAACACATGACGTAGGTAACATTTTTCTCATCTATTGGTTATGAGTTTCTACAGTTGTCATTTTTGGCCAGAACAATTGAAATTGCAGATCACACACTTAAATTGCACTAAATGCTATTTATGTTCAGGGATGCAAGCAAAAGATTTTGACACTGTCATGGACCATGTTAGTCCAAAATAAACCATCCTTGGCATATGCTTAGTTCACCCATGCACTGCCAGTGGCATCATTCTAACTTTATCTCTGGTATCTAGTAGAAGTCACTTGCCGTAGATAGTAACTCTTCTCGGTTTTTCTGGAGGATGTAGTCTCACAGTGTAAATTTTAGTATGTTTTACAATCATGTAGATTAGCCTACTAAAGCTAATGTAGTTTAGTACAAAATATATTGTAGTGAAAGTAATTTGAAGTTTAATTTGAGAGTGCAGACTATTAGTATCTTTGTACTATAAACTACTTTGAACATTTCTTTGGTATACATGTCTTTACCAGCACTTTTTAACTCTTTTTAAAAAATGTTTGTGTCTACGAATTAAATTTCCATTATAGTACATTGTTGTAACAATTGCACATCCATGCCTGTCGATGACTCCTCCAGGTTCAGGGTACTGGAGCAGGAATCATATTTCTCTAGGGCAGAACCATGGTTTATTCTTGGTATAAACCTCCCCTACAGCAGACCTCTAGTGGCAGTACATCTAAATTCAAGTGCATTGTCATACTGACAGAGGCACCACCCAACTACAGAAACAGACAGGCTAGCCAGCCAGACTGTAGAGAGCAAAATATAATGGTATAGGGTGACCCCAAAAATTTTCTTCTCATTTACAACCAAATTAGATGTAGTGGTGAAGCATTTTAAGCTAATTTGTGCATAAATACTCTACTTGAAGCTCAAACACACAACAATTACTTCAGATTATCATGAAAAACTTTGCAGACTTATAAATTTAATGATAAGTTTAAATTATCCTGTGATTGTAGAATCAAAAGTTGGACTAAATAAAGTGGAACCTATTGCTCGCCTATAGTATTTGGCTGTGTGTATTAAGCTGATATTTATTGTGAGTTTGTTTTTATAATGGGCACTGTGTATTCTTTGGCATTTAATTTCTTTTTATGAATTCTTATATTCTTGTCAAAAGGTAATTTTTGTAATTCTTTACAAGGTGCAGTTCTTTACATGCATAACATGAATGCAGATGTTCAAGTTTGTTTATAAGTTAAGTTGTGTTTGACTTATAATTTGGGATTGAGTTTTAAGTTTTGTAAGTATCTGTTATTATAGTCTTGGTGTTGCAGTGGCATTGAACATAGTGATGTTTTGCAGCCATTTCTTGGTGGGGCAGAGCAGACAAATGCTATCTCCGGCCGACTGAAGCTGGGGAAGGAAACCCTGGCCACTATTGATGGGTACTGGGATGGAAGTGTCTTCATCAAAGACAGGCGAACTGGGGTAAATAATAACTAAATTTTTTGCATTTATAATGTCAACCCCTGCATTACCCAGAAAGTGCCGGGGGGGGGGGGGGGGGGGTAGAGATAAAAAAAGGTGTGTTCTGCTTCTGGTTTGCCATGGGAAAAAAAAACATTTTCACGTCACTGATATGTCTCGGGCGTAATTCTGAAATAGGTCACAACACAAGTATCGTTATTTAAAATGATTGAAAATAAATATTTAACTTCTATAAATTTTCTGATGTCACAATAAAGTAAGTCTTACACACTTGTTATACCATTAGTTGAGTTAACGTTTATTAACCTCTATTTGGTGTTTTTTTTGTACACTGCTTTTGTATCTTCAATAACATAATTATTTGAAGTTAATTAAAGTATGATATAATAATATGTACATTTTGCCTCCAATTATTAATAGAATAATTTAATAAGTAGTTAAGGATATGATAATTATATTAATTACTAGTATGTAACCGAGCAAGTTGGTACAGCTATACATCTTTGGACTCGCATTAGACAGGACCTGGGTCCGAATCCCAGTCTGGCAGTCCCAACTTCAGTTTTCCTTAGTTCGCCAAAATCACTGCAGGCACATGCTGGGATGGTTCCTCCTTACTACAGGCAATGGCTGATTCCTTCACCATTCCTGCTTCTCTGAGGAACTTACACCATCTATAATGTCCTCTCTGTCGAGAATGAGTTAAGCCCCACCTACCTATATGCTGTTCACGGTAAAGTGAGCACTTTTTTCTTTCAGCTACTTTTCATCCTTTAACCACCAACCACCTTTTTAAATATATATTGGTATTTGACGCATGCCGCTTATACCAATTATCATAAACGAGTACGACTCATCTCACTGCAACCCTAGTGTACACTTTTACACTCATGAGATTTAAACCCCGCGCCATTTCGTACTCCGAAGTATCGGTCTGTCACAATCCTGGAGGGCAGCCGAACATGTGGATATGAGGGATTGCGGAAGACAGCGGCGTGTAACCCCCTCCCGCCCTTCACCACACTAAGAGCCTACAAGTCATCAGCCGCCTCGGGCCATGCATGAGCGCCACCAAGGATACGCGAAGGCCAAGAGATGACCAGAGGGTGCTACCCCCACTCTGGCCTCGCACACGAGGAGCGACACACGCCCTCCCTCGCGGCCACCATGACACGCGCTGCCTCGCTATATAAGGCAGTGCACGGCGGTGCTCCTCAAGCTGTTCCTGCAGTTTTCTCTGAGCACCTGGGTGCTGGAGTTTAGACTACTACAAGCCTTTCAACAGCCCTTCTGGAGGCTGTCACCAATGACTTAACAGTCTTCAGCAGCCACCAGAGCCTGCCACCATTGACGTCACCGTTAGAGCTCTGCAGTTCTGCTACTGGACACTCCAGCGACGCCAATAGCTACCAGAAGCTTTCCGTACATAATACATTCCACGCATAATTCTTTCTTTGTCTCCTACAGACACCCCCTATATAGAGTTAGGTTTGTATTTAAGTGATCTTAGACAGTTTTTCACGTAACTTCCCCCACTTAGCACTTAGCTTAGGACCAGGTCACCTACATCTGGATTCTGTAGGATTACTTCCAACCACCGGTCTGCCTGGCAGGAGAGCACATGCCACAGTGTTTACGTCTTTAATAAACATGGCTTTGTTTCTCTTACCCTCGAGTCTCATTCATAGGGTAATCTGTCACCAATTACTGGGAGAACCTCTAATTGAGCACTGCCGACTGGCACAGGGAAAGTATTCTTATTTCTGCAATTAGCTGTAATGGGAGACTCCCCCTCAGATGGCTCCAAGTTGAAAACACACTCATTAGACGGCCAGCTTTTCTATTACTACCACGTATACAGGTACTGGAGGAATAGACTAGGCGAGCCATGACCACTACCAACACTTCTCAATCAGGGAGCGGTGGTACATCTGAGTTGTATCTCTACCAAAGCACCTAGGTGCTGGCAGGGGTATTTGCTTGGGTGTTATGGCCCGGCCATGGTTGGGAAACTCACATCGAGTGATAGTCTTGGCAACCCACATGGCTCCAACGCTTCTGATCAGACCTCAACAGTGGGGGATCTTCTGAAGCACCGGAGCTCGCGTTGACAAGACTGTCACCAGGCAAAACTAAGTTAGGGATACCAGCGTCTGTGGTGCTTATTTAGAGTTCTCCGTAATTACACCACTCTATGCCATTCAAGGTGAGGCACGGCACCAGGAGAGAGGAGCAAAGAATTGCGCACCTTGCTGCCAGATAGCTGGCTGGTCTAACCCTGCTTCCAGCTAGCAGACAAGCCAAACAAGATTGTGCCGCCCGACTTCATTCCTCGGTACCACTTACGATGACTGCTGTAAACCCCGCTCTTTTCCGTCAGCACCTCTACGCACACACCCGGTCTGCCATCCTGTGGTAAGAGGGCTACTGAGCAAAACCAAGGACCGTCTAGGCATGTTGAACAGTAATTTCTGGAGCAGGGCATCAGAGGACTGGAACGGCAAGTTCTGCGTCGTGTCACGTTGTGCCCTTGCTACCACCTGAGCTGAAGACGAGCGACATAATCTATGATATTCCGCTACTCCTCGCCCGCAAACCACTAAAGCACCAACTCCTAGCACCTCCCACCCATCACCAACTATGGCTGGTACCGAAGCAAGTCACAAGCCAGACCCCTCCAAGGGACTAGAGAACCATAAAATAGAGAATGTTCCAGCTCATAAAGCCACATGCCGGACTGCGATATCCAGCTGTAATTAAGCCTTAAACGAAACCCACATGCACAACCGACCTAAATGCCACTAAAGCCACACGACCGTGATCCAGCATTCACTATCGGACACGCGTCACATTTATGTAATAAACACATTGTTTATATTCCACCGCACTTAGAAGTTAACGATTAAAGTAAAAATAAAATTTATTTATTGAATATTATTATAATAGAGGGTTTTCAAAAGTGGTCACTTTACTATAAATATGTAGTTTTATTTCTAACTATAGTTAATTCTACATTATGGCCCTGGGTATAAATAGGACGGGTCATAAACAGTCTGTCCATCACTTTTGTTTATTGTTTACATGTGATGTGCACTCACATTGTGACTTGATGAACAGTAATTTATTTTCGGGACTACAACCTTTTATGCTGTTTGAATTTCATGTGATGTTGGAAGTTGTGTTGAAAGTTTAGAGTCAATCCATCCCTAACTTTAACTGTTGGCTTTCCACACGAAAGCCTTGTGATTGGTAAGCAGGGATAGTAACATACATTTTTTTATTTTGTAGTAAATAAAGTTAAAATTTTAATTTAGATACCTACTTCCTAATCTGGAAAAAATTACATGTAGGAGTGGTCTCATGTTGAAACTCGATTCTTTTCTTTATCTTGCAGAAGTAATAGAAATATTGTATCAAGCTATTAGTGAAATTTTCCAACTTATAGTTATTATGTGTATTTAGGAGGAACAATTGCTTTGGAAGCCAGCACCTGAGATTCGTTCCCAAAGATTGAGAAGATACACCGTACCTCTCGAGCACCAGGAAGAGAGTGAGTCTGAAAACCTGTGGCAACATGTGTCTGCTGCAATTGTCAGAGATGATCAGGTGACGTTGATGTGGTATCATGTTGGAAAGTATCCTCTTAATCTAATTTAGAAGACACATTCCTTTTAACTTATATTTACAGGTGGCAGCTACAGAAGAAAAGACAGTGCTAGAAGAAGCACAGAGGGAAGCTGTTAAAGAGAGGAAACTTAAAGGAATTGAATGGATTCCAAAACACTTTGAACAGGTACATATGAATCTGTAGATGACAGTGTCTGCATTTTAAATTTAAAATAAAAAGTTAGCAAATAAATATATTTTTTTGCTGTAATTTAAATTAACCTTGTTTACTTTACAGATTTGACATAAGCAGAAAATAGACAATGTAATAATTGCCAAAAATAAAACAATACTGGTTATTTACCTGAACTCAAGACAAGCCCTTCTTTTAAGCCTTTACTCACACAAAATATTATTATTGACTATAAAATAAATTGATGACCATGATTATTGGAAGCTTTTCCACAGACTACTACAGTTTGAAAGTTTCTTGAAGCAACATTGTCAATACTTACTTTAATACAGATACAGTACTTGATAAAATACCGTGTTTTGGCATGTATAAGCCGCACCAGGCGTTTTAGATAAAAAATTAGGGATGATTAATTTTTCAAGTATAGGCCGCAGTGAATTTTTGTATTCCTGTAAATATTGTTAAGTCACAATTTCGTACAAACATAATAAATGCAGACTTAATTTCTCCCTTAGAAAACATTTGTGACAGAAGATTTGTATTAAGTTGCAGTGTTTACAAATAAACATTGCACAATTACTATTCCACAGATGGTAATGTGACTTGAAAAAGCAAAACCACTGCAACATATTACACAAAATAGTATCTTATCAATGAGTACTTGTAGCACGGCGGCGGGTGTGCGAACTACGTGAGATATTCTTCTCCTTTTCCCTTTTCCTTTCTTTCTCCTCCTCTCTTCTTATTCCCTTTACTTCCTTCCTTTGAAACTAAGTTAAAAACATTAAAATGTACTGTGTGTTGACAAATTTCTAAACATTTTTTGGGGGTAAAAAATGTTTTTGCCAATGTCTTGTATCTAAGCACCCCACTTTTTGTAGTCTTTTTTTTTTTTTTTTTGTAGAAATGTGCGGCCTATACACATCGAAATATGCTAACTTATTTCCCAAATTTTAACGTGAAGTAAACGTACATATGAGATTGGGAGTATTGAGTTGTGGATGCCATTGTGGCACCTGGTCTCACCCTCTCTGTAGTTCGATTTCACAGGTTTGGAGCTAAGTATAGAAAGGTTTACTTGGTGGTCTGCCATGGACAGATTGGAGGGTATAGTCCATTTCATATAAGTGGTCTCAAATTTGACGGTTCTAGAAAAGTAGTGCCACTGGCATCTGGGTGGCTATGTATCCTTCCGCCACAGCTGAACTGTCATTGAAGGTGACTGTTTGCAAACAAACACCATGTGACTGCCAGTATTTGTAAACAAACGAACATATGACTGCCTGTTTTGGTAAAAAAAAATTGCATGTGCCTCCTCCCAAATGACTTTTAGAAGCTGTAAAGGGCTTTTCAAACAGTTGCAGGTTGGCCACAATCCCATATTTTTTAGTTTATAAATATTTTATGTAAAAGACTAACAGCCCATGTAATAAGTCTATAAATTGATAATTTTTTACCTTGCAATAAATTTGTAACCAGGTTGCATGAAAATGAAATTGTATTTCGATTGTTAAATGAATAAGATATTTCTCTGTTTTTTTAATATATGGTACTCGAAATATATTAACGACAACTATTCTTGTCACATTTACTTGAGGAAAGTTCTTATAAACATAACATTTTTGCATGGTTTCCACAAATACCATCACCCCCCCCCCCCCCACAGGAATGTACAAATACCCAATTCCTCCCCCCCCCCCCCCTCTGTCACTCCTTTTCAAAGACAGTATACATGCTTACATACAGGCTATGCCTACTATTTCATTAAAAGTACATAATTCAGCTTTGTGGTATGATATAACAAACTCTGTACAGTCTGACATTTCTATGGTGGTTATAATTCTCAGGATGTTAAAGTATGTAGGTAGCCAAAATAGTATTTAAGCAAATGTTACTTAATTTCAGTAATTTTAATAACTCATTTAGTAACTCAAATGTTAAATATTGCAAGTCTACATACAAAATACTTTATTAACTTTTCTCAAAAACTTACGTGTTCAGATTCTCATGCTAATAAAAACTTATTTCTGACTAACTCAGTGTTGATATTTACACTGAAGTTCAGTCGCACAACCTCCCTCCTCAAAATTGTGAATACAGCCCTAGGCTTGTTCTCAGGTACCTAATGAAAAACTGTATTTCAGTTCAGAGATGTTACAAAGCACTCTAGAGAAGCAGATGTGACCTACAGCAACAATATATCAAACAAGCATGTTACTTACACACTAAAAAGATACTCCACCTACCAACGATTGAAGACATCATAAAGTTCATTTTCCTAACCGATAAATTTTGGAATGTCGCAGTTCCTGCTGATGCATGAGACACTTCTTTATGATGTTGGAGCACCTTCGTTGGGTGCTTAAATTGAAAGAATTTTGTTTGATAAGCATATTGTAATTTACTTGATACCACAAAGTTGTCTTTCCAATGTAAATCGGGTTTATGTGAATTATTCTTCTGTTACTCTTTATTCTTAACAACGTATGTTAAAAACATATGAGCGCTTTTAATTTGTAAAACAAAAATGCTCAAAATGTTTATGAAAGACTTCAACGTTGAAACCCACATGCCATTATGTTACATTCAAATAAAGCCTTTAAAAACAGGAAAAACCTTCAAATTAGTGTGCTTAAAAGTATTCCTGCGTAACAAGCTTGACAAATTTTATGTACGTTCTAAAAAATAAAGTGATACAACTTACAAGTTTGTATGGCCACTAAGCTTTACATTTTGAAACCCTCCAGAACCAGAGTGTTAAAATTTCAGTCACTAATAACACAGAGAAATGTGGGCCCTATCAGGGTATCATCTTAATTTTATTTCGAGGGAAAAAGGAAAAAGTGAGCAGAGTGGGGGGACTTTAGTTTATCGTCTTTCGTGAGACTGGATTATTTTGATGTTTCTACGATGCCGGAACCTCATAGCCCCAACGCGCATGACACGACGGCCAACAGCCAATGAAAAACAAGGTTCTGTCGTCCGACCAGCAATTTTGGAAATAGAAATTATTTCTATTCTTCGTCATGTGCGGCACGATGCACAGAATGTACAACATTGCAAAATGAAATTGTATTACAAGCTTTCCCTACAATGGTAAATACGCAGCTTAAAGAAAAATTAATTGAAAACTACTGTATCTAACACTTATAAATAATTTTACTTTTGTATGCATTAGCGATACCAATTTGTCATCATTGTGTATTACAATTTCCCTCTGGTTCATCGCCTTTGAGACTAACGTAGCCTATCAGAGCCTTCTAAATAGTTAGGTTGAATGCCGAGAGCGTGGTGTCGGTCGTGCTGTAAATTCAAGTAGTCACATTGTAATGTCATGGTTTTGTTTTTGGTTGTGTCGTGCTGTGTTGGTCGGGTCTATGTGATTCCGGCATGAGTGTGTGGCATTTTGAGTTGCATATTGTTTTGATGGAGCAGTGGAAAATTTTGCTCATATGGAAATAATATTTAAATTACTTAACTTCAAAAATTATAACTTTAATGAAAATACAAAACGTGATACATACATCACTGTTCGTATTCGTACAGCTGCAGCAATATATACACGCGCACACTTTGACCAAAGTTAACCTTGCACTCGAGTTTACGATGTAGACAAACAAATATTATTCACTCACTACAACAGTGTGGAAAGTGTGGCATTTTTCAGGCCAGGTGCATTTCAATAATTATATTAACAGTTTAAAATACGTTTACAAAACGTGCAAACTTACTGTTGTAACCTCTTGAACACATGTTTTTCTATGGCAATCCTTGCGAGTTTACTTCATTAAACTCATGTTTGTTCATCACTAGCATTAAATAATTTATTTGAAAAATCATACAGTAAAATCAACACTGCGCACGTTTCCTGATACAAACAAACTTAATAACTTATATACGGAAATTTTATTTGTGTCACTTCATTGTGGAAGTCGGTTAGGAAAATGGCGGAATGAGCAGTTTTAATGATGTGCCGATTAATATTACATTTCAGTCAACAAAACGCACTACAACGGTGCCTATGACCAACTATGTTTGGAAAAAGCAAATAAAAAATAATCAACTGCCTATTAAAAATTCCCACAACATCAATACGATATTCGTATAATAAGCACAATGAGAAAAAACTGCACGCACAACTGCCTTCACCGGGCTGGAAACATAAACATGGCTAGCCATTGGCTGGAAATGTTTACTGGTATTATGTGTCGACATACTCTTGTCATAAATGCTGAACGTATTTTTTAAACCCCGTTACTAATAGCCAAGAAAATGTAATATTGCTGTAGAAACATAATTTAAACCATAAATGCTGTAAGTATAATTAAGATTTTAAATTACAACTTTTAGTTCAGAGGACTATTTTCTTCCAAAACGTAAATCAAAATAGCCAACGTAACAACACAGATCCCGCAGCAGTTCATCAGCTGATATAATACTGTAGGAGCAAGAGCATTTACTGTTTACATACTCTGTAGGTTGGTCACATTGCCTGTTAAATTTGAGACCACATATGAAATGGACTATAGTTTGGTGTCTTGGCTGGAAGGGACCTTTCTGAGCATTGAAAGGGACCATTTGGACAAAACAGCTTATTCTTTTGCCACTTCCCACTCTTCTGTCTTGTGGTGTCCTAGAGCCTGTTCGCATTGGCTTTCTAGAATAACATGGCCTACGAACCCTTCAGAATTTTGGCTGTGACTTGGCCGGCCTTTGTTCAAGGATATGTGGCTGAGGTGTTTTCAAAAGGTAAAGCTAGCTGAAGTACAATTGCTTGGTTCTCGAAATTCCTCTGTGCCGACCCCATTTTCTATGGTAGGGTGTGTGGAGGAGAGGGTTTCATATACAAGGGGACTATCTTCAATCCCAACACAATAAATTGGTGGGTGTAGCCAACTAGTTTTCCATGCCTAATTGTATTGCAGTCCCAAAACAGCCCTGCATCAGGCCTAGCTTTAGGGATGAGGGTGTGTGGACAAAAGGGTTTCAGTTAGTAATAAAGGGTGGACCATTTCCAGATAATCTCTCTAAGGGAGATAGCCGGTTTGTGTGGATTACAAGCTCACTACACCCACTCATACCCTGGCTTGGAAAGCCTTATCCCCGTACACATCCTACCACCTCTACTGCTTGTGCCCTGTAGGGAAAGAAGAGGGCAGCAGTGTGCAGGGTGGCCCCATTCTGAACGATTAAAGACTCACCACCTAGTCAAGGCACTGACGAGTCTGAATCCAAGATGATGAGACTCACTGCGTGCCCGTCAGCCCTGACCCCAGCCTACATGAATCTCACTGATGGCAGATTCCCCCCTTCACCCAATGTAAGGAGCTGACTGAGCAGTAGCAGCATCAGAACTGTGTGTTTACAATCATTATAATTAATTGTAGGAATTGTGGGAGTCTTGGTAAACACCCGGTAGCACCTGGAAGACTTATCTTGTGTTAGTACAGTTAAAATTAACAGTGGTGGACGAAGCCAGTTCATTGTAAAATGTGAACAGTGGGAGGCCACGCTGTTCCTGGGCCTTGGAGAACATTCTTTCAGTTGCATGGCATGTGAAAGTGAGTTTATTTTCCAATGCAGAGACTTGTTGGCTGAGCCCCAGATTTGGGAAGTATTAACCTATAAATGTAGAGTGTTCAGGGTGGTGAACCAAAAGTGCCTGCTATATAATTTACCTTGGGATGGTAAATATAATATAGAATGTGATGAATGTGGGAAATGTTTCCACTGTGTGTCCCTGGGGTGGAGAGGTGAAGTATGGTTATATTGACTTTTCATTGCCCATGCTGTTGAGCATGCAAATTTAATAGGGCCAAAGCAGCAAATACAGAACAGATCACGAATCCTGTATCAACCCATGAAGTGAATCTACCCCTCTCAAAATTCTCAGAAAAAGGCCACGAGGACCCAACAAAGTTTATTACAGTCGACTTTCGATCTATGGTTATTCAAGGGACTACAAAAAAAAATTCCATACATGCGGGATTTCAGTAGATGAGGTTTCTAACATGTACATCAATAAAATACAAGTTCTAACGTTATAAAACTTTATGTTGAGTATAGTAAGAGTTGTTCAAATAATGCATTAAAAAAGTATTTCACCTAAACGTCTCAAAATACTGTATGTAATTGATTGTAATCTGACACCAAATACAAGCTGACCTAAAACTTTCAAGCCCTCTGAAAATGAAATAATGTGATGCCGAATGCAAGTCAAATTTCGAATGTCCTGGGTGCACTCTATCAGTTGATAGAACAGAGTGTTCACTGCAGCTGGTGAAGAGAGGTGGCGGTGGGAGTGCACGAAGGTGTTGCCAATCAGACTGCTGTTATGAGTATGTATTCTACACCTTTACTGTTTTCACGTAATAAGATTGTTTGAAATTGGAGATCAAGTTTGGCTATTTCGCAAGTTGGTTGGTATAATGGGAAATATGCGTGTAATTGGACAAGCTGAATAAACCAAAATCCATATGAGCCAATTACTTGTCTCTTACAACCTGTGCATTCCCTGTCTAACAAAGGAATTGTGTGATCGTGGCAGTGCTCCATAATGTTAAGTGCTGCCTGCTGCTGTGCCTATATGAGACGGCTGAAGTCGAAGACCACTGCTCTAGTAGCAGGTTATGTTTTATATCAGTGTTTCCAATAGAAGAGCTTCTGGTAACCGGTGGTGGTTGATGTCAACAGAGCCTCTGGTAGCTGTGGCTGCAGAAGCCTCTGGTGACAGCAATGGTAGCAGCTACTGGTGGTGGTTTACGTCAATGACTGCAGCCTCTGGTTACTACTGCAGGCTGTTGAAGTCACTGGCGGTGGCAGCCTCCAGTAACACTGCCAAAGAGTTTTCAGTCGTAGAAGGCCCCAGCATGTAAGTGTTGGAGCGAGCTCGAAGACTGAAAGAATAAGACTCGCGAGCCTGTCTGCCCACTGACTTATATAGTGATAGTGAGAACTGCAGGGTGCAGTGGCTAGCTGGGGGTGGGGGGTGAGGGTGACATCCCTCTTCTGTGAGGCCGGCATGGGAGGAGAGAATCCTCTAGTCATCACTTTGCTTCGGGAATGATTGGCGGTGCTCAGCCGTGCCCCGAGGTGGCTGACAGCTTGTATGCACTCGGTGGTGGGGGGGGGGGGGGGGGGGTGCTTGCTGGGTTACGCAACCTTGAAAGTAACGTGTTCGGGGCGCCCTCCAGAATTGTGGCGGCCCACAATGTCCGTGTACATTTTTGCGGAATAATTCTCACGTGGATTGAAGTAGGAATACATGATGTGATTAGCAATGATTTGTAATCATATTTAATAGTAGTATGAGTGGGCACGCATAAACATGTTTTAGAGAAAAAATTTTAGTAGCAATATTTTGTATTAAGAAAATGACTACGAATAGTGGGGTGCTGCTTTTTTGTGGGTGTGCGTGCACGTGCATGCATGTGTGTGAAAATGTGCTGCCTATACACACCGAAATGCTGTAATTATTCATGTCGTTGGAATGGCTGGGGACCATGTACTCTTGGATATAATACATTGTTGCACGTAAGTGTTGCAATCAGTAGAAGCTGATAAGCTCCTCACCAGAAGTCCGTGGCTGGCCACAACCGGAAACACATCTGGTGAACCTACTGATTTTTATCCGTTCATAAGAAATTTTCAACAAAACTATTTTAACACAATATGGCAATGTCACATTGCACACTATCTACATTGAAATGTTATTGTATTTTAAGTTTACAAACCTACAACACACAACTAAATATTAAATCATATCAGATTACGAAAAATCGAGGAATGACTGTATCACATGAGTGCCAATCACACCGAACAGAGCGGAAAACTAGAACAACCAATCGGAAACCGAGAACAGCTTCTGATTGGCTGTTCTAGTTTTCCACTCTGATTGACGTGATTGGCATACATGTAAACCAGGCTGAACTCTAATATTGGATATACTATCATCTCAGAAGGGTCTTCCCTTCCCCCTCATGTGTTTTTTTGTTTTAGAGTGTTCTGAAGTGTTGTTAATTGTGAAGAGGACTAAAGTTGTTGGTGACTGGGACAGTCCATAACCATTTAGTTGTTCTCAGCTATTTTTTTATGAGTAGGCCAGCAAAAATTTTTGTTATTTGGATGTTTTTTTTTCTGGTTATTTAGCTTCAATCGGCAAGCATATATTACTAACTTTTTGTACATGTTTCATATTAACTGTACAGTTACATTTGCAATTTAAATCTACTGCAATGTACTGTTTTTTCATTGTTCGATCTCCTGCATTCACAAGTGGTAGAGCTGGCAACATTGGTTGCGATTACACCATTCCCTTGGTAGACTGGGACTGTGTAGGTTATAAGAGGCAAGTAGTGAGACCGTACGGATTTTAATTTCTTTGTCTTTCGCTGGTGCTATAACAGCTTGAAAGGTGCATGGGTATGTTATTAATGTATGATTTTTAAATTTGGTTTTGCGAGTTTAACTATTTCTTTGGATTTTAAATTATTTTTTTACAGACTTTGTATTTATAATATTTCAAAGGCGAAATCGTTCTTTTGGGTATTATGCTAGGAAGGTATTCCATAACATTTTGCCTGATAATTGTAATGTGGACACGGAAGATGATTCTTTTTGCATTAAAGTTATGAGTGCTAAAGAGAGTTACATTCTTTCTTTTTTGTTTCGTTTTGGTCGGCAAGTTATTACTACTAAACCTGGTAGTGGTTTGTAACATCAAAAAGGCTGTAATATTTGTGAGCAACAACCCGGTACCAGTATCCTTACAGCCCCACTAGTAACAACTCACACTGGCAACATACTGAACAACAGTGGTGATTCCGTGGCATAGCTCCGTAACATAGTGCTGCCTGTTGCTGTGATACATTATCACCAGATATTAGGGTTGTGCGAATATTCGGTGTAACAAAACGAAAATGAAAAATAACAGCTTTCATTTTCGTTTTGGTAAAAATTTGGTTACAGAAAATCTTTACAAAACTAAAATTCCCTATTTCGATGAATTTTCAGCTGTTTAATGAATATTCATTTAGTGCACCACGAAAGAAAATTTTTGCCTGTAAATAATGTTTGTTTTCATTATTTTATAACTAAAATAACTACATAAAATGAAAATTTAAATGTTGGAAAACCCCTTTGGTAAGTACTACATATCCTACATACTTTTGGTTAGATTTTCCAACGAATTTGTTGTAGTGAATAATCTGCTATAATGTTAGGAAATTCGTTAAGCTTTCATTAAGGCTGAGCCTGAATTATATTATTATTCAGTTTTGTTTCAGTTTCACGAAAGTTTATAACATATCTTTCATTTTTGTTTCGTGAGAAAAAAAAGTCACATTTGCACAACCCTACCAGATATATTTTTGGTTACGACCGACCGGACGCTGACTTCCCGCGCTGACCTTTTCAACTTCTGGTGATTGCAATGTCTCGGTGCAACAACATGTTATATCCCACACATCAGTTTCATTCCATATCACACCAACCAAATAAATAATTTTTTTCCACATGGTAACTTGATTAAGAGGGGAGGGGGGGACACAGTATTGATATCCTCCAATTTGATGTCATGTTATGTGAATGCCCATATGTGCAGTAAAGTATCAAACTTGAGGTTCGACCTCTCTTTTTATCACCTTCTCTGGATGCTGTAAAGAGTAATTCCTTGTGTAAAAGTGTCTCAGTATGTATGTGTTTGTAACCACCTTCAATTCTTAATTACATGTTACTATTTTAACATCATTTAGCATTTATAATTTCATATAATGTAATCAAAATCCCCCCCCCCCCCTCCCTCCCTGTTTTGCTCAATCACCCTTAACCGTAATGCGCCACAAATTTTAATAACACAAGAAGGTTATGACGCAAACGCAAATAACAACAAAGAAATCAGATGTAATATATTTATTTTATGTCCTCAACCATTACATTTCATACTTTATGGTTTCTATGGCTAATACAAAATTATCTCTCTTAACCTACTTAACATTATGATGCACTATTAGCAACTTTGGGGTGCATCACTTTATATAGCAGCCCTCTACAGCTCGCGTTCTCTTCAAGCTCTAACCAATGCTTTACTTTCTGAGACCCTAAACCTGTACTTAACATAACTATATTTACACAGGAGAGCATAATTAATGGACTTTGTAATCTTTTAACTTTACCTTGCGGCTTTCTACGGTTCATGTTAAGAAAACAGATCTTAAGTTTGACACGTGCTCCTTTTGGGTAATAAGTGGTTAGGGCACTGACTGCCCTCTCAGACCCTATGAGGTGGAGGAGAGTCAAACCCCAGGGTGAGTCGGAGCGTTAAGCTATCCCTTCCGGGCAGCCTTAGTCTCTGTACTACAAGGGACGTCAATAAATGGGATGCCAGCCGTCCCAATAAGGGTGAAAAGATTAATCGGATACGAGAGGTTAATGAGTGTGGTGGTGTGATCTGGCTTACACTGACAGGGTTTATCTGCTACGGGCTTCGTTGGCTGTCAAGCGGGGATGAATTTGGCTATGGATTGTTCGGGCTGTGTTTGGGGAACTACCTTGGGAGTGATTCAAACCCTGATCGTCTTTCCAGAAGCCAACATTATGATATAGAAGTTGGGGAGTAGTTCTGTTCTTGGGTGTCGAACCCAAAGAATCCTGCCAGATTTTAATCGTAAGAGACTTGATCGGCTAGCGGGATCCTTTGCATCTGTATTAGAGTTCGGTGCCTGTGTAGGGGTTGGTTGGACGGGGGTTTCCTCCGAGTCAGATTCTTTGTCCGGTTTGCATCAACCTATCAAGAGCTTTAACGGGGTTTCTTGGTCGGGGGGATTGATGATGCTATAGTCAATATGTTCACTCTCGGATTCACTAAATACCAGTGCACTTGGATTTGAATTATTAATGAGCTGATTTGTTAGTGCTTGTCTTAGGGTGGCGTGCTTCTCGCGTCGCCTTTGACGGCTACCGGTACCTATGTGCTGTTTGTGCATTTAGTAGTGAAATACAACAAATAAAATAGGGCTGTCAATAGGGGTTGCGGACGGGCAGTCCTGGGCGGGGCAAAATCTGCAGTCACTCCGGCGTACCTGCCGTTCACAAGGGCAACCCAAGTAACTAAACCTTATGTCTCGTATTGGCAGCAGGTGCCCTGGAATCTCGGGTATTAGAGCCTTTATCAGGCCATGCCTCCTAAGGGATACAACACACTACACAGTCAAATAGATACATGTGGTTAATTAGAGTTACTGCACAAATGGTTGAACACACAGCACTGCAATTATAGACAAAATAAATAAAACACAAAAAGTAATGACACAGGATCTAAAATTAAAATTATGGTAGTCGACATACAAGGGGGTTGAGTTTGAAACGTAATATTTTACTATGCTTAATTCAACACTTTAGCAGAGACCCAGCTACGTGAGTACACACTAAAAGCTAGGTAAATAAATATTAAACATTGGCAATTATATTAATAGATCTTAATCCACAGGCGAAGGCGAGCCTGGCAAAATTAATCTAATAAAATAAACTCCTACGCTATTTACAGCGTGAGCATGACAAGGGGGCTCTATCCCGGGGGGCGTAAATCTCGCAACAACCTGTTACCGCTGGAGTCAAGGGAAATTGACTGGGGTAAGGTGTGGGATTTACCAATCGTGGAGTGCTGTCCCTGGGCGGTCAGCTGAAGGAAGCCTTGTCCAAGCTGAGGCTGGCATGCTGGTGGCCTTCTGCAAGCTGCTGGCTGGAGGTAGAGGTTTCGAGCCCTGCCTCGGGCTGCTGTAGTGAAGGAGGTTGAGTCCTGGGCAGACTGCTGAGGAGAAGAGAGGAGAATCTTCCATCTTCTGCAGATTGTAGGAGAGCTCGCAAACCTATGCGGTTGGTGAGGCCGGCATCTCTCGTTGGACCAGGGTGCTGCTCATCTATTTATACTTAATTTGCCCTGTGTCAGCGATTCTCCTCGGCAAGGGGGTACTGTAGCCTTCCAACACAGGGGCTGGTTTATCTGCTGGGGGAGCGCCGCTCAGTTTCTTATCTCCCCTGGTGGAGGTGATGACATTTTCATATGCCCCGGCCTGAGGCAAGCAGCCTGTGATGTCAGAAGGTCACGGAGGTGCTGCTATCTTGAGGGTTGTTTGGAACTTGTTGGCCAGGCAGGGTAGCGTAGTATATTTTAAATAATTAAAATTAATTCTTTGTCAAGGTTGCTCGGGCACGTTCCTTCTTGATCGGATGTGGAAGATCGTAATTTCAGACGTGAAGTTCAGTTACCTAGTTGACTCACTAATTTATGAAGTCTTTTTAATTTATTATATCCAAATCTCAGCAGCCAATGAATTTGATTTCGCCCTGCACTTGGCGCGCTCAGATGGGGCGAAGTCGGCCGTAGAGTGTGCCACTCAGTAGCGCGACATGCGTCAATCGGCCACCCTCCGAAGCGACGAAGCTCCATCCGTAGAAATCACATTTGCTTTGGTGGTTCAGGTGGCTGCCGCAACTGTATAACTCTCGGTTGCTCCTCTAGGCTAGCGCCTATTCTACATGCGCTGCCTGAGCGGGAGTTGAGCGCGCCCGTAATTAGATCAAGCGGCATCTGTTTTCTATCACTGGTGGGTTAATGGCCTCTCTCTCTCTCTCTCTCTCTCTCTCTCGCTCTCGCTCTCGCTCTCGCTCTCGCTCTCGCTCTCGCTCGCTCTCTCTCTCGCTCTCTCTCGCTCTCTCTCTCGCTCTCTCGCTCGCTCTCTCTCTCGCTCTCTCGCTCGCTCTCTCGCTCGCTCTCTCGCTCGCTTCTCGCTCGCTCTCTCTCCTCGCTCGCTCTCTCTCTCTCTCCTCGCCGCTCTCTCCTCGCTCTCTCTCTCTCGCGCTCTCTCTCTCTCTCCCGCGCTCTCTCTCTCTCTCGCGCTCTCTCTCTCTCTCTCGCGCTCTCTCTCTCTCTCTCGCGCTCTCTCTCTCTCTCGCGCTTCTCTCTCGCTCTCTCTCTCTCTCGCTCTCTCTCTCTCGCTCTCTCTCTCTCTCGCGCGCTCTCTCTCTCTCAGGAATAATCTTAACCTACATTTCACAACATGTTATGACACTTGCATGGCTTACATTTTTTTAAGGATATGTTTGTACTAATGTATGTCTTACACATGATACAATAAGCATTTTCCCTTAGTATAGTGGGAGGTTATGTATAACTTCTGCTTTCGGCAGGGGCGGTATAGGCGGTAGGCTCGTGCCTACGTACACCTAACACATCGTACCTCAATCACATTGAGCATACAGGGATTTTGTAATTTACGACGTGTAGCCGTAATTACCTTCTAACACTTTTATGCGTTCAGAATGCGCATGTGGCATGAAATGAAACAACTTCTCTTAAACTATTTTTTCCCTTAGGATTATAGCGGGATAGCTAAAATAACATTGTTTTCACAAAATTTTACTTTGAGGTATTTACAAGATTATCCTTAATTTATAGGTTACAAGTTGTTTTAAGTATACTATTTACAACATGGGTAGTTTGAGTTCCCCTTTTTATTTGTAATTCATGTTTCCTAGTTTGCTTACATATGCAGCCTCTCTGGCTGGAGGGGATGAAAATAATTTTTCTCGTGAGTTAGGGAGTGGGGGTATCTGCCTCGCTCGAGTAGATACGCTTTTGTGAGCATCTTGCGGCTGTGCACATCCGCTAGATGAGTCATTGTTCTCATTGTGCTTTCACTTCTTCTTCCTTCACACTCTCTCTCAACTTACCAGGGTTCACGCTAGTAAACTGCACGCTTTCTTATTTTGCTACAGTTTTCCGTTTTGGAAAAATTACGCTAGTTACAATACAAGATGTGTACTATTTTCGGTAACATTACAATCCTCCTACTTGTGCTTTAGGGGGTTCTTGTTACCTACGTTGGGGTTTCACATACTTGAAAGAAAAGAAATTTTTATATTAGATAACAAGAAAGATATTGTAGGGTATTCCAACGGGGTTTTAAGTGAGGTGCTCTTCCTTTACAATAAACATGACTTATTTTATCAGAACTTTTCTTACGCATGAGATTCACTTAAATAAAAAATTTCAAAATTTTAAAAGGATGTGAATTTCCTGGGTGATGGTTACAGCAAGCTCGCAGCGAGCTTTCGTGTCATGCTCTTACTCAGGTACAGGGAGTTTATTAATCAATGTTGCCCAGATGCATTGCGAGGACTGGTTAGGGTGGGTGGTTTTCAAGGTTATGTTTACAGGCTGCTGATAGATTTCAGTTCAGTTACGCACTCACACTTCCTAAAAGTGCTCACGGAACTTATTGGCATTACATTAATCATGTCGTACAAGATTTCAAAATTAAAAAAAATAGAGATTTTACATTATACATTATAGCAAATGCTGACTTTATGCAAGCACTTAAAGTATTTTCAGGGAATCTGTGGACATGAACTTTCCAGTTCCCTTAAGGGGTTTGAAGTTACGCTAAAATTTACCTCCACAATATTATTTATTCTAGCAAGCTAGGGACCAATTCAATTCTGATTTTTAAAACAAATTGTTCCTTTTCATTACTGCTACTTTACGTGTGCCCATTGGTAGGAGGTTAATTACGTTAATTGGGTCACTTTTCATTTTCTGTCTGGCCTCTGGTCCTCTCAACATGGGTATTTAGAATTCTCAAACTTGCAAAAAAACATTTTACGAAACAATTACAGGTGTACTCAAAAATTTCTCACTTTAGGAACTAACTTAGCTTTTTCTCTTAGCACTTCCTACTTTCAGGCTAGGATTTTTGAACTATGCGAATGTCACCTAGCCTACCCTAATAGTCTATCGTAATCGCTGTCACAGGTATATTCACCGTAGGGTTCAGGCAACCTAACGCTATCATTGTCCTACTAAATTAGCTAAGGGGAATAACATATAGACAGGTGCGCTAGTCTGTTACTGGCTGCTGCCAGGTACTCACTCTGTAGAAGATGTTGATGGCAATGGAGGGCGCTGACATTTGGCGTGCCTACGCCTAGGAGGTCGTCTTCATTTCTGCAGCTCTACGGCAGGGCGGCAGTCTGACCATGTGACCTCTGCTCTCAGTCTGGCAGCTGCGGCGCAGGTGAAATGTACTCGAACTGCACTCGCGGTAGTGTTTCTGGTGATGGAGCTTTACGTCCGTTGGCCGAATCGCTCACGGGCGACCAGCAACTCTCACTTCCTACTTTCGCGGTTGTCGCCTCTTTGCTCTCTGTCTCTATCACAAGCTCTGTCTCTCTCTCTCATGGGGCAACTCAGTGTCACTCTCGCTCTCCAGCCAGGGCCGATGATCTGAAGGGGCTGGTCGCCAGGTTGACCAGTCGAAAGACTAAAGGATATTTCCTCCTGCCTCCAATTCTCTGTCCCCAGCAGTTTGAGATGCGATGGTATGGGGGCAAGTTGGGTTATTATCCTCTCTGCACTTCGGTTTGTGCCAAGGGCCTTGGGCCTGAGCTCTCGTCCAATCCTCTGTCCCCAACAGTTTGAAAATAAACATAGGAGATAATTTTTTCTTTTATGTAATTATTTATGTATTTATTTTTAATGAGGAGGACTGTTTTCAGTTATTCAGCTAGAGACTATGCTGTTATTTTGTGTAACATTTTGCGCTCGACTATGCCTGGAAAATCTTGTGTAGATATCTTGAAGGGATTTTTTAACGATCAAGTCTGAATATATGTACTTCTAGACTTGTTTTCTGTATCTACGTCATGCTCATCTGCATTAAACATTTTTAGTGTAAATGTAAAATGGAAGCATTTTAAAGGTTTATTGGTATTTAAAATAATGAACTTGTTAGATGAGGCAAATGTTTTGACACCGGATTAGCATATTCTTTAAATTTAGAAAAGATTATCAGTCTTTTCTCGATTCTGGAGAATTCTTTTATTTCTATCGATTTCATTTAGAACTTGAAAAAAATACTTCTTGTACTCCTCTCATAAATTGACATGACTGAAAAAGTGGTGTGTTATATGTTTCTGCAGGACATTATCTCAGGTCATTGGGTGTACAAGCATGCTGACCTGCGACCGTGGGACCCACGAAATGACCTGTTCCAGTACGAGTATAACTATGTGATCAGGACCAAGACCAGACACCAGACACCCATGATTCGGACTGCAAGCATTATCAGTGTTGAACCGCAGTCTATAGAGCCTCGATCATCCATCTCAATGCTCAAGTCCTCAAAGCTGCAAATTGTGAGCAAGGGAAGGCAAGCCAGGAATAGTGGTAGCTCTTCTCCAGATGGGGAGTTCCACAGTGACTCCAGCCAGTCGGAGGCCTTGGAGATGAAGCAACAGCCAGTCAAGTGTCAACATGACCAAGAGTAAGCATGCAGGAATATCTGTGTACATATTTAATTGTAGAAGCTATTTGTATGTCAGTTCTTAACTACGTATGTACGTATACTTTTAAGTTATTTTTAACTTTGTAGTCTGTTATCAAGTTGTTTCTTTGCAAAATTGTTTTGCTGTCAAACTGTGTGTGTGATATTCATATAACTAACACCATATGCACATTACAGTAACATGCATTCTATTTTCAATTAAATGTAGCAATTCAGGATATATAAATAAATTTTCTTAATTTTTTGCCTTAAAAACTGAAATTTATAATTAACTAGCTCTTACCCGCTGCTTCACGCGCATGAAAAAAATCAAACCTTAATTATAATGATCAAGTGCTGTATCTTCATGGTTGGTGGCATATTTTATATATTCCCTAAGAAACTGTTCATTTTTCTGGGATGAAAAGTATCCTATGTGCTAATCCAGAATATAATCTACACCTGTACCAAATTTCATCCAAATTCGTTTAGCCTTTACGATGTGATTGAGCAGCAAACAAACATATTTCACATTTATAATATTATTAGGATCTAATGAAAAGTTCAGCAAAGTCCTGATTTTTAAAGTGTCATGGTTTGTGGGAATAACGTAGTAAAATTCATGACTTTGTGAAATTGAGAAAGACTTAATTTAATAGAGGTCTGCAAGTAATCTAATCAAACTTGAGCTGAGTACCTGCTTGCAGCTCGAGCTTGGCTCAAAATATTTTTCAGTCGCAAAGAATTTGAGCTTTTATATCACTGTTGCATCATCCAGTTGGCAACCAATGAGACTGTTTTACTGTTAACAAAAGAAAACAACACATTGTTTATTAATTAAATGTTAATATTTGAAAGTTATTGTGTTCACTTAATAGGATTCCCAGGGATTGTAGATATGATTGCTGATTAGCCTTGATGCGTGACGACCTGTAGACTAGGCAAATACTATGTCAAGCAGAAGTATAGAGTATTTTATCACATGCTAAGTCGGACACATCCTAAATCGGGAGGGTTAGAGTACGTAGTTAGTGTCTACGTAGGGCCAGTGCTTTACCAGTGTAGAGTACTGACTGGGTAGCTTTACGGCAGGGCACGAAGTCTGGTTCTGCCAGAAGAATCTTGCATTTCAGGCCTGGAATCTTGGGCAGTATAC
The DNA here is from genome assembly GCA_029891345.1 of Dryococelus australis. NCBI lineage: Eukaryota > Metazoa > Arthropoda > Insecta > Phasmatodea > Phasmatidae > Dryococelus > Dryococelus australis. The sequence goes on along the minus strand of CM056999.1, from coordinate 91,559,084 downwards.
CTGGGTGGCTAAGATTACTAGTGCTGGGATGTGTTTCTGGGGTAACAACTGTGTGTGTTGATGTTCCTAAGGTTTGAGCACAATGGTTGTCTGGTGTAGTTCGTGTCAGTGGGGACAGAGCAACAGGCCTGAGGTAAGTGATGGAGGCCGTTGGCTACTGTTCCGGTTGACAGACGTATTCCACGAGCCATGGATGAGCTTTTTGGCTCAGGCAGGTTGGTGGCTATTGTGGCAACAAGAGCAAGTCAACCGCGTATTCCCAGTCTAGCGAACCTCCACTCTGGCACAAAGGTGCGGTGGAAAGAACGAGCACCGAAATGACAAGCTGGTCTGAAATCTGTGTACCTGTGAAGGCTTCGCCATTCTATCTACCAGAATATGTAGAAAGGGTGACCGAGCTAGTGCTTATGGTTATGCAAAGGCTTGATTAGGTATTGTTCCCGGGATCACCTGCGATTCACTCAAGGGTGAGGTCAACTAGAAAGGTGCAGTGTCTACTGTCTACAGGAACTTGGTACTCAAGGATCTGTTTCAACCAGCGTTTATTCTGTGTTACTGGAAATAAACACAGTGATGTACTCCCTGTGTTTGTCAAGATCTTGATGGGAAGGTGAACTACGCAATATGGCTAGAGGAGTCCCATTTCTAGGTTAGCGGGGGTGTGGTAAGATAGTACTGTGATAACAACTGAAACTAAAACTGACTCTCTATCGCATTGTTGCCCAGAAGGGACTGCAGTGTCTATAGTCCATTCCCGATGGGAAGCGACTTATGAAAATCAACCTTTGAAAAAACACTCTAGGCAAAACATGTCAACGTGTTTTTTCAATAACCTGTATTCCACAAATATGTAACACAATGGTTAACTTTTAGAGTACTGTATTATGGAATAAATGAAACTTTACCTTAATATATTCTACAACTTGTAATATTTATTTATTTTTAAATATGAATTAACAACAGCGAGAGCAGCGACGTGTTGACAACAGCCAGTAAGCAATAGTTCACAGTTAAAATATTATTTTAACCTAGTTTTTAGCATACTATTTGTAAATTAAACGGTGCCTATTAAAATATTTAAATATTCAGGTAGCCCCGATAGCAACAAATCTCATTTTCACAGTTTAAAATAACAGCAGAAAATATCGTGAGTAGACCATAATGTTACGGTGTTGTTTTATCAAGCAAGAGCAATTTTTGAAGTAACTGTCTGCTGAGCGAGCTTTGTCGCTCTCTCTCCTCTCTCTCTCTCTCTCTCTCTCTCTCTCTCTCTTCTCTCTCTCTCTCTCTCTGTCTTTGTTTCTTTCACACTTGGGAAGTTTCACTTTGCTAGTACGCAGGAAATTGTACCTGTTTTCAATTGTAGCATATTTAATACTTATTACAGCAAAATAATGATTTTTGAATTTGTAATTTACAACTGAAAAGAGATTTTAATGTTTGACTATTAATTTTAATATATTTAGATATGATGGCGGGGCAGAAACAAAGTGAAGTTGGCAGACGTGGCAAGCCATGATGTCAGGGTGTGTTGCTGTTTTACCAAACGAAGCGTAAATTATTCTTACTCCAAAAAATACTTCTAATTACCACATCACGTTTGTAGACGTGTTTTTTAAACCTACCTAAGCAAGTTACAATGTTGTGATAAATTTGTGTTTCCGCGTCAGTAATAACTATACTGTTACGGTGTGTTTTGTTAACCGTTGCGTGTGAAATAGCATGGCATAGCAGTTTGGGATCTGTGTATGCATGATTTCAAATATTTGATGTGAACTATTTATACATTGTAATTGTGAATTGTTTTTATGACAATGTTATTTATTTACATCCACATATGTTTATTTATCACAACGTTGTACCTTTGCCCTGGGTGTTTGAAACACAGTCGTGTAATGTGATTTACCACCAATCCCAACAAAATAACCAAGCCCAGCCCCAATAAATTGCAATAAACCTAATACACAGTATGTAGCAATACATATAAATATGAGTGGAATAAAAGTTACAGTAGGCTTGAGTGCATGTTCACCATTATATTTTAAGTTTCTATATAAAAAATGAGCGACACGAGTTGCGTGCTTGATTTTAGTGTCGCTTTTTCGTTGGACTGTCCATTCCTTCGTTATTTGAACTGAGGCCGTCCTTTTAAAGAAATAACCCAACACATTGTCAATAACAAAAAGTTAAATACTACAGTTCATTACCCCGTAGTTGTAACAATATTTAACACAGTCGCTGCATGCTATGTCATGGAAAACAATTATGTTAGTGTAACGTGACCGTAATAAATATTGTTAATTCAGGCATTTTTAAATGTCATAAAGCAGACCTAAGTAATGTTATAGGCCTCAACTGTAAATACGTGTACGAAATGGTTTTTGAAATAGAGCTAAGACAGAATTCTTTGAAAATCTGTAAACAGTAAACAACACATTTGACAGGTATAAAAGTAGAAGTCACATTTCAATGTTTATGTTTAGGTGTAGTGAAAGTATAGGAACACATGTACACACACAATGGCATGTAAAAATTGATTTTAACAGATACTAATTATGTCGCATGACAATGTTTGTTTACATTTGGCGGAAGGATTCGAATTGGGCCTGCAAGTAGATATTTAGCAGGGCTCCGAGAAATTAGCTTCCAATAGGTAATGGACAGTAGTGTGGATAGATGAGTGGCATGTTTGTTGGATGACTAAGCAAGGCGTGACAGGATAGGTTCCAACAATGGAGCTTGAGGAAAGGTTTCCCTTCTGGTACAAAGGTGCGGTGAAGGAAGGTATAGCGAGTAATGAAGCTGGCAAGTACTTGGCGGCTAGCATGGTAAAGACTGTGTGTTCAGGCTGTCGGTTCTGGCAGTGAGTGTGGTGGAAGACTGAACACTACCCTTAAGTTGAATTCTGATTTATACTCTGCAGGACGGCTGTCTCGGTGCTCATTGGCTGGCGTCTTGAATGCGCGGGGAGGTGTCTGAGCGGGGGTGGCAAAAAGAATATCTCTCTAGCGTGATGTTACCGGCCGGCTGGATGAATAGAAGACAAACAATGAAACATTCAAGTGGTGCCATCAAGTAGTGATTACTCATTGCCTTGAGCTGCATAGCTTCGGTGGGCTGGTGAATAATAAAAGATGCTGGCTGGAACGTCCATTCTTGCCATGCAGACAGTACAATCTTCTGACATCACGTGACCAATGGTAATGCAAACTCCATAGAAATAGGATGAGCTGTGGGCTATGCCGATGAGCTGAAGTCATCCAATTACCATTGTTGAAAATGTGTCATGCGTCAATTCGCTCTCTCTCTCTCTCTCTCCCTCTCTCTCTCTCTCTCTCTCTCTTCTCTCTCTCTCTCTCTCTCTCTCTCTCTCTCTCTCCCTCCCTCCTCTCTCCCTCTCTCTCCCTCCCTTCCCTCTCCCTGCTCTCCCTCCTTCCCTCTCCTGCTCTCCCTCTCTCTCTCTCTCTCTGATGAGATTAGAGTTCATCCCTGAGGCGAGATGTAAGCAAAGTCCTCCTGGGTAGGATATGGATGTGTCCTTGCAGGAACAATCAGCTTTCTCGGGGATGAGGATTGACTTGGGTGGAGAAAGAAATTCCTTTGAGAGGATGTGGAACTTTCCTCTCAACTGCAATTTTTTTCTTTCCTGGTTGTGCCTCTGTAGCATCTGCTACTCTGTGTGTTCTCTGCTTTGTGTGCCACTTCCCTTGTGAATGAACTTGACCTAGCATTCGTAGAATCAGCTGGCTGGAAGATCAATCGCTGGGAGCAGGTGCAGTAGTGACACACTTTTAAGTAGTTTCTTCACTTTGGCGGCGGCAGACTCCTCCGTCTCTCTCTGTTGCATGGACTGTGTGTTCCTTCTCTCTTCGCGCTTCAAAGGATTTGATTATGGGAGTGCCAGGATGTGATGGAGTGTTGTCGTCTTTTTACTTTTGCATGAGCTCTTCATGTAACATTGTTTTATTTATTTTGTCTGTGTTTAAGTTTGCGTGGGGAAACAGAGCGGTGTGCCATGATCCTCTTTTCATTAAAGTGTACGCAGCACGACTGCATACTCTACGGGCCAACTTCGCCCCATCAGCGAGCGCTGAGAAACATGGGGCAAGCATATATAATTCCAAGTGGCTACAGGGTTGATTCCATGCACTGGACAACTTCAGACATGGACATAATTAACACAATTAACTATGAGATTGTACTGCTGGCCCAGACTCCAACATGTGATCACCACCCCCTCAACCTAAAATTTGTTCTACCCAACAAGCCACGGACCAACCGACTTGGATAAGAAAGTTAACAAAATCGCCACAGGATTGCAGCACCCCTGTGCCTAGTGTGATGTCACAGTCACAGAGCCTGTGACAGAGGAGGTAAACCTGTCATGAGCCTTCACCCAGGGCAATAAGAAATGCGCAATGCAGCCCACTACCAAAGATAACCAGTCCCTGTGTCAAAAGTCTTACAAGGGAGAGCCACCAAGATGAAATTTGGACTATATAAGGAACCTCCAAAACGTTCTTGCCATAGTTCATCGGCCTGCCGACCTTAATGGTCAGTAGGCTCTCCTGGGTCTGAGAAGACACCACCTCTCCCTGCAGTTTGCAAAAGTTCACTCCAACCCCAGCACCAGCTCCAGCTCCAGCAGCAAGTGCTCCAGAGGTAACCACAACGTCCGCACCCTGCACCCACTACTCCTGTTTTCCTTGACTCCACGGTAGCAGGCTGTCACAGTGTCCTAAATCACCCTTCCATTTAAGTACCTCGCTGTTAAAAACGGTAGAATTTTGAATTCTAGACCAAACGTTAGGAAACTAATAACCAGGTTTGCCTTCACCTGGTGTCAAGTGGATTAAATAATAACTTAGCTATTTTATAAAATAATCTGGATCCCCAGTGTTTTCTCAAAACGTAAATAAGCATTACCTAGAAATATTCAATATTGTTGAATTTGTCAATTTTACCTTTGACCCGTTCTTTTCACATAAAAATTACTTTAAATATTTTGGCTCAAAATAAATTTAAAGTTCTTCTCCCGTGGAACAAGTGCGGGTGAGCTGAACTCCTCAGTATCACTGGGTCTGCAAAGGACTCTAGTCCACAAGGACATACTCTCATACCTGGGCGAGTCCAGAACACCCACGCTTGCCTGCGGACGCACTCCAACTCTAGCCCGTCGTTCTCATCAGTAGGGCCTCTGAGTGACAGAAGTCATTCCCCTGAGAACTATCATTGGACGGGTAGGGGAGACGTGAGTTTGTGATATAGTGAGAGAGCCTAGTATATTTTATTGTAAGAGAGTTTTGTTAGCGTTATGACTCTGTACCCTCATGACGAAGAAGGGAGGTGAATGCCCCAGCTGACTTCGTCGCCAGGCCTGACGGGCCCTCCAAATAGAATTATCTAGCTCTAACAACCCCAGTTAGACAACACAGTCCCAGATAATTCACCCCTGTCGCCAGTGCAGGAGGTCACCACACCAGGACCACGTCCCATCTCGCCCCTAATAGCATGCTTTCACGAGTTCGAACTCGACTCCGGTCTGGTTATCTGCTGGCCATGGCCTAGTTACGAATTTGTGAGCTACTACTAACCACCAAAGCCCATACCTGTAGCAAAATCACCTTCCCTAACCTCGGACATCTGTCATCCACCTGTAACTCTGTGTACCATCCGCACTGCCGCCGGGAAAGTAGTTAGAATCAAGATTCTACCCCCAAATGTACCGAAACACCGGATTGCTTCCCCGCCCCACACGTACATCCCATTGCACAAGCCCACAAGTCCAATTTCCCCTGGGCGCTTATATCGCAAACAGGACGCTGAGTAGGAAGCATCCAAAGTAGGATCAACTCATTACATTTCGCGTACGCCGACCTCCTTATACTACAGAAGTTATTGTTTCATTGATTTTGGACAGCTGATGTCCCGAATTTCGTCAGCCTTCACAGTGAGCAAGGCTGTGCTCCCTGGGAGGGAGATGTTCGCAGTCAAACTCACCCTGGGGTTTGATTCCCCTCCCAACTTCCCGTCACACTTCTGTTAGGCGATACCCCAGCAAGGACCCTGACCTGGGCCAAACCCCGACCCAATTAATTTTTTAAAAAGTAGCTACAAAAGAACCACACTCATTCATTTTGTGTCAGCTAATGTTCTGCTGTTGCCGCCTGTGCAGAAATATCATTTGGCTCTACCCTAGCCTCCTACATGTCACACAGCAGGCTCAACAACTTGTGTAGTTAAAAACAAGCTAAGGGAAATAGTGAACTTAGCACTTCCAGAGTTCGTCCACTGCTAAGAGTTGGCAAAACGAGTGTTTTGTGGCAGAGACGTTAACTACTTTCATTGTCGCACGTCACCACTACATCAAAATAGAAAGAAGAGAGAAGAGAAAGGCAAGAGACAGTACCATTGAGAGAAATTTGAAGTAATTTACAACAATAACAATTTCTTCTCGCCTTTTTCATTCATTTATAGTTTTTTCAGTTGCTGGCTGAAAATGCTTCTACACATTTTTGCACTTGCAAGAGATTATTTTACAATCAAACAAATTGAGTTCATTGATTGTACACAAAACACTTTTTAAGCAAAAACATAACATTAACTTTAAGCAAAAGAACTCTCGTTTTATAAAATGCTTGATTCTTAACAATGCAAAACTATTTACAGGTTTTCACATATATATCAATATAAACTAAGGCGTGTTGGAAGCTTTAAAGTCTATAAATAGCAATATAACAACCGGTTTCCTTTCCCTCAGTCTTTGTATGTACACAATATTTACAGTCGGCATCTTGATGATTTCTCACATGAGATATCTTTTTGTCACTACTGTTTACTCACGTGTTTCACAGTTCACGTATTATTTAAGAGTTTGTGTAGCTAATACAAGCCGTTCTTGAAGTAAGTTGCGTAATCAAGGAATGCAGGTATAGTGATTGCTACAAACAAGGCCTTCACCTTAGACACTATCTTGACAGAGTAGTGTGCTAAGCAACATTCAGAAATCATCTATGATTACGTAACTGCACTAGGGTTGTCGATGCACTGATGTGTGTAGTCAACTGTTCACTGATTATAGCATCTGGCGACTATGTAAAATTTAAATGAGTTCATTGCACTAACACTCATTATTGTATTGTGCTGATTGTTCATGTTGGGCTCCCCTTTTTCTTTAGCAGTACATAGGGTGGGTTCGTCCATCTAAAGCAGGCTGGAGGCTGCCAAGGTGTCTCCTTGTAATGGCCTGGTGTCAAGTTGACTCTGCGGGCATATAATGGCTGGACTCGACGCTGGAACTTGGCCATCCTGGAGTGGCCATCTCGTTGCGTTGAGCTCTCCGTTGCCATCAGGGGCAGGATGATGAGACTGTCTACCCCCCTCGCTTTGCATGGGAGGTACTGGGCCTGGAGTCGTACAGACAGGTGACTCCGGCCCAACAACTTTGTTGGCCATCGGGTGCTAGTGAAGGACCCTTCCGGTTTTCGTCGTGCTGGTGACCACTTCCACGGCTCCAGAGTGACTTGGGCCACAGGTAGATCCACGGGAACCTCCTCACGTCCACGAAGAAAGGGCCTTGGAATGTCTCAGGTTCCATCTGACTCTGGGCTGTGTTCGGAATCTCGACTAAGTCCTCCTCATGTACTTGATGGTTGACATTGGGGACCTCCTCAGCATGGGTTGATGCAGGTCACCGGAAAGTAGAATTCAGAGTTGAGTACACTGGGTTAGTTAGTTACCTCTAGGTCAAATGAGGCACAGGCCTCTGTGATGTCTTCCACTCTTCCGGGGCATTGGGACTGAGAGTCGGCCGCTGCACTGGGCAGCGTCTGGAACTCGAAGGCGGCTGTCTCTGCGTTGAGCGTAGACATAGCAGCTAGAGTAGCTGCGTGATCTGGGGTGATCGGGGCTGCAGATACCAGCTGATCTACTGCCTGGGAGGCAGCCTCGTGGACACTGGCAGCTCGGGCAGATGCCTCCCTTGGGGAAGACTGGTCCTCGGTGACGACGACTACTGCAGCGTCCATCATAGTAGGGGCTTCGCTAGGTGACTGGCTGGAGCCGATGATACTGGAGTGGCTCGTCGAGACGAAGGCTTCTGGGTGCACTGTCAGCATGACAGAGCTCGTAGTTAAAGTCCTCTGGGTGCCGGCGATTAGATGTGGGTGCTTGCGACTATGGTCATGATATAATGGGCTTCTCCAAGGTACTTCTGTTGTGCTGGGGTTCAATTTTCCAGGCTGGCAGGCAAACTTTTCATGGAAGGCCAATGGTGGACGGTAATGATTGTTCTGGTTCCCTGACTCTTGGCTTGTGAAATCCCATTCATCTCTGTGCAGAAGAGAGGCTTCCTTTCGCTGGTTGCTTTGTCCCATCCATCTTCGCAGGCTGCGACGTCCGTGCTTTCTTACGAGAAGGGGAGTTCGTCTGGCTCTTCAACGTCATCCAGCGTGTCGGAAATCAGCGATGCTTTGGGGCATCTTGGGCAGGTTCCGAGACACTTTCCGGATAGGGTCACATCTGTCCTCTGGTTGCCTTTTGTATTCGTCCTCGGGGGGTCTTCCCCCCAATACACGTCCTGGTGTCCGAAGACCTTGTAAGGTATTTCTCATTTTCCGGTTAGACCCGCGCTGAACTGATTATTCCCTCGGCTCAGGGGGTAGTTGCAGAGTAGGACTGACTCTCCTATCTCAAAGGCTCGTATTCCAGTTTGTGGTGGTGGGTATTTCTTGGTGATGTACACCTCTTGATTTTCACTGGCCTTATCAACCCGCTTCTGGGCAGTCAGGCGTAATGGCTTTGGGCTGTTGCATTTCCGTGGGCTCAAACTCCCACTGCCGTTCTCCAGGTCATAGGAGGTTATGTCCCAACAGTAACTGGCTAGGACTGAAGATGATAGCTTCATTCGTCCTGCATCGTAGAGCGAAGAGAATTCTTGGGATATGGTGGTCCCAATGGTGCTGGTTTTCTTCCAGGCTGATACAAAGGCGCTTTTTCAGTTCCTGATTGTGGTGCTCAGTTGGGTTGGCTTGCGGATGGTAGGGCGGCATTGTCCAAGCTTCCGCTCCCCATTCTTGACATGTTAGCTGCTACTGTTTGCTAGTGAACTGGGTTCCATTGTCCATTAGCATATTCTGTGGAAATCCGCAGCATGGGAAAATCTCGGATTTGAATTTCTTTCCAGATGATATGGTGCATCTCTTGGCCCCGTAGTGGGAAGGCTTCTACCCAGCTGGAGAACATGTCGGTTATGACCAGGAGGTACAGATTTCCTTTTGTACTGCAGGATAGGGTCCCATCAGAACTACCGTTACCTGTATTCATGGGTTATGAGGCTTTCCAATGTTTTGCAGTAGGTCATCTGGCAGGATAGGCTTTGTGTTGGCAACACTTTGAACATTCGCGGACATGATTGCGGATGTCTCGGCTCATGCCGTCCCAGATATACCGTATGCTTATATCAACAATGGTTTCCTGGATCCCAGGGTATCCTGCATCGGGATGTTGATGGAAATGCTGGCAGATGTCATCTTGTAGATCCCTCGGAACTCACATTCTCTACTTGGTGTCCAGTTAGTTATTCTGGGACCACACAACATTACCTCATAGTTCAAATCTTTGTGCGTTTTGGAGTAGAAGATACTTGATTTTGTTGTCTTGTTGCTGATGATGCTGTATCTGGCTTTTGCTTAACTGGAGTTGTAGGAGTGAAGTGAAGAGTGAAGAGATTTGGGTGGGTCTTAACAGTGAGGTCTTGAGAGCTGATGGATTTGTAGTTGCTCTTCAGGTTGATATTCCGTAGGTTTAGGCGACGAGATATGATCCACTTCCTATTTGGGCTTTGCCTCTTCATTCAGGTTCGGTTTTCAGGATATCATGTCCAGGCGGGTGTTACCTTTGCCAGTGCAGTGTTGAACCTCAAAGTCGAATTCAGAAATGAGCAGGTCTCATCTCCCAAGTTTGACTTTTGTTGTGCAACTCTCGCATCCACTGCAAGCTTTACTATCCATCCTTAAACTGAAGTGTGTTCCTTCTAAGTATTAACAGAATTTCCGGATGGCCCAGATTACAGCCAGACATTCCTGTTCATTTATGTGGTATTTTTGCTGGGTTGCATTTAGCCTGGTGCTGGCATAAGTGAACACGGGAGGTTTGCTGTCCGGGTCCTTCTGGTATAGGACTGTGCTAAGGCTATTTTGGCACTCATCTGTCTGCAAAATAAGGGGTCCCTGTCCTTGTGGTCTGAGCAGATGGCGAATGTGTTGGAAGCTGGTTTTAAGAGCCTCAAATGCAGCACGGTGTTTCAGAATCCACCGCCATTGCGCTTCTTTCTCCAGCAATGGGTGGAACGGTGCCATCAAGTCTGTGGTGTTGGGCACAAAGTCTCGGAGCCAGTTACACAGTCCAAGAAATTGTCGAAGTTGTTTCTTTGTGCAGGGCTCTTCGGCTTCTTGTATTGCCCTAATCGAGCAGCCTTGCACGGGAAGTTGCCTTCAGTAAATACGACGTGGTCCAGGTACTCAATCGACATCTTTCCAAAATTACTCTTCGAAAGCTTGGCAGTGAGTGCGTGGAGTTCCAGTTGTTCTAATACTCGCAATTGTGTCAGGTGCACACTTCCCATTATTTGGAGTACACTATCACGTCTAAATACACGAAGCAGAATTTGCCTATGTAGCAAGTCAGTACTTCAGCAGACATGAGCTGTTGAAAAGTAGCGTGGGCATTCTTAAGGCCAAAAGGCTTGACCCTAAATTGCAGTCTCCCCTTTTGGTGAGGTGAAGGCCATGTATCGACAGCTGTCTGGATGGATGGATATTTGCCAATAACCGGACTGCGTATCTAAGGTGCTGAAGATCTTGGCCTCTTCTATATCTCGTAGCGTATGTGCTAGGTCAAGAGCGAGAGGCAGAATCTACAGTGTAGCGTAATTGACGGCATTGTAGTTTTTGCGAGTTTGACGGCTCAACAATTCCCTGGTGTTTCATGTCTTCTAGCTGGTCCATAATTTGGCAGTCTCTCCTGGCAGAAACCTTGAGTGGTTGGTTGTAAATTGGTGCCAGTGTGTTCAATAATATCTCGTGTTGAACTGTGCGGGTTTGACGCAGTGTTCTTCCAGTTCCGAAGGCTCCAGTGTGTTCATTGAGAACCTCCTTCAGTTGTTGAAACTGCCGGTCTGACAGCTCATGGTTAAACTCCCCTTTGCAGAGCATCAGTGCCTTCTGTTGGTCGGGTCAATGTTCCCAGTGCATGGTGATGCAGCGGTAATCACCCAGGTATACTTTCCTTTGCCCATGGTCCGTGATGCATTGTTGCTGCTGAAGCCATGGGTGACCTAGTATTAATTTGTCCTAGATGTCTGGTGTCGTGACGAACTCCGCTTGTGTTTTGAGGTGCTGAATTTCAACAGTAAGTTAGTGCGGTCATCGACATGGAGCGTGCACTCTGGCTTCACCATTCTCACTGTTTTGGTCTAGGGTGTAGGTTGGCCCTTTATTCTATATTGAGAATGTCTCATTGGACGAAGTTCTCAGATGCTGCAGAGTTGAGTAGCACTAGCACATTTCTTCCATTGACTCGAATTTAGGTAGACGTGGAGTTGGCGGTGCAGGTGGCAGTGACTTACTACAGCGTTCAGACAACTCCTCTGTTTCTGTGGGTTTTGTAAGCTTAGGCCGATCTAGGAGCGCTTGTGCTTGGAAGGTTTTCTCGGCTTCTCTGGCACACATTACTAACTCGTCCACCGTTTGTGGCTTGAAGATCAGCAGAATGTTTCGCAGACGGAGTAATAGTAGGCTGGAAATCTGTCTTGTGCAGATTTCTTCATCTCCCTCAGGGAAGATTCTTCGGTACATCTGCATCTTTCGTTGGGAAAATATTTCAACTACCTATCCCGGCACTTGCATGTGGCTGTAGAATTTGGTCGTCAGGCATGCATTACCTCCTCGCCTGTGAAATGTTTAGCATATCTGATGCTAATTTGTTTCCAGATTAACATACAAATTCCCCTACTTGTTCCACCAGTCAGAAGCTTTGCCCTACAGTTTCATTTGGGTTCTGGCTACCTGTTGTTTTTCTAGAATATCATTTGCTTTTAGCTCTCGTCCGCATTCCGACGTAAAGAGGAGTGGATCCTCGTGCGGTCTGTCCACAAATTCCGGCAGCTGCAGTTCTCCTGCGCAGTGTGGCACACTGTGGAGAGAGGCCAGTCCGAGGTTTAATGGTTTGTACTTGGAGGATCGTTTGCATACCTTGCATCGATAGACCATGCCGGGTCTATTGACTGGTTTGCCTGGCCACCCGATGCTAGCATGATCCCTACACAGAATGCACCTAACTGTGTAGTGACCAAGGCATGTGACTCAATTGCAGAACGCTGTCTGTGTGGTTCTGCAATTTTCGCATGTGAATTCCAAGCCATCCGTGTAACATGGTTCATCTGCCTAGCCTAGGCAGGAATAGTGGTGCCATTGTTGGCAGTGTGCACACTGAATCTCTTTAATCCCCGTACCAGGACAGTTCAGTCGCGAACAGTGGCCTAGTCCGGTTGCGTCTGAGTTGGAGCACTAGTGCTCGTTCTCGCTGAGTTCGGCTGTCGATATCTGTGGTAGCTTGGGCACCACGGGGTGTTTAGGAGACTCCCCAATGTCAGTTTGCTTCTTGACAGAAGTCAGGCTGACTTGTTCGAACTGCCTTGTCAAAACTATGGCAGTTATGTCCCTCGTTGGATGCCAGAAAATACTATTCACTCTTACCCAACTTGACGTGTGATGCCCTATCAACTAGTCAAATAATACTACATCAAGCGGAAGTAGGGAGTATTTTGTCTTGTGTTAAGTTAGACACACCCTTAATTTGGAGGGTTCAAGTATGCAGTTTGTCTCTATGTGGAGATAGTGCTTTACCAGTGTAGAGTACTGACTGGGTAGCTTTACGGCAGAGCACGAAGTCTGGTTCTATCAGAACAACTTGCTTTTCAGTCTCTAAGTCTTGGGTGGTTAATATTGTTAGTGCTGGGACGTGTTTCTGGCAGAACAAATGTGCGTGTTAATGTTGAGTTTTGAGTGTGCTGGTTGTTGGGTGCGGTTTGTGTCGGTGGGTACAGAACAACAGGCATGAGGTAGGCAATGGAGGCAGTTGGCTGCTGTTCCATTTGACTGAAGTATTCCACGAGCCATGGGTGAACTACTTGGCTCAGGTGGGTTGGTGGCTGGAATATATCTTGTGGTACTTCCCTGGTGACTGGTACGAGCAGGCATCATAGAGTTTGAGCATGATCCCTAGGAGTGAGCTATCCTATCGCAGCAACAAGGGTAGGAATCAGCTCTTGCAAATGCCCAGAGGAAATTTACACCTGTTTTGCCTTCTTCAGACCACTCCGTCTGGTGGAAGGCATCTGGAGTCGCACACGCTTACTCCGTGAGGTGAAAAGCAGGTCGTGTGTTTCTCTACAGTGTAGACACACATGAGCGGCTGCCGACGAGGGAATACACAATTATGGTGCTTGTAAGGGACGATGAGTAGAGAAAATTTGGCCTCGCTGTCTGCAGTTCCAACACGTGGGTGTGGACTTCAGCTTTGTCTATCCAGTTTAGAGAACATCCCTACCAGCACAAAGATGCGGTGGAAAGAACGAACACCAAACTTGACAAGCTGGTCTGAATTTCTTGTACCTGTGAATATTCCGTCGTTCTACCTACCGGAGTATGTAGAAAGGCTGGCCAAGCTAGTGGTTGTGGGTAAGCAAAGCATTTATTGGCTCTATTGAGTATGGTTCCCGGGATCACCTGCATTTCACTCAAGGGTGAGCTCAACTAGGAAAGGTGCAATGTCTATAGGAACGTGGTACTTGAGGGTCGGTTTCAACCAGTGTTTATTCCGTGTTACTGGAAATATAAATGTGGTGTTGTACTCCCTCCTGCGTTTGTCAAGCAAGAGCTTGACGGAAAGCTGAACTGCCTAATACAAGTAGAGGAGACCTGTTTCTAGGCTAGCGGGGATGAGGTAGCATAGCGTTGTGATAACAACTGAAACTATAACGGACTCTGACATGCGCCTGGCTATTGACTGTGGGGTACGGTCGTCGAGATTTGATGCGCTAGACCAAGTGAGTGGTTATAGGTAACTGATGGGAGGTGTTAGAAACTGTACTTACTCGGAAGATCTTCGGTCAGGTACTAACGTGGATTAACTGGCTGAGTAAGACTGTTGGTACAGTTCTTGAGTTAAATTATGATGAACTTCAAGTTCCAGTCCGCTGCTTCTTGTATCCAGAAGTTTGGGTTGGCTAGACCGTATCTAGCTTCGGTCTGCTAGACTAAACCCTCACTACCAAGTGATAGTAGTGACTTGTGCGGACGAACGGTGGAAAATGAATATAATGTATCACGCAAACAGATGAGACTGTCTGTAATCTTAGTGAGGCGGCGCTGTCCTATTCCGCCTGTCTTTCCTGCCTAAGGTACTCTGCTGCTGGGCAGCTAGATGAGCAATATTTTGCTCCCTATGCCTTCGGTCGTGTCTTATCTTGTAAGTCATAGAGTTAGGTTGCTGTTGAATAAGCTACTGTGTGATTTTAGATTTGAAACTATGCCCTATGATAGTGTAGGTCCAGTAGCTGATTCGTGACACAAGCTCAGTAAGTCTATCCACTGATCCCCCACATCTTCGGGCAGATGAGAGACATTGAGCCATGTGGGCCACCAATACTATTACTGTATGCGAGTCTCCAGCCAAGGCCAGGCCACAGCATCCAGGCTAATACCGCCCCAGCACCTAGGTGCTCTGGTAGGTGATACAGGCTAGGTTTGCTGTCTCCTTGGTGGCAGGTTTTCCTAGTGGTCGTGGCTCCTCTGTTCCTTCCTCCCAGCTCCTTGGTGCTCTGAGGGGGGGGGTAACAGGAAGCAACAGGCAGCCGTCTAGTAGGTGTGTTGCAGACTAAGGTCCCCAGAGGGGGGTCACAGTCAAGCTAGTTCAGATTACAAAAGTACTGGTTTCTGTCTGCAGTGCACAATGCAACCTATTCCTAGCAAGCAAAATAGACGTACTCTAGAAATGAAAGTGTTAGGATAGAGAACAAACTGTATTTATTGAGGATTCAATATTTTAAAGTGACTCGTGCCATCTCCTACCGAGCATACGGAGTACTGAAGGAAAACTATGGTATCCAAGTGTAGACAACCTGGTTCTAAGCTGGAGGGAATGTGATCTAGAAAACTGAATATTTAACTACTCAACTAAAGCTGTCTAATGCTGGTGTCTGTAGGAGACAAAAGAAGTTAAAGTTTAAGTAGCAAGGTATATTCGGGTTCATTGGTGTGAAGACTGATCTCGTCGCAGAGGGTAACGGTAATGACTACAGAAGACTCTAGGTTACGCTGGAGGCCCAGCACTAAGGAGTGCTCAGGGTGAACTCAAGAGAAGAATACGAATGACTGACCGGAGCCCCGCTGCTCACGGACTTATATAGTGCAAAGCCTAAGCTGTGACAGCGGGGTGCGGGGAAGGCACATGACGTCCTGGCGTGGGAGTTGGAACCCTCTTATCAGCGTTCCTTTGTTTGTGGATTTTTGGCGGCGCTCGGCCACGCATAAAGTAGCTGAAGTTTGTTGGTACTCAGGGGGAGGGGAGGGAGGCTGCATGCTTGCTGGTTGTGTAACCTTGTGGCCACGTGCTCAGCCGCTGGGAGATTTAAGTGGCAGAGAATTTATGTATAAAGTGGTGTGTGCACAACTCACGTGAGTGGTTGAAGTAGACAACTCTTATGTATGATGAAGTAATGGTATACTTCATGAAAGAGCGATGAGTCAATCGTAGTTGATTAGTAGTATAAGCGGCACGTGTCTACTTCATATCGTGTTGTTGCCCAAAGGGGGCTGCAGTGTCTAGTGTGGATAAACGACGAATGGCACGGTTCTTGGGTGACTAAGCAATACATAAACAGTATAAGTTCTGACAATGGAGCTTTAGGGAATGTTTCCTTTTTGGCACAAAGGTGTGGTGAAGGAAGGTATAGTGAGAAGTGAATCTGGCGAGTACTTCGGCAGCTAGCGCGGTGAAGACTGTATGGTTGGTCAGTTTTGGCAGTGAGTACGGTGGAAAACTGAAGACTGGCCCTGAGTTGAATTCTGACTCCATATTTATACTCTGCCGGGTGCTGTCTCTGCGCTCATTGGTTGGTCTCTTGTCGCGAGGGGGGTCGCTGAGCAGAGGGTGGCGAAAAGCTCTCTGGTGTGATGTCATCATTCGGCTGGGAGAATTGAAGACGAACGACGAAATATACTATAGTGGTGCTATCTAACCATGATTACTAGTACTCATTACCTTGAGGTGTACAGCATGGGTAGACTGGTGAATAATTCAAGTTACTGGCTGTAACGACCATTCTTACCATGCAGACAGTACAATCTTCTAATGAAATGTGTGGCCATCGGTAATGCAAACTCTGTAGAAATCTGATATACTGCGGGCTATGCTAATGAGCTGAAGTCATCTAATTACCATTGCTGATAACGAGTAGTGCGTCAGCCTAAAACTGGGCTGCAAATATATCTAATATCCAGTGCCTGGTGGAACAGTTTGTGGAATGTTTGCTAGAAAAGAAGTTATTCATTCATTAAATAAATTTTTGAAAGGTATATGTGTTACAGTTAAAATTATTCTTCATTACTGCATATATGAACATATATTCATTTCAAAATTTGCATAAAAACAGGGTTGCGAATCTGTTAAAAATGCAGACGCCAATGAGATAGTTTATCAGAAGAATAAGATTGTTCATAGGTGACTTATGTTCTGTGAGGCATGATATCACAATATTTCCTGTAGGTGTAGTTATTTGAAATTGCAAAATAAACAAACTCTTCACGAAAACACAAAATAATTACGTATTTAAGATTCAAATGAGAAGTAGTAAACACGTAGTTGGTTCAAGCGATTAATAGCAAAAGTATGGGTGTAAGTCAGAACGACATTCAATAGTATTGAAACAGACTTAAAAAATTTATAATGGTGTTTTCTTAAGTTATCGGAACAAGCGTTGCTTTAAACTTGTTTATATTTCCGATAGTTATTATAAGTTATCAAGGGAGAATTTTATATTTTTCAAAACGTTATTGTTGCAGTGTGCAACTATTACAATACAGATATAACTAGAATATATGTGCCAAACATACAAATTCAAACAGCACGGCATTTAAACACAAACAATTGGTCCAGGACAGCTGAGCGTTTCACAAATGTCAATAGGAAACTTGCAAAGAACAAATATACAATGATGAATAGGTTATTTAAACACAACTGGCTTTTATGGCCAAAAACGTGAATAAAAATCAACTTATTTTGTGGAATCTTCTGTTGCAGTTGCCGGTTGTCAGTTACAACACAAAGTGTGATCTGGGATCTTGGTAGCTAGATGTAAAATAAGTTCTTGAATACACTACAATTGATACACACTTTTATCACTCTAACATGGGCCATTTACGTTAATACAATTCAATGAATGCTATAATCTGCAAATATTGGTGACTTTACTGTGACCAATTAAATGCTGATAGCAATTAGCTAGTTAATTGAAATAGCAATATTGTATTCGTCTCTGCCTACCAATGTCCTCGACAGTCCCGCCTAGCACCTAAGAAGGGTTTATGCTCACCACTGAAATAAGTTCAAGTTTCTCGTTCAGCAGTCGACAAGGGCTCCCGTCGATCAACACTGACCTATTGCAGCACTCATGAAGTCTTGGTTACAGTCTGGAGAGGTCAGCGCATCCTCAGCACACGCTTATATACTCCCACTTAGCTGCTGGCCTCCTTCTTCCTGCCATCTCTTGTTTACCCAGTTCTCCTAACACCGTTGCCGCAACTGGATTGCTCACTCCGGCACCCAAATCTGCCTGGCACGCTTTCGCTGCCCAGGCTGCATCCGCGACACTACAAATTAAGTACACAAAGTTACGTAAATAAATTTAACTAGTTTTCATAAATTACGAAGTCTTTAAGCTTTTGCAGTCAAATTGTTAAGCTAATGCAAAATGTGGCACAATCCAAAAAAATTTTACTGTCATTTGTATACAATTCGTTTTATGGTTGCATTTTTAAAAATAGATTCAGGCTGTGTTGCAGTTTGCAGAGAGAGCACACTCACGCCCACTTTTGACGTCACAAAGTCCTCTCTGTTATCCCAACTCAGGGGATGGAGAACGAGAAGGAAAGTGGGTAATGGCTGTTCCTTCTGTAATACTCGTACTCTATGTGACAGCCTTGTTTTCAAGTCTAACCTCGAATATCCAGACATATATTTTTTGCTTCCACAGCAGTGTTATAAATATTTTATTGACTAGACATATCATTATGATTTTGAAATGTGCAATACCAATAATATTCCATTTGATATGGAACATAAAGAATTGTGATGTGATTGTTCAGGATCTGTTTAGGTTGTGTGCACATATTATTAAAGTATTTGCTTAGGACATAATGGTTTGATTTTTGATCACTCAAAAATATATAAAATCATAAGTTGGAATTTATAAAAAACATTGTTAATTTATTTGAAGAATTGGAAAGGCTAACAATTTTTTCTTCACTTTTTCTTACTATTTGCATAAGAAACTTAATGCCAAGTTTCAATTCGCCAATGTGAACCAATGTGTGCAAGAGTGAGAGTGAGCACACTTTCAGATTGGGACACTGTCTTATATTGTGTGTGTGAATCATGCTGGTGATTCATGCCATTGCTTCTGTTTTGTACTTTTATGTCATGACTTGTACACACACACTGTTAATATGATGATTGATTTGCCTCCGCAACAAGGGCCGGTTTCACCAACGAAGATTAACTTTTCATAATATCTAGATAACTTTATCCAGATGAGAGGTTTAACTTTGATTTTAATCTCAATAATGTTCACCATGTTTAATCTCAGTAAAGAATATCTCATTAAAATTATCTTGATATTCTGACTTAATCTCGATTTTCTCTAGATAAACATGAGAGATTTTACTTTGAGCTGGTACAGAAAAATCATTTTGAGAAAGTATGGCAAGTCAGGTAGGCATTGTGGTCATAAGGAAACGGCGAAACCAAACTTTTTTTCATCCCATGAAAAAATACAGTTGCTTAGAATTAATTACAGAACATTTCAATAACATTGAAAATATGCTGTGATACAACAAAATTAAGTGAAACAGTGGCGAACAATTGTAAATAGTTTCAATTGTACATTTCGTGATTACTATAGGACAGCAGACAACTTGAAGGTGGTGTGGGATCACCTATAAAACCATACGCGAAAAGCCTATGTAGACGAACATGTTCATGCCTAAGGGGTCCAGTGTGTTCTGCCCTCAAAATAGGCACCCAAGATCACTGTATACTGCCACTAGTAAAGCCAGTGGAATGTTATTCCAGTAGAGGCTCAGATGAGTAACCCTGCAAATGCTTCAGATAACTATGCCTCGACTGGGTCCGATGGTTGGAGGACAGTCTCTGCCAGCCATGTGAGGAACCGTAAGGCAACATCTTCCTGGTGTAGTAAACAACGACCAGTAATGCACTCAAACAAAAAAAAAAACTGAATTAAGTGCCCGCCATATAGCAAAAATTGAGTTAACAAATTGTTTGCAATTAAAGAAAACGAGGCAATGAAAGAGATTCTTCAACTAAAATTACAAGAACAAGAAAGAACTAAACAGGAGAAGCTTCAAACATAGCTCTTAACTTTGTAGATCCTAAAACTAAAGACAGAACTAAATAACGATCGCACACAACGAAACAAAATGCGGCAATGCCTTATTGCGCACAACTTACTCGTTGTTGTTCATTTGTCCTCTTAGTCAATATGGCACCCACATAATACCGAGAAGGAAGAACAAATTTGAAATTTTAACTATAATGTACACCGCACAGTATACACTTGTTTAAATATAGGCTGTTACATTTAATATATTATGTGTTATCTGTTGTGGTTTAGTTTACATCATCTGTTTTTGAGTAAATTCAAAGATATTTTCAATTAAAAACGCTACTGGTGTTTGTCACATTCTTGATTTGAATTAGGCCTAGAAAAGTAACTTGCTTATTTTACATTTATACCTAATGTTAATGCAGAATAGTTGCAAAGGAAAATAATAAAACAATATAGTCTGTTTGACAATTGTGTGTTTGACATAATGCAAAAGTGCACTTTAACCTCATCATAAATTTCGAAATAATTTATTCTCTCATGTAAACATCGCGGATGACAAACAATAAAATACTTGTCACTTTCCTCTTCAAAAATGAAATTGTACATTGCCTGAACCATTTTCTATTTATTCTCGATGAAATAACTTTGCCCTCTTGTCACCTTCCCAAAATATTTGTTTATGTTTTACAGTTTAATCCTGATAATGTGACTTAAATCACCAAAATTGATGGGTTAATATTTTATTGAGATATTCAGAGAAAATTAAGATTAATGTGTCTGGTGAAATACAAAATATACATAATCAAGATTTTTTGTCAGTTAATCTCGATAATCTATCATTATCTCGTGTGGTGAAACCAACCCTAAATGTCAAAAACTCATAGGAACGACCAGTTAACATTAGGAATACTCCAGCTCTAATAACTATGGAATAAAAGGGAAATTAACCATTTCAAATGAATAGACATGTGATGTCAGTAGTAGGGTTCGGTAGATTTTGGTGCAGTGGGATCCGGGATATGAGTGCAAGAGCCAGCTGCCGCCATGTTGAAATTGATCTTTTTTCCCTTTTTTTCCTCAAAATTTCCTTTCTTCCCTAAAAATTTCCATTTTTCCCTTAAAAAATTCCTTCTTTTCTCAGGTAGATCTGTGATGCTGGTTCAGAAGAGAGAGGCAGATCAGTGACCCAGGGTCAGGGATCAGCGACTCATGTAACCTTGGGTCAGGGAAAGCCTACTGGTCAGGACCTTTGTCCTTTGACCTTGACCTTTGACCAAAGTAAAAAAAAATTAATTTTAGAATTCCAAAAAAATCCTTAAAATATATCAAAAAATTGCAAAACATCTAAAAAAAATCCAAAAAATGTATTACCGTATTTGAAAATAATGAAAATAATTGAAAAATTATTGTAAAAGGACAACTATATCTGTAGATGATAATCATCTTGGTAAATGACAACCATCTTGGTAGGTGACAACCATCTTGGTAGGTGACAGCCATCTTGGTAGGTGACAGCCATCTTGATAGGCATCCACCATCTTGGTAGGCATCCACCATCTTGATATGCAACCATCTTCTTGGTAGGCAACCACCAGTGACTGCCATTCACCTTAACCTCAACCGCATAACCTTGAATGACCTTGTAAACAAAAACTTGACAAGAAAATATACATAAAAGTCAACAAGCATATTACATTACAGACCACCACCACCATATTAGATGCAGGTAACCTTGACCTCGAATGACCTTGAAAATAAAATCTCGAGAAAAAATACGTAAAGGTCAGCAAGCATATTATGTTACTGACTACGTGCGGTAATTTCTCGATTTCACTGCCAAGCGAGCTGTCAGCACTTATATTTATAGATATAAGAAACTTGTAATTTTAAGTCGTATTTTTCCAGTCAGTGTTACTATAGTCCATTCCCCACTGGGAGCAACTTACTCGGAGCCCTGCTAAATATCTACTTGCAGGCCCGTTTCGTATCCTTCCGCCAAATGTAAACAAACATTGCCATGTGACTGCCATGTAGCATCTGTCAAAATCAATGTTTACATGCCATTGTGTGTGTACATGTGTTCGTATACTTTCGCTACACCTAAACATAAACATTGAAATGAGACTTCTATTTTCATACCTGTCAAATGTGTTGTTTACTGTTTACAGCTTTTCAAAGATTTCTGTCATATTCCAAAAGCCATTCCGTATGAATATTCACAGTTTAGGCCTGTTCTTACGGTTATTTTACATTAACATATTTGTTTTCCACGACATAGCACAATATATGTAATGCACGTTAGTATTTTGCCGCGACTGTGTTTAACACTGTTTCAACTGCGAAGTAAAGGGCTGTACTAATTATCCTTTTGCTATTGATATGTGTTGGATTATTTCTTTAAAAGGATGGCCTCAGTTGGAATAAAAATATTAAAATTAAGGAACAACCAGTCAAACGAAATGGCACATTAAATTCAAGCATGCAACTCGTGTTGCTCATTTTTGTCATACAAACTTAAGAGATAGCGGTGAACATGCACACAAATAAGCCTACGGTAACTTTTATTCTGCTCATATTTCTATGTATTGCTACTTAATGTGTATTAGGTTTATTAAAATTTATCCAGCTGGGCTTAGTATTTTCCTTCTGGGATTGTGGCAAATTACGTTACATGACTGTGTTTCAAACCCTTTACGGCAAAGGTACTATGTTGTGATAAATAAACAGACGTGGAAGTATATAATTAACTTTGTCATAGAAACAGTTCACAGTTAAAACTTATAAATAGTGTTAATCAAATATTTGAAATCATACACACATACAGGGCCGGCGTACCGACTACGATGCACAAAGGCACGCCATTTCACTGACTCGATGGTTAACGAAACACACGTCACAGTATATTATTATTGCCGTGGAAACACACATTTATCACGATATCATAACTTGTCTAGGTAGGTTTAAAAACACAACATCTACAAAAGTGATGTGGTATTTTGAAGTATTTTTTGGAGTAAAAATAATTTACACCTCGCTCGGCAAAAAGCGACACACCATGTCATGACACGCTACGTAAGTATTCAAACATTAAAATCACTTTTCAGTTGTAAATTACAAATTCTAAAATTATTATTTTTCTGTAATAAGTATGAAATATGATACAATTGAAAACTTGTATAATTTTCTGCTCACTAGCGAAGTGGAACTTACCAAGTGTGAAAGAGAGAAAGTGAGAGAGAGAGAGAGCGACAAGCCTCGCCCAGCAGACAGTTGGTTTCCGTTGCCATCTCGCTCAATCAAACAACACTACTATTACAGCCTACTCACATATTTTCCGCTGTTATTTTAAACTGTAAAAATGAGATGTGTTGCCATCGGGGCTACCTAAATATTTAAATATTTCAATAGGCACCGTTTAATTTACAAATAGTTTACTAAAAAAACGAGGTTAAAATAATATTTTAACTATGAACCATTCCTTACCGGTTGTTGCCAATACGTCACTGCACTCGCTGTTGTTAATTCATATTTAAAAAAGAAATAAATATTACAAGTTATAGAAGATATAAAGGTAAAAGTTCATTTATTCAATAATACAGTACTCTAAAGTTAACCACAGTGTTATATATTTGTGGAATACAGGTTATTGAAAAAACAGGTTGACATGTTATGCCTGGAGTGCTTTTTCAAAAGTTGCTTCCAATCGAGAATGGACTATAGGCAGTGTTCCGTTACCTGCACAATGCAAAATACGTGCAGCGAAGTAGTTCCAATCCCTTCGCACAAGCGCACCGTCGCACCTACTAAAACCTTTTTTAACTTCGAGCCAATCTCATGCATAACCTGCACAAGGAAAAAGCACATGTTTCATGTGCTGATGTCACAGTGGCAGGAAAATGCCAGAAACGTGTGTATTTGGATGTTAGCATTGGCGGCAACCAAGGGCAAGTTTGTTGGTTTTAGGAAACGTGTGCAGTGTTTATTGTACTGAATGATTCTGCAACTAAATTATATAATGCTAATGACAAACAAACGTGTTTTGGTGAAGTAAACTTGAAAGGATTTCCATAGGAAAGCACGCTTTTAAGAGGTTGTGAATTTAACTAACAGTAAGTTTGCGTGTTTTATAAATAATGTATTTGTAAACTGTTACTATAATTATTGAAATGAACGAGGCCTAAAAAAGTTGCACTTTCAACACTTTTGTAGTGTGTAAATAATATTTGTCCCTTTGCCTATATCATGAATTCTAAGAGTGTAAGGTTAACTTCTGCCAAAGAGTGTGTGTGCGTGTGTGTGCATGCATGTCGTGTATATATATATATATATATATATATATATATATATATATATATATATATATATATATATATATATATATATAATATCTGTACGAATACGAGCGACGTAAATATCACATTTTGTTTTTTCATTGAAGTTAAAGTTTTCGAAGTTACAATAATTTGAATGTTATTTCATTATAAGCAAAATTTTCTACTGTGCCATCAAAACGTTTAAACAAATCCGTCTCATGAAAGACATTAATCTAAACACCCCCCCACCTTATCTCCATTGAAATAAAGTAAACAGAACCCATGGAAACGTAACTAGGCAAAATAAAGCAGGTTGGAATACCAACCTGTGACATGTTAATCTGCTGTGTGTGCAACTTTGAGGTTAACATGTACTAGTAGTGGCTGTTAAATATTTTATACTTGATTAAATTTATTATGCTCCATTTACATATAAGAGAATTGTAAACAAGTTATTCTGTCAAATCGTACGACAGGGTCATGGGTTTACCATCACCGTATATGTAAATGTCTTGTCATTCGTAAACAAATTGCTCAAATTACGTGTCGAAAATAGAGCATGGAAGTTGTTCCTTTCCCCACCCCAGCATTAAACGCACTGAGTAATGGAACAACAACTTGTGGCTATGTTGTTGGTCGCATCAGTGTAGGGAATGGAACATGGCCATAGTTACATGCATTATGCAGGACTTCGACTACATGCATCATTTATTAAATATATATTTTTTTAATAAATATTTTAAGACTAAGAAGGATACAATGCACAAAAATAAAGAACGAACAATAATATAATAATAATAATAATTTATTATTATTTTGTAATTACAATTTTAGTACAAAGCAGTTCATCACATCATTTGAAATAACCCCGATCCTTAAGTTCTCTAGTGATCGAAACCATCTCTTTCATGCAAGAGTATTCACTGCGTTTTTTAAGCTTAAGCAAAATTATAAGTCTGTCAAAGAGTTTATTTGGGTCTTCTGTAAACATATTGTCATTATTCTTGATGTCTTCCGCCTTCTTCACTTGTCGAAGGAAACTCTTGGTGAAATGTGTGGGAATGTTGAGGGAATCATCATCTTCACTGCCAGCACTGTCATCATAGTCATCACATCATCAGTGTTATCTTCACGATTGTCTTCGTTTCCTGTTTCATCATAAATACCAAGTTTACTTCTCTTCTGTGTAGCAGGAGTTGTATGTTCATCAATAGTTAGAGCTGGTGGTCATTTGTTTTGAAGTTTGTCGACTTTGGGTGCACATATTGCAAGTGTACATTCCGCACAAACCAATTAATTCATTCCGTCTTTAGCATTAACTGTCTCGTCATAATCATCTGTGGAAAAAGTAATCAATTTAGCAGGAGGTATTGATTGCAATACTTGCTGGCTCCCACGGGACGAGCCCTTGCAGATCTCAGTTTGTTCCTTCATTGCGTCACCTTGCATAAACTGCATGTGGTCATTGCTGTAATGCTTCATGGTGCAAAAAGGTCTTTTCATACAAGCCATTCACTCATGCTGACAAGTATTGCAACTTTTACTGAAGGATCTGTCACAGAAACAGCAATGAAACCTAGATGAAGTCGTTGATGGCTGCACTGCTGTAGGGAGCCCATCCGAAGAGGTTCATGGCAATCTACTCTAGGAATGCTGCTCTAAGAAATTGATGGCACTGCTGGTACCACTCCTGAAGATGTCAATGGTACTACCATAGTTACTATTAGCTCTGGAGTACCCGAAGACATTGTAGATGCAAGATGCAAAGATGCAAAAGCTAACTGAGATGATTCAACTTTCCTGGGAGCTGCTCTCAAACTAAACCTCTCAGCTGACCTCCCTACTGATAATAATATAAGAGTTTGCAAGCCCTATGACTTCGTATCGACTTTGAAACAATCTTATTACACCATTAATACATTGTATGAACACCGACCAGTCAATCACTGAGTTGTCACGTGATTGCAGCTGGCCAATCTCATGCATGCACTGAGGCATCACGCGCAGGAGTCAGTGTCTGAGTCCTACCAAACAGACCCCTCACAATACTGACCCTTCACACACACGCGCACACACTTTCTCACTCATACACACTCACTCACACTCTCAGCACTCTCTCTCTCTCTCACACACACACACACAATCATTCTCACACACTCTCTCACTCACACACACTCACTCATGCTCGCTCTCTCACTCACTCACACACACACACTTGCTCGCTCGCACTCGCGCACTGAGTCAGTCAGTCACTACTGCTACTACTACTCTCCCTCCCCCATACCCAGGTTGACTCCTCCTCAGGAATGAGATACAGACTCCCTTATGTGATGTGTCAATGCCTGCATGTGATTGGCCAGTCAGGTTTCGCGCAATGTATTAATGGTGCAATACGATTGTTTCAAAGTCAATACGACCTCTTGAGACTTGCATACTCTTAAATTATTAGCAGTAGGGTGGCCAGCTGAGATGCTTAGTTTGACAGCAGCTCCCTTGTTAGGCAGATCATCTCAGCTAGCTTTTGCATCTTCACATCTAAGTCTTAATTCTGCATCTGCGTTGTCTTCGGGTACTCCAGAGCCAATAGTAACTGTGACAGTGACATCCACCTCTTCTGGAGTGATACCAGCAGGGCTATAGACGTCTTCGAGCAACATTCCTATAGTAGTATTGCCATTGACCTCTTCGGATGGGTTGCCTATAACAGTGCAACCATCGACGACTTGAAGCATGACGTCGACAGCACTATTGACTTCTTTGAATGGGTCACCTACAGCAGTGCTGCAATCAGTGGCTTAGTCTAGGCTTTGTTGCTGTTACTGTGACAGGTCCTTCAGTAAAAGTTGCAATGCTTGTCTGCATGAGAGAACAGCATGTACAAAAAGACCTTTTCACGGGATGAAGCATTATGACAATGACCACATGCAGTTTATGCAAGGTGATACAATGAAGGAACAAACTGAGATCTGCAAGGGTTCGTCCAATAGAAGCCAGCAAGTGTGTGTCTGCCAATACCTCCCACTACATTGATGGGTACTGTTTCTACAGACGATTATGACGAAACAGTTAATGCTAAAGATGGAATAATTGAGTCAGTTTGTGCAGAATGTACACTTGCAAGATGTTCGTGTGACGTCGACAAACTTCAAAATAAACTACTATCAGCTCTAACTAGTGATGAATATACAACTATTACTACAAAGAAAAAACATGTTATTGATGATGAAACAGGAAGTGAAGATGATCATGAAGACAGTTTTGATGATGACTGTGACGACAGTGTTGGCCGTGAATATGATGATAATCTCAATGTTCCCACACATTTCACCAAGGAGTTTCCTTTGACAAGTGATGTGAAGATGGTGGAAGACGTCAAGAATACTGTCTATAAATTTACCAAAGACATGACTGAACTTGTAGACAGACATATAATTTTGCTTGAGCTTAAAAAGTGAGGGGATTACTTGGGCTTTAAAGAGGTGGTTTAGATCATTAGAGAACTTAAGGATTGGAGTTATATCAGATGATGTGATGAACTGCTTTGTACTAAAATTGTAATTTCAAAATAATAATAAATTAGTATAAAATTATTGTTCTTTCTGTATTTTTGTGCATTGTTTCCTTCTATTGGCCTTAATGGTTTTATTTAAAAAAAACATATATTTAATAAATTATGTATGTAGTCATAAGTCCTGTATTATGCATGTAGCTATACCGCTGATTGGAAAAATAGGAGGGAAAACTTACAGGTTTTTTATGTCTATAGATATAAGTGCCAACAGTTCACTTGGCACTGAAATCGAGAAATTACGGTAGTAGTCAGTAACATAATATGCTTTCTGGATTTTTTGTTTTTAAGATCTTTCAAGGTCATGCAGTTATGGTTAAGGTCAAGGTCACTGACTTCCAATATGGCAGATGGGTGATGTCAACCCAGGTGATGGTTGATTATTAATAATTTTTAGTGCTGGACTGATGCAGATACCACAGTATCTTCCAATATTTATAGTATCGGTATTGTAAGTATCTGACGAAATAAATTCAGATACTTGGTGCTGATAACTCAAGTTTATCTATGTTTGGCCATAACACCAGATGATAAGAAATACGGTTGTCACTTTGGAGTAAGACAGGCTCACCTGCTGCTGTTTTGAGGCAGCAGTTGCCGTTCTTATTCTAAGAACTAAACTGTCAGACTGTCACTTAACAACCAGGAAGGGCAGGTGGGAAAAGATACCCTGCTGAGAGATAATCATCTACTGTGGCCACCTGCTGTGACAGGAGTGACAGTCACTGTAAGAAATAATCATTTACAGCCTGTATTGTGGTCGCCAAATTACCAGTTTTGCAGGTGTTTGCACTGTAGCTCAATTGTGTCATTTTAGTATTTTAAATATTTTAAAAACATTTTGAAATCTGATATTAATTACCTAGCAACTGGCATTGCTTCAATTTTACTCTCAGTAAAATAAGGGTGTGCTGAATTTAAAACCTATGCATATTAAATATTAATAATGTTTAATTTTCGGAATATGAACAAAGTTGAAATATGCTGAGAAATGTGGTACACTACCTTGTAGGTTTAATATTTTCTATTTGATAAGTTTAAAACCTAATTTGTTTAAATTTCTCTGGCCTAAGATTAAAAATATGATGTTAAAATTTTGTTTTTGATTGCTGCTTTTATTCTCAGATATTGAAGAATTTATGTGAAATTAATATACCTCTTGTTTCGTATGTTTACTTAATGCATCAAATAGTATATAGTGTGATACTGACTTTAAACACAGATTTCCATCAGCTTGCCAAAATACTTTTAGTGCTAGTAGAAGTCTGTCAGCTCATTATTCTAAAAATTAAAATGTCACAAATAACTATTTATATTTTATTTTTACTTGTATTTTTGTAGGAAAATTGTTTTATGTGAAAAATCCATCTTTTGTAGGTATGTACTTTAATTGTGCATCTAAGTGTTGGTTAAAACTCTCCAAATTTAAAAAAACATCACAACTATACATCGACCTACATTAAATTTTATGTTTGTACACTTAGTAAGTAAATTGCTTTATTTAGAAATGGCGACTTCAGTTTGGATTCTTCCACATTAGGTATTTCTAATGGGTATCAGTATATAGTATCTACAACCAAGTATTGGTATCGAAGGTGTCCGCAAAATCTGGTATCCGCCCAGCAGTAATAATTTTTTATAATAAATTTATTTGTGAATTTTTTTTGGATTTTTGAGGTCAAAGGTCCTGACCCAAAGTCACCTGGTTCGCTGATCCCTGACCCTGGGTCGCTGATCTGGCACTATGCTGCGACTCAGGGTCACATCCGCTTGGGAAAAATGGGAATTTTTTTTGAGAGGGAAAGGGGAAAATTTTAAGGGAATTTAGTCAATTTCGAGGGAAAAAAGGGAAATTCCAACATGGCGGCAACTAGCTCCAGCACTCCTATCCTAGATTCAGTTGCACCAGAACCTACCAAACCCTACTATAGATGTCAAGCAAATAACCACTTGAGATGGGAATTTTAATTATTCACAATTTTTTAATATTTGCACATCCCTAATATAGTAAATGCTGTCTTGTTTATTTTTTGTTTACTACTTATGTTAAAAATTTTCTCTATATATCCACATTTGTAATTATAATTCATGGTATTTTGGGCTGCAAAGTTGTTTTGTTTTGATTATAGTTGTAGTTCCATGAACATAGTCCACATTCATTGATAGAATTAGTTTTTTGTTTGTATTTTACTAGGTTTTTTTACTTTGCTGTGTTGCATTAGTGTAATGTGTTTATGGATGCTGGCAGATTGATCCAGTTAATGAGCAGAGTGGAGAGCAACTTGGAGCAGAATGGAAAGAGACTGGACAAGTTGCAGCAAGGTTTGGAGTTTATGGCCAAGGCTCAAAGGGAGCGAGCTCCTAACTCGCATGCCTCTCAGTCCCACATCACTCACTATGAACTGCTTGCCACAATCATGCTGGTCGTCGTGGTGCAGTTTCTAGTCACCTGGTTCCTTGACCACAAGTAACCACGTGCTACTTACTGTATGTAGGTAGTATTTATTTTTACTTCCTTTGTCATACCTTTATTCCCTTCCTTTCAAAAGACTGACTTATTACTTCCTTTTACTTTGAAAAGGGTTTTTTCTCCAATTTTTTCCTACAGTTTAGCTGGATATATGAAAATTATTGTACATAAATAATTAGTTTTAGTCTTTTAAAATATATTTGCAAGTGTTTCAGGTTCAGAGATTCAGCTGGACTAGAAATCATAACTATATGCTTTTGCATCACAATTTAAATCAATTGTCTGATGCTTACAGGGTATTTATTTATGATATCTTCATTGTATTTAAACACTTTTTTCATGTGCAAAGTTCTGCTGTAACATTGTTTCTCATGATGTTTTGAGTTTGGAGTTATGAGTTTTGCAGTAACATTACCCTATACTTGTTGTGCCATGTTTCTTGTACATACAGTATTTTTGCTGAAGCATTTATCATTTCAAGTATAAGAGTTGTTACAGATGCTATGAATTTCATGGGATGGTTTTAGGTTTAGTATCTGCTTGGTTGAAATACTTTGTTACAGTTTTCTGGTTTGTATGTTTTCATACAAATGTAACCACGTATGATAAATTCTGCTAAAGTGTTTTTTTTATTTGCAGTTTCCATCACTGTACAAAACCTGACTTTATAGCAGAACTTACTTTACAAAATTTTCAATGTTGAGTAGGTAAAAGTGTTTTATGACATATGTAGAGTGTGTAAATAATTATTTTTCTGCTATTCGTAAGAATGACTTCTTTGCATGTTATGGTTTTCTACCTGCAACTCTTGTTATAGCTTTTTTAAAGGTCCTGTGATGTATTGATATTGCCAGAAATACTTGATAACTTAATTGTTGTATGACCATGTGAGCATCTACATCATACAAATATTTAGCATGGAAAATGTTGTATTTGTAATTTCTGGATCTGTCATAGGAACATCGCAAACCGGTTTATCTGAAACTGATTTTCCGGTACTTGATTTTTACCGTATGTCTCTCTTACGAATGGTCAGCAAAAAGATAGTTTGTTAGGTTGGAATTCCAATAAATATATTATCGTTTTATCAGGGCTTTAGTCCAGCAAACAACGGTGGATTTAAGAATTTGGTTGTATCCATTTGTGATTTTGTTTATCTCTAGCAGATTGGTAATTTTGTATCATTTCATAGAGGCAATATTATGTAATTATCTTAATTCAGTTTTCTTTTCAGTGTGCAAGGATTTTGGTGTTAATTATTATTTTTATAAATACTGTACATAATGTATGTGATACATAAACATGCATATGCAGTTGTGTAAAAATATTTTATACTTAGCATTTGTACAAATAAATGACTTATTCTAACTACAGAAACATGCACCACTAACAGAGATAAAATAGTCATATTTCATTTGTGATGTTGTTAAAGGTAACTTGTTGATTTGTTTTGCGCCACTGATATTAGTGTCTTCATATGTATAGTATAAATTTGAAGGATAAGTGTTCCATTTTGGAAGGCCAAACAAATTGCTTCTATTGTTTCAGTAGTCTCTTCTTAATACAGTACATCACACTTAATGTGGTTATAATTAGGGATGGGCCGATACCAATGATACTGATTCTCAGTTGCAGATGCCGCAGATTACACCGATACCGATACTAGTTTTGACGAGCACAATCCTAATTCCCAATTCCCAAAATTTGGAAATACTTTTTATAACTGAACACTTGAAGCACTTTGTATTAGGTGTCTACAGCATGAAAATGAAATACAACACTAATTTTAATAATAAAATGAAAAGATAGACAATTTAACTGGGCAAATAAGTAACTTAACAGTCAAGGAAAAAATGTTAAGTCTATCAGAGAATACAGCATTAATTACAAACCGAGTTCATTAAAGACTTGGATTTTAGATCTGTGAAATTGTATACACACAATTCTCATTTATTATTTGAAATAGTTAAATTTTTTTTTATTATCCCACCCTCAATGGTTTATTTTTCTCTGTCCCTTAGAAAATAATTATATCGTAGCTGCGTTATGTAAACACATTGTGCAAATAATTGCAACTCAGCCATAGTCATGTTACACAAGTAGTGGAAAACAAGATATGTTGTGCAATATAGGTCTAAAAACAAAATAACAAAGGAAAAAATAATAGCTGCTAGGTTCGTTTCTACTATTTGAGGTTAGGTTCAAAGCAGCTTGTAGGTATATTCATAAGGACTGCTATGCTGAAAAGAAAAATATTTATTGCCATGGAAAACGTGCATGGAATTTTACACTAAACTCAGCTTGAACTTATTTTTCTAACCAGTTTCTCATGCTGGGATTATCAGCTTTTTCCAGGGGAATGCTGGATGCTTCCACATAATCTCACACAGATTTTTATTTGTTTTTCTGCAAACTGGTTAAGTTTTGAAGCAATTCACCAATAGAAACTTGTTTCGTAGACAATGTGGGTTGACAATCTTTGTTTTGTTTGTGTGTTTTATTGGACATATATTTCATGCTCGTGGTTTTGCTCTTCCAGTCCAACCGCATGTTACATAACCTACATTATTTCGTGTTTTCTGTAAAAAAAAAAGTAAAATCCATCACTTTTGTACTCCCTTTCATGATTTTTAACTGACAAAATCTTCGGCATTTTGTGGGCTTTAGGCAACGCACAGTTTAATTTCAAAAAAACATTACTGTACAATTATACAACCATCAAAATTGAATACCATAAATGTTGAAAACTAGAAAAACGTGATTAAACGCAGCAGAAAATTATCAGAGAACTTGAATCCAAAATTTGAAGGTCTGTTAAACTCGCAAGAACATCAAACGACATACACACACGCATTGTAACATCGCGAACACGACGCCGAGATTCAAAAATACAAACCGTATACGACGGCGGATATACACAATCAAAACAATAAACATGATAAATTTCAGTTTGGAAAGTCGCATTGTTTTGCATTCACATAGTGTCCAAAAAAATGAGTGATGCATACAATCTTTGGCGAATGAACCAACATGAAATACGGTAAAATGTGAACAAAATGAGCAAATCATCTGAAAACAATTGTTCCGAATATGTTTTGGGTTATGGACAGGATATCTGGTTGATGGATGTGGTAAATTAACACTTTGAGATGCTATTTAACATTGTGTTAAATAAATTAGTGCCACTTGTCGGTGAATAATAATTGGCAAATAATGTTCTGGCGCCACTGATGCAGATGGTCGTGATATCAGCCAAGTAATTGGTATTGGCATCGGCCTTCCCTAGTTATAATGCTTACAAACCTTTATTTTTTTATTTAAAATTTACTTAAACCTAGACAAAATAGGTGTTCTCTCTTTTCCCCAGTATGTGTGGGAAACAAGTTTTTTTTCTTAAAAATGAATGTACTGACGTGTGACGTCCTTGATCAAAGGAGGCACGTTACGGCCCAAGTGTTTTGGTGTATGTGGGGCCACACACATCTAGGGATGAGTTTGGCTCTTATTCGCAGCATGGAACAGGAGCCCGGCCAGTGTAGAAAACTGATCATATGGCTTTCTGGCTGGACACAATCTCAGGGATGGTTAGCACAATCTTTCACTTAGGTGGGACCACTCTCACAGGTATAGCTGGGCGACGGATGGCCTGAGGAGACTGCTGGACCTGCTATGGTTTGGCCTGAGGTGCGCTGGGTTTGGGCCGGGAACTTGGTGTACTGATGGGCAGATGTTCGTTGGTGCTGGTTGTCTCAGTGAGCAGGAACCCCAAAAACCATGGGTTGGCTATACCAAATGAGATTTCTTCACCACTCAAATAGGTTATTAACACGTGGTGAGTATCTCTTTTGAGTTTGATTGGTAGTGTGAAGAGATCTGGAATGAGTGTAGGTGAGATTGGCCCCTCTAGACGGTGGATGGCTTGAGCTGTCTCCTGGGGACTGAGGTTCTTGAGTTTGGATGGGCTGGGGCTAAGCTCCTGTTGGTATTTAGAGAAGTAAGCAACCTTTTTACCCCTCTTATGAATACCACTTCGATGGGAGGAGGACATGAGGAGAGAATCGCTAATACTAGATCCGCGGAGGTGGAACAGGTAACATTTGGTCCCTACTTAGGTGTGCTTCCATATACCACATTTGCCGGCCAAAGCTGCCCCCTATCCCAGCATCCATCACCAGAAGTGCAGTGGACACTGAGTCAGGTTACACTCTGGCTGATGGTCCCTATACATGGGTGAGTTCCCCAGAAGGATCAGTCCCCTCAGACCTGAGGAAATACTCCTGGCACCAGAATCACCGTGGAAAGAGCACGCCCCAGACTGACAGCCCAACCCCAAGGGGATGAGTTCCTAGTGTTGGGGCTCTACCCTTCTGTACACCTGGGTGCATAGAAAGGGTGGCTGTTCAATATGCGTGCATGCCTACGTGTGAGTTCGGTGGTTTGGTTATTTACGTGAGAGTTTGGCGGTTGGGTTAGGATAAAATTCCCGGTCGCTTGCTATCCCTTGACGGACCTGATGTTTACAGAGGTAAGTTCTACTGCTATGGGAATAATATCCTAAGTGGGATAAAATTATGTTTATTTCTTTACGGAAATAAACAAGGTGGTTTGTACTACCTGCTATCAATGAGAGCTTAACAGAAGGTTGCTATGCTAGACAGGTGAAGGCGACTTCTGTTTCTAAGCTAATGGGGGTAGTTAGGCAAAGTGGCTATGAAAATAACTCGAATTTAACTACGCTGCTCTGTACGTCCTGAAGGTTCCAGAAAGTGTCTTGAGTGTTCTATGACTCAAACTGGCGCTGATCTTCGAAGGCGAAGAGGGATCTCAAGACCTGGGCTTCGACACCAAGAGTGCAGTGAAGACCAGGCAGAGCTGATGGTTCCTTTGACACCAGGAGTGCGGTGAAGGAACAGAACAGACTGTCATTCCAAGGGACGTGATCTGGTATTTTTACTCTTCTGGCTCGCCCTTGATCAGGTGAAGGGAGGTGGCGGCGTTAAAACCTTGGGGCGTGTGACATCACCCACCGGCAGAAGTTCCAGCTGCTGCAACCCTCTGTGATTCATACTAGTGGTGCCATCTCTCTGTGCGCACAGTACTAGGTGACCTTGAAGCATCATCTTGGTGATTTGGCCAGTGAACAGTAAAATTTTTTCGGGCATGGAGCTTGCATCTTTTACCGTAGGTAAACAGTGCAAGTTCTTGACGTCAGGTAGGTTGAATTGCCAGTTAAACTCCGTTGGGGCATGCGGCTGAGTGGTTCACACTGAGGAGTAGAAATCGATTTAAATAAGTAGAAAAGACGTCATGTGTCTGTATTGCCTAGATTGTAAATAATGGTTTTAATAAAAAATTAATTTAATAATCAGTTGGATTTTGTATTAAGTTTCTAATTTTCTTAAATTTTGTTAATTTCTCAAATTTACCTGAAAATAGTTTGACTGTATATCAATCATCCCAGTGTTAAGTTAAAGGTCCAGGAAAAACTATGGGTAGGAAATCAGATGTAACAGATTTTTCATTGATGACTTTGACTAACATTCAAAATTTTGTCCGCCTTTGTAAAGAAAGAAATTGTTTATTTGCACAAATCAGCAGGCATTAATGTGTAAATTAACTTGTATTATCTCAGTTTTTCATTAGATTTGAAGAACCTTCAGCCATTAATATTGATTAGTGTCAACTTTTCTTTTTTTATCTTTGAGGTTCACCACGTGATTTCCCAAGTCACTAGGAGCTGTCACAAATATTTTAAGCATCATAGCGGCACTACAGTCAATGTAGTATTGTTTTCTGTATAATTTTTAACTTTTTTATATTATCAATTGTACAAAATAAATATAGCTGCAATTAAAGTAGTTAAACTCTTTATAAAGAGTGAGAGTTGAGTCCAAACACATCATATGGTCTGTACAAATATAGTACTGTATTCCCATTTCAAGATGTGTGAGATTTCCATTAGGGCTGAGAGGATACTGGTACCAATATATTGAAACCGGCTGATATAGTAACTATCGGAGTTGTGCGCAATTCATGTTTAAATCGCCAATATTATAATCAATAGTTTGACCTGAACCTAAGAATATAGGATGATGCTGTTTTCAGCTTGTCATAACTTGCTTGATGCCCTATTTGGTTTTATTAATATAGTCAATGTTTTTAAATTTGTTTTTACTAAAGTACCTAACTGGCTGTGTTTATTTTCTAATGAAAAGTTAGACACGCATTTTGCATGTTTCATTACAAAACATGTGGACAACAAATCAACAGTACCCACCATTTGCTTTTACTGAATTTTACCTCTGTAGGCAAACTTGCAGCATGAACAAACCTTAACAGTTAATCAACCTTACACATTATACATATTTACTCGTGTATAGAGCACACCATGATTTTTGCAACAAGTTCCAGGGAAAAAAATTTTTTTAAATAAAATTGCACCAAAATTTTGTGGTGCGCTATTACTAAGTATGTAACAAATTATTCTTTTTTTACATTAATGTGTTTTGATTGTGATATGTTTGGAAAATTCTTTAATTAAATAACTTGGGTGCAAAAAGCCAAAATAAAAAAATTGGGAAACGGGAACTGTCTTGCTCCTACTACTCATGTTTGCAGCCTCGTTTTTCTTTTTTTCTCCTTTTCCTGTTAGCAGTGCCCAGGCTCCTTTTTGCCTGTGTTAGAGTGTCACACTACCCTTATTACAAAAAAAAAGTTCCTAGTCCCTTCTCCCCTCTCTACATTCTGGGAACATGGCTCCCTAGCCTATGCTATGGAGAGGGATGACGGAATTATCGACCGACATTATCTGTGTGCTAGTACACAAGGGTGGGGGGGGGGGGCATAAACATGTGGCAGCTCTGATTTTGTGGCATGACAGGATGCCATGGGGGGGGGGGGGGGTGATTTCGACCTACACATAACTGAAGGGTTGCTGAAAGAGACAGAGAGAGAAGGGAAAGGAGTGATGTAAGAGGGAGACATGAGACAACAGACAGTCCTGCCACTTTCCTCAACATCCCCTGACAATTTATGGCTACCACTCTCCCTTCCTATTTTTTTCCCCACACCCCAGAAATTTTTTCCTTTGTATTCAGAAAAAAGGGTGCGCTATTCACGAGTAAGTAAATACACCGTAATGTTAATAATAATTAATATTTACGATTACCTCAAAAAATATTTTGTCATTGTTTCACGTCTAACTGCTAACACTGCGACGCATAAAAAAACACATGTAATCTTGTAATGTGCCTTGTTCCATTTCCTGCACTGATGCGACCAGCTGCATAGCCACCAGTTGTTCAATTACTCCATGCATTTAATGCTGGGTTGGTGAAGGGAACAACTTTCACTCTCTACTTTCAGTGCATAATTTTAGAGTTTTGTTTACGTATGGGAAGGTATTTACATATACGATGCTAAAAAACCACGATCCTGTCATACGATTTGACAGGATAATGAGTTTACAATTGTATATGTAAACAAGGCATAGTAAAATTAATCAAATATTAAATATTTAACAGCCATCACAAGCACACATTAACCTCAAAGTCATACACACAGCAGATTAACATGCCACAAATAATAATATACCAACTATGTCTCAAGTTTTCTGGAGTCACTCCGTCCACTTTAAACATGAAAGGAATTCCATTTACAATCAACTTCACACATTCCATCCTTGCCCCTTGGTCACCGCCGATTATAACCTCCAAATCAGCACGTTTTTGGCATTTTTCCACCACTGTGACGTAAGCGCATGAAGCATTTGTGCTCCGGCCTTGTGCAGTTTGTGTGAGATTAGCCGGAAGTAGAATGACGTAGTTGGTGTATAGATGTGCCTGTGAGAAGGGATCAGAACTACTTTGCTGCACATATTTGCATTGTGAAGTTAACGGAACATGGCCTTTGTCACGTACTGCACATTACTAACCCTTCTCACAATATTATTATTGTTAGAATAGTAGGCCAATTCAGCACTTGTGGTTGTGACTAAAATATTTGCATTCTGAATACACAAGGCTACACTTATTCGCAGACATTTAAGGTAAAGTAACTTATTTTTAGCTTCTTTCAACGAGCTTGTAAAAATTTTTTTTAAAAATCAAAATTTTTATTCATGTTTTTTAAGAGTATCATTGCATAATTACATGTTTATGGAGATTATTTTTGTCTTAAATATATGCTTTAGCCTATGTTACTAGCTAGTATGTGGGTCCTTGATTTTTATTTATCTTAATAGTTAGGCCTATCACTGAAACAGTATAAACAAAGACAGAATTTTCTTTAGCTTAATATTTTAAAAATAAAATTTTTAGTTTTTTGAAACATGCGATAATGTTCTTTTTCCTTGTCAAGGCAGTATCTGTATTGGTATCAGCAATATCGGTAATTTTGTATCAGCAGTATTGGAAAAGGCTCAAAAACCATATTGGCTCACCTCTAATTTCCATACCCTCCAGCCAACATTTTTGAAACACCAGGCAATTAGGAAGTAACATGCAACCACCTTTATCAAAAGAGTCAACATGTACTTGCTGTTACTGAATTCATTGCAAATTTGTTCTGCAACAGGGAGGTGTTTTGCATGTGATGGGAGGGAGTGGATTGAACTGCAGTCACGTGTTGTATTTTTCCTACCAATTCAGGGAACTATTCTGGCAAGCAAGCTCTAACATGTGGTTTTTAGACACTAATTATTTTCTTTGTATATTCAAAATTAAAAATCATAACCATTCATGGTTCCCTGAAAAGTGGCTAGTACTTCGGAAGAGTCATTGCTTGATTTTGGACAAATGAAACATTACATATTTTTGTCAAATACAGTTACTATATCGTTCCAGTGAATTAACTTATGAGAGAGCTGCACACTTGTAAGATTAAATTTGATTAATTTTGATTGACTTTAAACCCCAAAAAGTAAATAATTGCATGTGTGTTCAGTTATTTTTAGAACAAAAATAACATGTTTTCATGACATATTATTATTTTTTAATATTTTGAAATCTTTCAAAAGAAACTATACCCTACATGAACACATAGGGCCACCCCTTGTTGCTAAAAAAAAGCCTAAACACAGTATGCTGATCAGCTTTTAGCAGGTACAGGCTATATTTTCACTGATTTCTTGCAGAAAAAATCTGTCATTTTTGCAAGACCACTAGTCTACAAGTAGATTCCTATTTACTGCGCCAGAGGGATTTTATTAGTTTTAATTTTTATTATTATTTATTTATTTATTTATTTAAAAGAGCTAAGTAGAGCGCTTCTGGGTGGATGGTGGGTTCAGATTCTGTTAGGATCTTCCCGTTATACAGAATAGTCCGGGTTGGCTGTCGGCAGGGCACGAAGTCTGCAGCTTTCAACACGATGGGACGTTTTGGAGTTACCACTGTCTTTTGGATACCTGGGCGACAGACCACTGGAAACCACCGTGCAACAATAGGTCGTATTGTTGGAAGTTTCGGGTACTTAGGTGGTTGAAGTGTGTAGACAGATTGCAGGACGTCTGGAACCCTGAAGGCTACTACAGGCGGATGTGGAGCTGAGGAGATGTAGACTATAGTTGATTCACGATAACTTCAGCCTTTTCGAAGCCCCACTAAATATCTACTTTTGGTTACTGATTACGTATCCTTCCGCTACACGTAAACATAAACACTGCCATGTGACTTCTACTTTTATAACTGTCAAATGCGTTGATGGCTGTTTACAGCTGTTCAAAGAATGCTGTCATATTTTGTACGAATACTCACAATTTAGACCTATAATAATATTTAGGTTAGCTTTATAACGATTTGTTACAATATAGCACGTTACATATAATACACATTAATATTTAGCCACGACGGTGTTTGTTAGAACTGTGGCAGAAACAGCAGTATTATTTAACCTGTTGTTATTAATATGTGTTGGTTTATTTCGTTAAAAGGACAGTCTTATTCGGAATTAAAATTAAAATAAAGGGACAACCAGTCCAACGAAACGGCACAGTAAATTCAGGCATGCAACTCGTGTTGCATATTATTGTTTGTAACATCGACAAACGTAAAAGATAGTGGTGAACATGCAAACATATAGGCCTACCGTAATGTTTATTCTGCTAATATTTACATGTATTGGTACTTACTGGTTTTTAGGTTTATTTTATTATTTATTTAAAAATTATCTGATTGGGCTTATATTTTTTAGGGACTGTGGCAGACATTCAAATCATGGAAACATAAGCTCGTTACACCTAGGGCAAAGGTACAATGTTGTGATAAACAGACGTGGCTGTAAATAATTAACTTTGTCATAAAAACAGTTCACAGTTAAAACGTATAAATAGTGCACATCAAATATTTGAAATCTCACACACACACACACACAGATCCAGCATAACGATCACCACGCAACCATGCCATTTCACACGTAACAGTATATTTGTTGCTGCAGTGGAAACAGATTTATCTCAACATTGTAACTTGCCAAAGTAGGTTTAAAAAACACGTCTACAAACGTGATGTGGTAATTTGAAGTATTTTTCAGAGTAAATATAATTTGTGCTTAGTTTGGCAAAAAAGTAACACGCCATGTCATGGTTCGCCACATCTGTCAACTTCCGATGTTATGCGTACCGCCATTATATCTAAATACGTTAAAATAAGTATTCAAACATTAAAATCTCTTTTCAGTTGTAAATTACAAATTTAAAAATAATTATTTTGCTGTAATAGGTATGAAATATGCTACAATTGAAAATGTGTATAATTTAACTTACTAGTGATGCGAAACCTTCCGAGTGTGAGAGAGACAAAGAGACAGACCAACAAGCCTCGACCAGCCAACTCATTGCTTCCTCTGTTGCTAAAACCATAGGGCCTACGCACAATATTTTGTGCAGTTATTTTTAACTGTAAAAATGAAATAAGTTGGCATCGAGGCTACCTAAATATTTAAATACGCACCGTTTAATTTACAAATAGCATACTTAATAATGAGGTTAATAAATATTGTAACTGTAAACTATTTCTTACCGGCCCCTGCCAACACGTCGCTGCTCTCGCTGTTGTTAATTTGTATTCAACACGAAATTAATAATACACGTTATAGAAGACACTGTGTATATTATTAATCTATTCACGAACACAGTACTTTAACGTTAATCACAGGGTTTTATGATTGTGGAATACAAGTGATTGAACACAACGGGTTGACATGTTATGCCTAGGGTGATTTTTCAAAGGTTCGATTCCAAAAGGCAGAAGAAAGCGTCAGTGGACTATAGCTCCGAAATCCAGTGGGGTAGCTCTGATGGTCGTGTTTGTATCGTGATCCTGAAAAGGTGCTTCAGTATTTCCGGCGTCACTGGATCCTGCAAGTGTTAAAAATATCTGTGCTTGCTCTCTGGATTGTAGGCCGGCGATGGACACTACCAAAGCCGGGGAGTATTTGTGCTGGTGCCCAGAAGCAAGTAGGGCCAACTTCACATTTTCCTTGAGACCCCATCTCTTGGAATAGGGCATGAGGACAAAAATACACCACCCCTGTCACAGAATGCAAAGCAGGCATCTTGTTTCTTCCTCCCCAAGTTACGTGTCAAGCCACAGATGTGCGATAATGCACCGGTCACCCTACTTTAGGCACCTGGCACAGACTGCAGTGGTTGCTGGAGGTAGGTCCGCACTGGAGTTATGTGAGTGTTGCTCCTGTTCAGCCTTCCCTACTCAGTGAACGTCTGCCTCTCTTGGTGGGGCCGCTACAAGAGACTTATGGACACCGGAGTGACAAGCTGTTCCGAAGACAGTGTATCTGTGTGGCACCCCTATTCCGCACGTTAGAGGGAAAGGTTAACCAAGTTAGGTGAATGGGCTAAAAATGTAGTCTTTAAAGCACTTGAGAGAACTTCTCAGGATTAACTGCGTTCCCTTCCCTTAAAGGAGACAAGTGGGAGCTAGATACTAGGTCTACAGGAATGGTAATTCAAGGTTTGGAGCTTGGCTCACATTGTATTCCAGTAACAGAAAGAACGTGGTGTCATACTTGCAACTGTGCGCTGGCACGAATAATCTGCCGGAAAGCTGGAATACGCTGGTGGAGGCTGGTAGAGGCAACCAGTGCTACGTTGAGATTTGTAGTCAGCTGTTACCTTTCCTCTAACTTGTTACCCACAGTGGGACACTACCCTTCTCTACTCTATCCCATTGCTGTTACAGCAGAGAGCAAGGCCCGTTTTGTGCTGGGATATCCCCTAGGAGGGCTGGTATCCAGTTAGACTACCCTGCTGTGCAGCAAGTGGCAGATGCCAAGTGTCCCGGTACCAGAATATCAACTCTACGTGCTCTCGGCTCACTGAATCAAGAATGGCAGTGGGTCAAAAAGGAAATTCCCTTAAGTGAATGCATGGCTGTTCTCTCAATGGCAATTTTCTTTTCTCCCGGTTGCGCCTCTGCGAAGCGCTTTACTCTGTGCTACGACTCAAGTCGCTCCCCTCATGACTCAACTCGGCCTAGCTGTGAGAACAGCTGATGGTGAGGTAAAGGTCAAGCCTTCATACCTTTAACCCTGACCTACTTTAACACACTGCTCCGATAGCAGACAAACATTGTTTCACTCTAGCGACGGACTAGCCTATCTTACTCTCCATCCAAAAAAAAAGGAAGGAATAAAATAGGGAATTGCTGTGCATCCCAGGCTCATGCCAGGTGGCTTACAGCCATCTTTTATTTTATTTTAAAACTTTTTCCTGTCTACTTGGGTTACTCTGCGCGTTTGTGTAATGCCACGGGTCTCTTTACTATGGCGAGCATTCACAGCTACTTTAAAAGAATAAAAAACAAGTGTGACAGTAAAAATGCAAACACGTGAAATGCTCACTAAAAATGGGGTGTGAATGTGTCTGGTACATGGCCGTTTGTTTTGCGCGATGTTTTTTTTTTTTTTTTTACGTTCCTGACACCACTTCACTTGATCATATGGGGTTTTATGGATATCACTGGTTTGCCTTTCAGATGCTCTTTCCAACCATATAGGATTTCTGTATTTCAACTTGGCTTTTTGACAAGTATAGGCAGACATTGTGTTAGGTTTTCTTAAATTTTTACATTTAACTCATACTATTTCACCATATCCATGCCACACAAATGTTTTTATACACGCAATTGATTGATCTCGACGAGAGCTGTCCATTGAAACTTAAACAAGTGTCATAGCTTCTCCTAATCAAAAGTTATACTAAGCGGAAGTTATGAGACGCGGCGAAAAAAACTCAAAATTGCGGTGCCCCCACCTCTCCTGCCATGTGCGATGCTTCGCAGTCCTCTCTCAACGTAATATACTGTATTTACTAGTGTATAGCACGCACTCGTGCATAGTGTACACCATGATTTTTGCAACAAGTTTCGGGGAAAAATTTTTAAAATAAAATTGTACCAAAAATATGGGGCCCTGTTAATAAGTATGGAACAAATGACAGTAAACTCCAGATTAACAGTGTTGATAGGGGCCAGAGAAAACATGAATAAGCTAATTTGTATTGAAAAGTCCGGATAATCGAATTTACGCTTTTTTACTATTAATGGAACAGTGATATTGGCTCCGAAAATAGTGATAAAAAAACAGTACCTAATATACATTTCAAAGCAAATATAAGTCACGCACTATATGAGCAGTATTTTAAGTGCACGATACTTTAACTGATACTTGTTGCACCAAGTATAATAAATTCATGGCGCATGGAGTATACACAGCTGGCACTTGGAGTATACACAGTCAGCGCCAGCGTGCACGAAGCTAAGCCACAGACGCAGTGCGTAGTTGTGTGTATGTGTGTCACTTCCTCATCATACATACAGACCCGTCCTTTAATGGCAAAGTTAGTTGAATGTTTAGAATGCTGACACGTGCCGCTTATAATCACTAATTACGATTATGACTCATCTCACTCCAAACCCAGTATACCTACTGCTAACCACGTGGGAATCAAACCCCACGCCAACCCGTACACAGAAGTTGTGGCTTGCCACAATCCTGGAGGGCAGCCGGACATGTGGACACGAAGGGTTACGCAAGACAGTGGTGCGTCACCCCTTCCTCCCCTCCCCCTGCACTGAGAGCCTACAAGCAGTCAGCCGCCTCAGGGCATTCCCAAGCGCCACTGAAGATACGCGAAAGCCGAGAGATGACTTAGAGGGTGCTACTGCCACTCCAGCCTCGCAACCGAGGAACGTCACACGCCCTCTGCCGCGGCCACTGCGACATGCGCTGCCCTGACTGTATAAGTTTGTGCACACGGACCTTGCCAGTTGTTCCTGCCAGTCTTCGAACTCGCTCCACCACCTCTTATTGCTGGGGCCCTCCAACTACTGTTAGATCTTCAGCAGCTACCAGTGGCTGCCATCCTTGATGTCACCGTTAGAGCTCTGCAGCACCCACGACCAGACACTCCAGTGATGCCAATCACCAATAGCTACCAGAAGCTTTTGGTAGCAACCAGACAATCCAACAACCAAGCTACTAGAGCAGTGGGTTAACTTCTTTGTCTCATACAGACACCTCGGTTATAGTTAGTTTTGTCTTAAGTAGTCTTGGTCAGTTTTATTTCACTTTCCCTAATTA
The DNA here is from genome assembly GCA_029891345.1 of Dryococelus australis. NCBI lineage: Eukaryota > Metazoa > Arthropoda > Insecta > Phasmatodea > Phasmatidae > Dryococelus > Dryococelus australis. Next base: position 91,514,448 of record CM056999.1, on the reverse strand, counting down.
GCCTAGGACCAGGTCACCTACACCTGGCTACCGCAGGTTTACTTCCAGTCACCCGTCTACTTGGCAGAAGAGCACGAGTCACTGTGTTTACTAAGCGATTAATAATCACAGCTTTGTTTCTTCTAACTAAGAGTCTCATTCATAGAGTACTTTTCAGCCAGCTGCTGAGAGAATCTCGAGTCAAGTACCGCTGACCGGGAACGGGAGATTTTTATTACGAACTAGCTATAACTGGAGACATCCCCTCAGGAGGCTCCAGTTCTGAAACATACATATTAGACAGCCATCTATTGTATTCCTACCAAGTATCCAGGTGCTGGAGGAGTACAATAGAGGAGCCACAACCATTAGAAACACTTCCACCCAGGGAGAGACAGTACGCATGAGTTGTATCTCTACCAGAGCACCGAGGTGCTGGTGGGGGTATTTTCTTAGGTGCTACGGCCTGGCCTTGGTTGGGAAACTCACACCCAGTATTAGCAGTGGTGGCAAACACTGCTTCAATGCTTCTGGTTCGCCCGCTAAGGTGGGGAGCCTTCTGAGGTACCGGACTCATGCTACCAGCCGCTACTGGGTAATACAATTCTAGGGTTACTCGTGTCTGTGGTTCTCGACTCACACTTCTCAGTAGGCAAACCCGCTGTATGTCATTTAAGGTGAGACACAGCACAAGAAGGGAGGAGCAAAGAATTGCTCACCTTGCTGCCAGGCAGCAGGGTGGTTTAGCTCCCCTACAGCAAGTCGACAAATAGAACGAGATTGTGCCGCTTCACTCAGGTCACTAGAGCGATGTACGTTTACAGTGTGTGATCCGAATACTTTCACGTTTTCTCCTATTCGTACGCATTCTGCCTGCCATCCTGTCTTGAGTGGAGTAGTAAACAAGACAGAGGGATGCCTTGGGATCGTGAACGCCACTCTCTGGAGCTCAGCAGCAACGAGGTGGAACAGTAGCTTTTGTGTCATACCACCCAGTGCCCTCTGTGCCGCCCGGGCTATGCCAGACCCAACCAACTATACCCAGCTAGCACTCGTCCTCAAGACAACGGTAAGTCTCCTACTGCTAGCTCCTCCCACCAGTCACCAACGACAACTAGTCACGCTACTAGCAATAGGGTTGATCAATACAAGGGGATCATTAAACGTGACGTCGAGAACTTTGCTCCCCTGCTCAAAGTTACATGCCTGATTACCATATCTAGCCAAAAACACCAGTAATCAAACCCTGAACGCACAACTGACCTAAGTGCAACCAAAGTTATGCGACTGTGATCCAGCCTTACCTAATCGGACACATGTCAATGCAATGCAATAAAGACTAACGGGACTTTAAATTAAGCAACCTGGCATTTAAATAATACAGTACAATCCCCGTTACTAGGAGCTTATTTAAATTTTACTGACTTACACACATGCACATACACACACAAAAGTTTAAAAATTAGGAAATGTTAAGTGTTTTGTAAACATTTAAACACTTGGTATGAAAAAATGTAAGAAAAGTTAAACAGTGTCTTTCTTGAAAAAGTCTCCTTTTTATTTCTTTTGGGGCACTGGGATTAATTTTTTTCCAACTTTTCCGTGCTAACTGTCCTTTTACGCTTTGTTGACATTGCGAAATGACACTACAAACAGTGAACAATAACCTTGCAGGAGCGATCGATAAACTGGTCAGACGTCTTTTGAGAAGGGGGGACTGCGGCTTTGTCTGAATTAACAAACTGGAAGTTTCTCTTCGGATGTTGTCGACAGTTACTTGTTTAGCACTCGCAGCAACACATTTTTACATTAACAGTGAAAAATATTTTGATCTAAATTTCATGCTTAAAACGGATGTAACATCTACAATCATCACTGCAATGCTGCACATTCGTTAATAAATAATAAAATAATAAGTTATGCGTCGACGACTTCAAAAATATTTGTTGCTAAATATATAAACAAACCACTACAGGTATTTGCTTTTTAAAACATGCCTAGTGTATTTATGAACTATTATTTGTTTTAGAAAATATTTGCACATGTGTTCATTTTGAATTTTTGCTAACATCCACTAGATAGAAAATACCACTGGAGGGGGCGGGGGTTAATAAACATTTGGCAACTCCAGTTTGCAGCGTGACAGGATGCCATTAGGAGGGGGGAAGGAGTGGGTTTGCGACCTACACGTAACTTTGTAACTTTGACATGAAGACTGATCAGTCACTGGCAACCCCTAGACACTGGCTAGGAGTAAACAGAACGCTTAATTTATTTCTGATTCAATTTTGTCTAATTGCCCAATCCAATGACAGCAATATAAGAATGGAAAATTCTTTGCATTATTTTATATAATGTAAATAAACTGCGGATCGTTTTATGAATATTTTTCTACAGAATTCAAAATAAAAATACAAAAAAAACTCTGTTGAGACGTTTTTGAAGGGACTGAAAAAATAACGCTTATTAACCAGAAAACTTCTTTAAAGAGTCAAATTACACATGTGCATACATTCAAGGTGCAAAAGTATTCAACTTATTAAGCAGGAATACTTTATAAGTGGGAACTTTTTTAACAGGGTTTCACTGTATAGTTATATTGATTCATATGTAGAGACTGAAGTGCAGTGATTTATATAATACCGAATTTCTTTTTATGATGGTGGTGGTGGTGGTGTGAGCATTACATTATTTACATTGTCGTTGATGTGAGCTTGTTAAGTGTTATAATAATGATTCTGTGTTGTGCACTGACATTCGACAGCTTGCAATGGCCGTTTATTTTTGGATGTAATTGTACATATTTTAGATGTGAATATTGAACACATTTTAATTTAAATGGGTGGAATTAGACAATTGATATGTTATGCAGAAAACTGTTCACGTGTAGTAGTGCCAACCCATGAAGACAATTTTGTTGTATTGACATTGGCATATATGTACTGGGCAAAAAAATAAACTTTCTGCTGCTTAGCTTTGAGTGATGTCTCTGGTACTTGTATGCGCGTTGGTCACGGGGGAGTGCTGAAGGGGAGGGCAGTATGGGCGAACTGAAGGGTCGCTGAGGAGTAAAAGAAGGGAGAGGAGTGGTGTAAAAGCGAGAGATGAGACAACAGACAGTTATGTTGCACTTCCCTCAACATCCCCGGATAATTTATAGGAAGGGAATACACTTCCTCCTTTTTTTTTTATTTCCAGTGTATAGCGCGCACCCCAGAAATTTTTTCATTTACTGTTGGAAAATAGGGCATGCTATACAGAAGTAAATACAATATTATTTGATCCTTTGGCAATTTAGTGGTGTAATTGAATCTTGAATGTAGACAATAGATTTGGAGCTGCAATGCCAATCTGTATCCCTCGATTTTATCACCGGATTTTCTAGATTGCCTCCCACTATGGTTGCAAATTGAAAGACTTATTCATGTCAAAACACTGTGTTAGAATCATCCTCCTACAGATTATCCTGGCATGTGTTGTCACAAATTTACACTTCGTTCTTTATTAACTTAATCTCCGCTGTGACCATCTAAATGGACGTTTTTCTGTGCCTGGTGTTGCACAGCGAGCATCGTTTTACCTGTCTTTCAGACTCATTCTACAAATTTAATGAATAAGCACTTCCATACTTATTTCACTTTTATGGGGTTTGTTGTTTAGTGAAGTGGTGGGGTTCTTTTTTAAAAGAAATGTGAGTGTACCATAACTACATCAAGTGTTGATAGTATTAGGGAGAAAAAAAATAACATAAAACCCTTTTGAAATATTTTTTTTACAACAACCGAACTTGTAGGATCTATTTTGGCAGCTTTTTTTTTTGTACAGTCTTGCTGCTTGTTTACCTTTCTGGTTTGACACAGACATCTTAAAACTGGGTTCAAAAGTTCCTATTTTCTTGAGCATATTATATTACTCTTTTTAACCATATATACCCTTGTTTAGCACTTTAAGGAATAAAAGAAAGAATTAAAACTTTACAAATTACTACATAAGACACGTTTACTCACAAATTTAACCTCACTAAGTGTGTTTGCTTTCTCTTTGTGTAAAGTCAGTTTAATATAACTCCAATAAATTTTGACAGTTCTCGGAAAGAAGTGCGGCTACGATGTATCCCTCCGTCACAGCTGTTCTGTCAGTGAAGAAACCAATCTTTGTAAACAAACTACGAATCTAATGGCAAGCATTGAAAGACTGACTTCTGTCCAGTAATTAGGCTACTATAGCTGGGTGCCATTCCCAACTGTTTTATTTTTGTTATGATCATATAATATACTAGTTAGGGTTCAGTTTTATTTTATTGATGGGGTGGGGAACTAGAGTTTTACATCTTTCAGGTGTTTTTTTGTGGTTCTTCTTATAAGAAAGTGGCGCTTGGAACTTGCATTGTTTTGATGATGCAGTGAAAAATTTTGTTCATATGGAAATAGCATTAAATTTTCTGTTAGGTCTACTTAAAAGATTTAACTTCATCGAAAGAACTAAATGTGATAAATGTGTCGCAGTTCGTACTGATGCGAGAAATGCTCAACAGATAAATATCATTGCATTTTTTAATGTAATGAACTGTACTAAAAGGGCACTTACTTAGGCCATGTACATTTGAAAACCTCACAAAAGAACAAAGCGTAATAAGTACGGCACTGCGAAATGCACATTGTAAACATGTTAAACAAATTTAAGTTCTACATAAAAATTGTCCGTTTCAATCAAATAAAAGTCCAAATTACATTAAAAATATTCTAACAACAATATAAGAAAACATTATTTCCAAAACATACAAACTTACTGTTCACTTCGTAATCCTAAACACATACCGAACTTTGGATGATTAATCACATGTCGACTACTGATGCAAAATAATTTATTTTCTGAATGTGATTAACAAAACACTTAAACTATTTCTTGAAACCAACAAATTCACACTTCATAACGAAAATAAATTTTCGAAAATGGCACACCACAGCACACAACAAACCATTTTACAAAGTGGCAGACATGTGTCGATAATTCATTTTACTGAGGAGACTGTTCTAAAAAGGCGCCTACGACGAATTTCAGTTAATGAAATACGTAAATACAAAAAAATTACACTTAATGAAATACGCAAATACAAAATTAATTAACTTCATATATAATTCCGACATCACCAGCAAAGAATTCTCGCATATAGATAAATTATGACGGAAAAGAAGACAATGGTAACAACTTCTTTTTATCGGGTGGGTAGAGACCATAGACAACAGACTCAACGGAGATTGGTGGAAACCTTTCACATAATTGTGATGTTCGCATGCTCTATCATAATATTTCTAAAAAAAATTTTAAAGCCCTTTATCTATAACTCAGAAAAATTGTTTATTAGTTTATGAGCATAATTTTAACCATAAATATTGTTAACTATCATTGATTTTCCACATTGTAATTTTTAATTCCGAGTATTATTTTCTTTTGCAATCATCGTTTACATAATGTGTCGGTTGGTCAGAATGTCTGTCAAATTTTATTGAAGTTATATGAAACAGAGTATATTTACGACACACTTTCACTAATTGTCGTCACTGTGTTTCGACGCACTTAGGCAATCGCTGGTCGTATAGTTCTTGCTAGGGGCATTTGTTCTGTCTTTGACATTAGCAACATAGACAAGCTCCTTTTGCCTATGGTGGTTAGGCGTTTGTTGGCGTGGTGGGTGGCTCTGTTTACTGTGATGCCCTCGCTTCCTAGAAGAGGCATCAGGATGTTGCGGCCAGTGGTACCTTGGATTTGCCCATCGCATAGTTTCATGGTACTGTCCAGGCAGAATATGCCTTCTGTAAGCTGGGGCTGTTGTACTCTGCGATTTGACACGTCTGTGTCTCCGTTGTTGGCCTGCATTGCCATAGAAGATGAGTGTGCCCTTGACAGGCTAGGTAGGTTAGTTACCCCTGAGTGGACGCAATCGGCATCTGGCATGCGGCAATTGGGCAGCGTTCCACATCCGTTGTCGAAATCAGCTGAGAGGCAGGCTGTGGCTGAGCCACCTCATCTGCCATTGGTGTAACATGGGCTACGATGTTCTCATGGCCTGGGTTGATGCGTGCAAGTGCTAATTGTCGTAGTGCTGACGTCTCTGAAGCTTGTCGTCGTCCATGGTGAGGTTCTGCGATCTCCGCTGTGACCAGAACAGGAACAGTCTCTGGGGTTCCGGCAGGTCCACCCTCGCGCTCTCGTTCGGGACCGGATACTTGCCATCAGCATCTGCTGGTCTGTTGGAAGAGGACAGAGCACAGTACAGTACATGTTTTCACACACAGGGTTAATAGAAGAAAAAGGATTAATGAAAAATCCAGAGGAGCTAGCCTCGGATAGTTCCTGTATACACTCCTGGCGTGAGGTAAGGACACTGGCTTTGATACTAGGTGGCACCTTGTAGGTGAATCTGACACCCTCTGCGTTGAGTTGAGACTGTGCAGCCAGGGATGCCACACAATCTGCGCTGACTGCTCCTAGAGTGAGCTGCTCCGGGGCCTCGGACATGGCCTCGGTCGAGGTGACCGCTTCAGGTGTCGCCTTCTTAGAAGAAGACTGGTGCTCGGCATGAGGCTCTGCAGCGATTTCCATTGTGACGTGTTCATTGCTGAGGCAGCTCAGAGGAGCCTTGAATATCGGGGTAGCTTGTCATGCTAACGGCTCGATGGGAGCCTTGGGTCTGACGAACCTGCTTGCAGAAACACTGTGGGTGTCGGCAGTAGGTAGTGGCTGCTGCCGTCATGAGTCTCTATCCACTGGGCTTCTCCAGGAGATTTCTGTTGTGCTTTGAGTCCACCCTCCCGGTTGCTTGGTGAACTTTCGACAGAACGACGAGAAGATGGACGGTACAGTCCGTTCAAACGTTCTTGGGCCTCGTCATAGTAGGAAATCCACCCTTAGTGAAGGCGAGTAGGCACACGGTGCTAGCTGCGGCCTGCTGTCCTTGCTAGCTGCAGGCGACATCTGTCTATGATTGGAGCTAGTAGCTGGCTTGGTGGTTTCTTACTAGTCGTCCAATGTGGCTGAGTGCAGCGGTGCCTAGAGTGGACCGTTGCCAGAACGGTATTGGGGTAAGGGTGCATCTGGCTTCGGGTAATTTTCTAATTTTCCCACTGTAATCCTCGGTCCAATATACATTCTCTTAGGGCCTTTCCCATTTGCTTGCCAACCCTGCACTGAATTGGCTTACTGTGCGGCTGAAAAGGTAACTTCTGATTAGGGTAATTTCTCCTATCTGAAAACCTTGGATTTCTGTTTGAGATGGAGGGTACTTCCAATGTACTCCTCCTGGCATAGTTTTGCTTGCTCAAAGCAGTCTTGGGCAGCTTGACGCAGGACTTCAGGCCGTGGCATCTCCGTGGGTATGTGTTCCCACTGCCAGTCGCCTGATCGTCTTAGGGTGTGCCCGAATAGGAGTTGGCTGGGGCTGGAGTCTATTGCCTTGTTGGTCCATCTACACAGAGCAAATAAGATGCGGGGTAATTGGCTATCCCAATGGCGTTGGTTTTGGTCCAGACTGAGATGTATGCACTTATTTAGTTTCTTATTCCGCCGTTCAGTTGGATTGGCCTGGGGATGGTATGGCGGCATCGTCAAGGTCTCTACTCCCCATCCCTGGCATGCGGTCAGCAATTGTTTGCTAGAAAACTGGGTGCCATTATCTGTAAGTATGCTCTGGTGGTAGCCCCAACATGGGAAGACTTCCTGTTTGATTTTGGAGACAATTTCACGGGTTTCCTGGCTTGGGAGTGGAAAGGCATCTGTCCACCACGAGAACAGGTCGTGACCACTAGCAGGTATGTGTTTCTCTTGGTACTCCTTGGGTATAGGCCCAATAAATCAAGTGTGACATATTTCCACGGTGTAGTGGATCGTCATGTCTAGTTAGGAGCACGTTTTGCAGGGCAGTTACTTACGTGCTTCCTGACGTCACGATTCATGCCATCCCATATGTAGCGGATGTTAACATCTGCAAAGGTTTCTCGTGTCGCTGGATGTCTCTGGTAATGCCTGCAAATATTGTCACTTAGGGCCCGAGGTACCCAGATTCTCCACTTCGTTTCTGTTTGTCAGTGATGGAACGAGACAACGCTGTCACATAGTTCATACCTTTGCGGACACTTTCGTAGCAGCTCCTGAATCTCTGGGTCCTGTTGTTGGTGACGCTCGATTTGCTTGTGGTTGATTTGCAGCTGTAAGAGTCTCTGCTACTGGATCCTCCTGGAACAGCAACCACCTCTACTTACTGGTAGAGGCAACTACACTTCCTGGTACTAGAGTCGTGGAACTTCCTGTCTTAATTGTCTCATCTAGACATCCCTAAATATGGTTAGCTGCACTAAGTACAGTATTTTTAATAGCCGTATATGCCATTTGCTTTCTTGTTTAGCTTAGAAACAGGTCACCTACAGCCGAGACGCACAGTCTGCGTGGTTAGGATGTAGCGCATGTCACTGTATTTATTACACACTTAATAAATACAGCTTTGTTCCTTTACCAGGAGTATTCTTTCTAGAGGGTTTTTCACCTTGACCACTAAGAACCATATGTGTTGTTTACTGCCGACAGAGACCGGGTTTTTGATGATATTGGTACAATCTAGAGTAGGACTGTGGATCCCCATCAGGAATCCACACATCTATAACACACCATTTGATGGCCACTCATTCTAGACCTCAAGAGATAGAACGGCAGAGCCACCACCACTAGAAACTCGTCTAACCAAAGAGAGACAGTACTTGAGTTGTATCCCTACCGGAGCACGTAGGTGTTGACGAGGGTATTTGCTCGAGGGTTACGGCCTGGCCCTGGTTGCAACCTACACCCAGTAGTGGCAGGAAGACAGATCATATGGCTCAATGCTTCTAGTTTGCCTGCCAGTGGTGGGGAGCTTTCTGGAGCACAGAGTTCGTGCTGGCAACCACTGCTGGAAATAGACTGAAGTAGGGATCTGTCTCGTGTCTGCGGTGCACAACATCTATCATCCAGTGGTAGTACAATCTCTTATAGTACAACCACTATGCCTTTTCGAGAAAGGCACAGCTCAAGGAGGGAGGAGCAAAGGGCAGCTTATATTGCCACCAAGCGGCAGTGTGTAATAGCCCCTCCTACTTTGAGTAGGCAAACTGAACGTGACAGCACCGCCTTAACCTGTTTGTTAGGCCTACTTCTCCTGTGTATACCTATATTTATTTCCCACCGCACGTACGTATTCTCAGGGAATACCATCCCGTTGTAGCCAACCCCAGGTTTTGGAGCCCGGAGTCAGCCACCTGGAACCGATGATACAGTGTTGGCCAGCATGTTATCAACGTCCTGCAGCCAGCTACCTGCACCGCCAGGTCCAGCCAGTCGATACCAGCAGTATCATCTTCGGCGGAAGATATATTGAGTAAGCCAGGTATCCCCGACACCTCCCACCAGTAGATTACATCGGTAATCAATCCCACACTGGGAAACAATGCAATTAAGTTAGCTTCTCATAAGCCAATTACCCTATCAACAGTGCAGAACTTTGTTCATAGTCACCAACAGATGTCTCCAGTCTGAGTAGTGGGCACTAAACGTAAATTAAACCAGTTAACCCATACTGCCGCGTGTTTGGTCTCACATAAATCAAAGCCACGGTGACTCTGCCAACTGCCACTTAACCTGGTACGCATTAAGTGATTTTCTGGTGCCTAACATAGGGCGTCAGAGTAAGTAACTGTTCGCAGCGAAAGTTGAACCAGACCAACCTGGCCCAGAAACCTAAGAGTCAACCGGGAACCAAAGCGGACTTTGTGGAATCCAGTAAACACCCCATGGTACCCATAAGCCATAAAAATATTGGATACCGAAGTCAGTACCGCCAAGGATGCGACCCACGATTTGGTAGTCGTTGACATACCCAAAAAGAGGTGTAGCTATGTCAACTGTCCAGCTAACGGCACATTTCTCATTAACTGTAATTATTGCGGCAGTGCATTTCATCACCTTTGTCTAGGATTGAAAGACAAAGCCCGAAGTACGGAGGGCCTGGAGTACAGGCGTGAAACCTGCAGAGTACAACCGACAACGTTTTGTAATAAGGTCACATGCCCAAGAACAGGCATCAATAAAATGTGCTGCATAACTTGTAGTGAACTCTATCACCATGCTTGTATAGGCTGGCCCAACGAGAGGGTCACTGCCAGGCATTTTATACCAGAGTGAGAGGTGCAGACGAGCATACACACCCTGTTCCCACCGGTCACGAACTTCATACATAGTCATACATCCTGGAACAGCACCGGGACACCCAGCGACCAGGAGGGATGATAACATACAAATCACCAACTTTGCGGGTAGGTCATACGAGCTGGTAGCTTTCACCCAGGAATGTGAAAAAGAATTCAGAGAGATTGACCTCCCCGCAAAGCAGTGGTTGAATTGCTACGACAAAATGAATACAGGATGCCGTATCTTGATATAAGACTGGGTTTCCAAAAGTACACGCTAGGGATTCATAAGTACCGGTTCTACTTTTGTGTAGTTTCGGTTTTACCTTCAACTTCCCATGACTTACACCCGGAAGGGAGGTAGCCAGAGAAGGTTGAAAAGGGCAGCTGCTGCCCTTGAATCTGGACCATTTGTTGTCCCTCAGTCTGAAATTGCACTATGCACTTCCACCCAGGAGCTTCACTCCTTACCGCACACACTATTATTTCCACCACTAATTAAACTTGAAGGCCCTCCTCATCCTATCCTAGAACCCTATCTAGGGTGAGGAATCACTTACTGGAATAGCAAACCCCTTGTTGTGCAACCCCAATCCCCCTTCATTAGTTGCCTGCAGAACAGCACAGATTCAAAGGCAGTCACCGTCAGAGTCGCTGAGGCGACCACCATCCCACTTCGGGCTAATAAGTCTCCAGCCATCAGCATCATCACCAACTAGGAAGAATTCGCATCTCCCTGGTAAATGTGTAACTAAGGGTCATCCGACTCATTGGGCCATAACAGTGACTTTGAATTATTTCCCATTGAGACAGACCACATTACCTGTACTCTTCACTGGCAGTTTGCCAGTGCACAATTAAGGTGCTCAACCTTGTGATTCTGGCATAATGAGTTAAAACTAGGAAAGGGACTAAGACCTCTTTAGTCTCTTAATCATTGTGTGATCAATGTTGCAATAACTTTAACCCATCAGGTCTTAGATCATTATTTGATGTGTCCAGCCTCTCCAAATAATTGTAGTTACACTTACAATTATTCATTCCCTTAGGAATGTGTGAAAATGAATAAAAAAGGGCAATTGAAATTTATTTCTTCGCTATCTTAAATAATTAATCATTCAAAAACCACGTCCTCTGATTTTCTCGTACACCCTGTCGCAAGATATGCTGCACTCTGGCTCATTGCTTACCCATTATTAGATGACAAAAGGTGTTGAATAGGCCTCTACGTGCTATTAGTTTATTCCAAATACACATATCTGTTGAATTAAATGAATATAAGTCCTATTTCTCCACAGGAAGATACATAAAATTAATTTTGCGCTTGATAATACAACTCGCTGGATGTTCAAACATTTTTTTTAGCAAAAAGGGGAGGTCAAGTATATACTTGTGGGCATGTCAGTTAAATTGATATTTTGTTTTAAAATCGCGTTGATTTCACACCAGATACAATTAAATACTAACTTTATGGGAAAGAAACAACCTTTAATCGCAAAAGGAAACATCTTTGCAAATAATAATTCCTAGTTAAAATGTATTGTGTAACATTTTCAGGCAAATCCATTTGCTTTGAAATACTAGCGATGGTAGAAGCTACTATTTTAAGCAACTGACAATCTTATAGGGTTGTGCGAATATTCGGTATACCGAAACAAAATGAAAAATGACAACTTTCATTTTAATTTCTGTAAGAATTTGGGATACCGAAACTCATAAAGAAATTAAAATTCTTGATTTCGACAAATTTATGGTTTTAAGTGAATGTTTATTTAGTTCTTCAGTAAAAAAAAAGTTTGCCTGTAAATCATCTTGTATTTGTTTTCATTATTTTACAACTGAAATAACTACATAAAATGAGTATTTAAATGTGGGCAAGACCCCCTGTGGTAAACACTGCTACAAATCCTAAATTTTTTGTTTTGATGTTGCAAGAGATTTGTTATAAGGAATAACTTGCTAATATGTTATGAAATTCATTAATCTTCTGTTAAGACTTAGCTCTAATTACATTATTTTTCATTTTTGCTTCAGTTTCACAAAAATTCATAACATATAGTTGGTTTTCATTTCGTGAGGAAAAGTCTAATTCGCACAGACCTACATTCTCTCTCTCTCTCTCTCCCCCCCCCCCCCGCAACATGCTCCTGGCTAAAGTTTTCCTTCTCGAAGGCATGTAATGGGAGGAAGAAAGGTGCATGGTGGAGAAAGACAGGAAAGGGGAGGAGAGAGAGACACACTAGGTTGCCATGCTGGTTGCTAGGTAACAGCTTCCCCTCTCATGAGGCATTTAAGGTGAGGGTGCAAACCAGGCTCGCACTGCGCTGCAGAGGTAGGCAGTGTGCATGACGTATTTCTCATTTAATTGCTACATATTTGTATAAACAACCAGCTTAAAAACAATTATTGCAGAAATCTTAGGTGACAGGACCGAAACATGTTTAGATCAAAGCAATATCTAATAAACGAGACAATGTGGTAGCATTATTATTATTTATGTAGGAGTTTTGATGAGACCACTGAAAATTAACTTTAGATACATCTCATCGGTATAGGCTATTCACTGTAAAGTGAGTACTTTTGAAAGCCCTGCTGAAGATCTACTTACATGCACATTGTGTATTCTTCCGCCTTATATAACATTAACATTGTCATGGGCCTCATAACTTTATTCTTGTGTCAGTCAAGTGAAACTGAAATTACTAGAAAAGTAAATATTTTACAAATTTGCTAATTTTTACTCTTTTATTCATAAAAAAAAAAAAGAAAGCGAAAATAATCATTCAAGTTGGTTACCTCACACTTTTTATGCAACATTAAGATATGGAACTACTTTCCCTCCATCGTTACCAACTTTACTGGATGCATGTCACTCAGTGCGCCCGTTGAAATATATGCAGGTAGTTGCAGTGACAGTTTCTAAAACTGATTTAAGAATTGCTCACTTTATCGTGAACAGCCTATACATGCATTTTCTATAGGAGAGCCCACTGTTCAAACAAAAGTGTTTTTTTAATGCCACTCTAGCTGTATGAAAATATTGAAAAAATGCTCTCTATTGTAATTGGTGCAAAAATATATTTCCAGACCAATACTGAAACACTTTTGCATTGTATATTTAAATAGGTGTATTTAATGCAGTTTTCTTGCCAGAGTAAGCATGAAAAGCATAATTTATGCTAGTGTCCTGTAAAAAAAGGCTTGAATTAGCATTTTTTTTGTATGTTTTTGTTTTTAATTACATTCCAAAGAAAATCATATTTCCTAGGATTCAAACTGTTGTGCATGCGGTGATAAAGTCTTTCATTAAAATAATGTATTTTTTACATTTTGGTACATTAAAATAAAGCAAGCAGCAAAATTGCTTTAATTTTATATCAAGTTAAATTGTAAACACCAGACAGAAAACACAAATGCACTCAAAATGTGACGCATGCGCACTCTACGACTTTGCCTCATCATCACGCGTTGGTAGTAATTTGGGTAAATCGGGTAAAGTTACACCCCGGCAGGCAATGAATCTTATGCCTACATGTTTGATCCAAGCGGAATGGACAAGTACAGACACACTGATAAGTAATAGAAATTGTACTGTCCACTCATACGTGGACATACGGTTGCCACCTCCGAAGAAAAATTGTTTTACCCACCGAGCCACCGACACGGCGGAGAAGAAGAAGCTAGTTGGCAGGGATGCTGAAAGAGCACAACACCTTGCGGCTGATGTCGTCACTGCTGACCGAGCCTCGTAGAGAGGCGGTAAATATGTCAAAATACTCCAGATAGGGAGATAAGAAATAGTGGTGCGGCCCACTACTCTACATTAAAAAACCCCTGTAAAACGAGGCTAGCAACCCCCGCACCCCTGGGGCAGTCACCGAACTGAATTTTTTTGTATATAAGGAGAAGCGACACCGCTCTCTCCAGTCTGCAGAAGACTCTCCTAGCTTGCGAAGGCTCTCCAACAGTCTGCACAAATCTCTCCATCCAGCTCCAAGAAGCTCTAATTCCACTACCACAGCATGCAAAGAAAACCTAACCGAGATCCAGGAGAATCTCCAACGATGCTGTCAATACATCAACTCCAGATATCTCAAAGTTCCTACACCTGTATCCTTATTACTCCAATCATTCCTCTGCACTCAGTGATAGCAGGTTGTAAACTTTGTCCATTCTGGACAACCACCTTTCAATACGCAAAATTACTTGTGAGTTAGAAATTTTGAGTTATTTAATTTTTTTTTCTGTCATTTGCCTTCACCTGCCATATCCACAAAGTAAACAATTTTACGTTTTATAAAATTATTGTACAGAGTCAAGCATCCCCTTGTTTTCATGAGTACTGTAATAAATATGTTTGTGGCAAATTGAATTCCAGTGAGTTAATTAATATTCACCCTTATCATTTTTTTAACAAGTGTAAGTTTAATTAGAATCAGTGAAACTTGTGGCTCTTTGGAAATCAAGCGACCGCTCAGGGTTAGACATAAGTGGACCGAACCATCTTGGGATTCCTGGTGCCTTATTCAGGCACCAGGAATCCCAAGATCTCAGGAGTTCCTGGTCTGAACAAGACCGGGAACTCCTGAGAAGTGTCAGGTACACCCGAGCCTGTCCAGAGAATCTCCCAAGTCTATTCAGCCTCTCGAACTCGCTCATTACGTCGATTCGTCTGAATAAGACTGAACGCAGGAGGGATTGAGCGACACTCATAGATTGGGAGCACGCCATCATAATTGTTTTTTTTAATTATTATTATTTATTTAGCTTCTACTTTTACACAACAAATGTGACGGGAATTGTCATAAAGATAAACATGGATGTATATGTATATAAGATACAAAAATTACATCGAAAAATCCAAAAAAAAAAATTACGATATACTGTAATAATTATTAAAATATAAACATATTACAATAGCTTATTGATTACATTGCACAGTACTAAAAACATTACACAGCTGCAAATTTTACAGCACATTATGTTTGCATTTTCTAAGAGATACTTTTTAAACAGTTTCTTGAAAACAGACAACTTGTCTTTCAAAGGCTGTTTGTGTTGTTGGTAGTATATTAATAAATTTTTTCTGATGAAATGAATGTGCTTTGTTTAAATTTCTTTGTTTGGTGTGCTGTAATATGAATGTCTTTCTTTTGTCTTGTGTTGTAAGAATGTATATCCTTGTTCCATTAATGTTTTAAATGTTTATGCTAGGAAGTGTGAGAATATTTAGCGTTTTGAATTAAAGTTTGCAAGAAGTGGGGGGTTTAATGTTGCCTATAATGCGTATGATTTTTTTTATGCTTTAAAGACCTTTCTCCAATCTTGACACACACCCCAAAATATTATGCCATATTTCAATATAGAGTGAACATTGGGGAAGTATAGTGATTTGACTGCTTCCAGAGAACATGTTTCTTAATGGAGTAAAAAGAAAAGCAAAAAGAACTTAATCTGTTGCATAGGTTTGCAATATGTACTTTTCAAAGGTACAGTCGATAGTAAGACCAAGTAATTTAGTATCTTTTACAATAGGTATTACGAGCCAATATAACATTTTTGACTTTGCTATTTAAATAATATTTCAAATGCCCAAGAAAGGAGGTGGGTGTAACAAACAACTGAGATGACTAGCCCAACAGGCATTGCAGCATAAATTAAATGAGCCCTTAGTTACTAATCCAGCCCACCAGGCCAGTGAGACCCCACCAGATACTCAGATTATCGAACATGTGTTTAACCCAACTAAGGAATTGCCACCAATTACTGAGGATTGTAGCTCTTTCATAGACTACTTGCTAGGGATTTGGCCGTGGCCAGATCGAGAGCACCTAAGTAATTTAGTTCTCCCTGAACATAAGCCAGAAGCTAACCCCCTGCCACAACCGTGCCTCGTTCAATATATATTCCTTACGGTGTGTCAAGTGTGTACTGCCGTCAAAAAGGTGATCACTATAGTTATTCCCCCTAAGCCGGTACGTACACATAAGGTAGCGACATCCTTGACAGACTTTGTCCCCATACGAACATCGACCAGGCCAGCCCCATATAAAGGCCCTTGTAGCATACGTGACATGGAATAGGAACTACTAATGTTATCAGTAAACTCGTAAATACACAGCAGAACCTTGTTATAATGAATCTGAAGTGAACATTTTCTATCTTCACTACATATAAAGTGGAAACTTCATGCACATGTAGACTTGTTTCGGAACACAGTAGAACCCTATTTTTACATTCCTGTTATATATTTTTTCTTGTTTTCTTTTTACAGTTTCTTCCAGGTCCCATTTATTCCTCTATATGTTTAATACATTGCTATCCCACAAATTAGGTTGCAGAAATTTTGTTGTTCCTTTCTTTTGCATCATGTTGATAACACAAACAATGTTGATACTATTGCAAAACCCAGAAATTGTAATGAGTTTATGAAACTTCGCGCTACCTGCATGGATGGTGCCTCAACTTGGGCAGAGTCAAAATGCAGTAACGTATGGTGTTTATCACATGACCAATGACAAACTAGCTCAGGTGAGCATGTAGCCTTCTGGTGGCCAGATTGGAGGCAATTCAAGTGCAGGTTAAGCTGTTTAGCAATGTTGAACTGTTTACAATGTACCATACCAGCGAATACGGGTCACTTAGAAAGCATGGTCATTTCAACACAGTATGCATTTAGCATCTGTAATAGCATTTTCCACGAAAGGAAGATGGTGGTTGGGTCAAGTGATGCTTATGATTACATTTAACTTATATGGTGGTGGCTTGTAGACAACCTCAAACTCTTGACCTTCTGCTGTGGTATTTCAAGAACTTAGTAAAGTCGTCCACACAGGCTATGTCACTGGCACGGATAGTGAGCGCCCATGGTTTTTGCTTTTAATGCCTCAAGTTTTTAGAGAGACATACTGTACCAGTAATCAGTTTAAGGAAGCAGGAAAATTGATTCGCACCTCAGTAGCCTACAAGATAGTTGCAATGTGGTAGGTAGCTCGGTATAAGCACTGTAACAGTTTTCCAGTAATAACCATGCAACTTTGGTAGTAGGGCATCGAAGAAAGTAAAGGACTGAATCAGTGATGCAGGTTCACACACCAAGGCTGCTTTCAATTATGACGTATGTTCAATGTTTTAAATTTGCTTATTTTCGAGGATGAGCTCTATAAAGAGATTTGAAAAGTTCACTCAGACTCTGAAATGATCTGAGAATGTATGTAACTTAATTTGCGGTAGTGCTACATGGCTGGCCAGTCTGCTTGAATTGCGATCACATGCACATGGCTGGCCGGTCTGCTTGAATTGTGATCACATGCACATGGCTGCAATACAGATGTACTTTTCAACCTATCGTGGGCCACCATCACTTTAAACTAGATGTCATTGAAATAATCGAAACATTGTAGACCTTGATGATTAATTCTTCATCAATGCACACAACTAATTCATATTGCAGATAATCTATGTCATATGCAGTTTTTACTAGAGCTGAGCCGATACCTATACCCAATATTAAATTTAGGCTGATATTACCCTATCGGAACTTGCCCAAACCAATTTTCTTTTTAGCTGATATTGAGACTGATATTTTCATTTATGCGTGGCCATTACACCAGAGGATACTAGGGTGGTGGTGATGGAGTGAGACGGGCTCAACTGCTGCTGTTTTGAGTCAGCAATTGCAATTCTTAATCTAGGAACTAAACTGACAGACTGTCACTCTCTAGAATGTTTAAATTTATTTTATGTATCCGGTCGCCATCAGCAGGTGCATCAAGTGGAGGCTGTATATTGTACTAACATGCTCTCAGCTAATCCACTTGTCATTATAATGCTAAACCAATTTTAAGGTATTTATAGACTGACATCTGTCTAAAAAATTTGTAGTTTATAAAAGTAAAAAAGTAAACCTTGCAAGATATTATTATTTGCTAACTCTTCTTTAATTTATTAGACAGTGAATTTGGGTTAACATTTGCGAGATGGTAATTATAGTTCTTAATCACACTTCGGATGTTACAGCCGGTATGTTAAGACTGAAAATAAAACTAATTCAGGAAACTTGCTTGACAACTCACTTTCAGTTTCATTCGCCAACAAACAACTAATCAATGACTTTTCAAAAAAGTTATCATGCTATTACTGATACTAAACAGCTTGAGTTGGAAATGTGTGGCGTGGAATAATGTAAGAATTGCTTAAAAACTACCCCTTTTGTTCTTTTTATTAATACAGTACAACAAAACACAAAAAGAACACAAGAAATTTGTTATTTTACACAAGAAAGCTATTTTTTCTGGCTAGTAATATTGAGGAGCTCGTTGACAGATGGCGTGGTAGAGCATGTTGTGAGATAAGCATTTTCTACAGGTAGCAGCATGTTGGCCTGCCTCTTGATCTCGTCTGTTTAAAAGTTCACTTTTCTGCTATGAATGGCCCGAAACTACACGAGATTAAAATATATGTAGTCAAATTATTTGAAAAAGAATTTAGCAATACGCTGCAATGTTTCTATAGGCTTTTAATATCAAGTATGTATGGATGGCAGGGTGGTGACTGGTGAAACAACGTACTTCCAATGTTTTAAGTTTCGTTTCATTTGAATACAAACCATTTTAATTTGCATTTCATTTTGAACACTTCTACATTACCATGTACGTTAGCATGAGGTTTAGTTTGTAACACTAACAATAGCAGTTTTGCGACTATGTAAAATACAATGTTTTAATTAATATAGGAACTCTTTCTTATCCCTGTATTTCTTGCTTGTCTGATGTGTTTCAGCAATGGAGTCAGAATAGCCAACATAATATTAATTTTAATTAGTTCATGCATCAGCTGATGCAGGATTTTGTAAATGCCACGTTGTTTCATATACGTCAATTTGCCACTCACAGACTGTCATGATCTTGCCAAGTATATGAGACTGAGAGTACAGGAAGAGAGTGAGCTACTGCTCCTGCCCCACTGTGGCCTGCTGTAACTGGCGCTGTAAGAGATAATCATCTACAGTCTGTACTGCGGTTCACCGAATTACCAGCTTTACAATTGTCGCACTGCAGTTCCACCTTGTCTTTTCAGTGTGTAAAATCTTTTAAAAACAATATGAAATCTGACGTTCACTATCTGGCAACTGGCAGGGCTTTAATTTTGTTCTCGGTAAAATAAGGAAGTGCTGAATTGAAAAACTATATATATATATATATATATATATATTATATATATATATATATATATTTATATATATATATATATATATATATATATATATATATATATATATATATATATATATATATATATATATTATATATATATATAATTATATATATATATATATATATATATATATATATATATATATATATATATATATTAATAATTTTTAATTTTTGAATATGAACATAGTTGAATTATATTGGAAATGGGGTACACAACCTTGTGGATTTAATATTTTTTATTTGATAAGTTTTAAATATAAATTAAGTTGACCTGACCTAAGAATAAAAATATATTACTAAAATATTTTTTGAGTGTTGCTTTTATTCTTTGATTTTCATGAATTTATGTGAATAAAATTTACCTATTTCGTATGTTTACTTAAACCATCAAATAGTACATAGTGTGACACTTACTTTAACACAGATTTCTATCAGTTTGCCAAAATACTTTTAGTTCTAGTAGAAGTCTTTCAGTTCATTACTCTTGTGTCCATTGTATCTGGATCTGATATCGGTAGAGGCATGAACTTTGGGTGTTTATTTTTATACAGAATTTGAGGTTGTTATTCTTAAAAATCTGTGTTTTTGTTTTTGAAAGCGGTGTTATTTTTGGTTAACATTTAACTATGTAAATACAAACAAAACCACATGAAAAGAACAGTAACACTTATTTAAATGAGACATAAATACTATAAACTTGAACTTAATTTTCAGCTGATTGTTTTTTTGTTTTTTCACTTTCAATGTGCTTTATGCACAAGCTCTATGGTCCCAAGTCACTGATGCATTGCAAAATTTACTAAATATAGTTTTACCATCACTTGCATTTAAAACCATGTTTTAAAAATTCTGCAGCATGTTGCTTTGCATTTATGGTGGCTTTCAACATTTTAAAAAGAAATTATATCATACAAATTGCCTAAATATTCAAATAAAACTAACTTCACCCACACCCCAGACACTATCAGCCCAAACCGGAACAGGTGGCAATACAAAATTTAAAGATGCATTAACAAAGTACGTCTACAATTGTAGAAACATCCAAAAGATTTATTTGTTGTTCGTCACAGGCACACAATGTTCCAATATGACCACCAGTGATCTTTCACATCGCTACTATCAATACTCGAAACCATGGGAAAGTTTTAAAGTTCCTAACAGCAGCACTGTATGATCTCTATGGATTTTTGTGTTTGTTACAAATGTAATCCGAGGTTAAACAAGTGATTTTGTTAACTAAGGCTACTTTTAGAGAGTTTCTGTGTTGATAGAGAACAAATGTTTTGAAATATAATGAAAGCCTGTTATCTTTTCTGCTCAGCGAAATACCATGGGATATTCCTCAGTAGGATGATTTCCTAGCAGTTAAGTGAGGTTATAATCTAATTTCTCAATATCTTCATTCCCTTATTTAATTAATATTATCTTACACGTGAGAATGTGTGGAATGAAAACTGGTTATCAAACTGATACGACACTATTTGCAACTGAAAAGTGCTTTTCCCTACTTTTTTGTAGTATTATCACGAAAAGTCAAAATTCGAGTTTGTTCATTTTAAAACATAAAAATTTGTGTTATTGCAAATGCGAATTTGTCATGGCCCTAGATATCGGCTGTATCGGTAAGTAAGTATCTGTACCGTTTTCTGTAAAAATCTGTGTCTGCTCAGCATTTTTTTTTCTTTCTTTCTTTCTTTCTTCTTGCATCCTATTGTTGCTAGTTTGATAGCTTGCTGTACTCTCTTCTCAGCATGCTCAAACCTAAAAAAAAACATTCTCTTGTTTGCAATTTGTTGCATTAAACTGCCATACCACACACAACTATTAGTAAATACAATTACCAGTGCTATACCACACTACAGGCCTTGGAAAACACCATTATTCCCAACAAGGCATGACCACATTCAGTTTGTCACTCCAACATAACCGCATTGCAATATTGTGTCTGTTTAGTATCTGGGCCCGGAGGACATGCATATTGAACTTTTGCAGGCTTGTTCAAAGACCACAAGAAACAAAAACCAAATCCATCGCCGACATTGACCTGTAAATACATGGGAATATTATGGTGCAAATCAATACAAAATCAAAACAAACAACAACCAAGAAATACAACTAAAATCATCTTGCGTGTGCTTACACACATGTACGTAACTAGTTTGATGCACAACTACAAGGAGCACGTGTGGTGCCAAGATCTAACACGTTGTCCTAAAAACACTTAGCACATAATAGTAACCATGTAAATTTCAAAGAAACGGGCACCAGAAAGCCACATATACTGTTTTGAAGATTAAAAAATGTACTTTCAGGCCATTCTGATAGCATGTGGCACACGCTACTGACACAAGATGCATGTAGCCAGATTTATGTTGAAAAGTTATTGTTGAACAAGTTGTCAATAATGAGGAAGATTACACATATGTAACTTTCGGACTGTACCTGTTGACCTTGACAGCTTCTGCTAATGTTATTGAACATCCACCCTATTTCTGATGTACTAATTTGATCAAAAAATGGGAGTATTTATTTAGAGGAGATACAGTTCTTTTATGATAGATTATATATATCTTCAAGGTATTGCAGGCAAAATGTTATATGCTCGTTCTCCAACCCACCACCAGTACGCCCTCTCCTGTTTCATAATTACCCTTTCAATAAGATTGAGTATAGTGTATACATCTGTAGGCAAAAAATTTTCAATATTTCTCTAGTCCATTTTAACATAGTACAAAAAGTGTGTGTGTTACTGTTTTGGCAGTCAAAGATAGCGCATGCATAACATAAAAAAAAAAATTAATTGTTGAATGTACTATTAGTTTTTATTTATGGTACATGTTGCATGACAAGCCTCATTTTTGGCCACATTTATACACTTAAGAGATCACTTTTGTCAGGCATTCCAGTGCAGAAAAACTGGTAAAATGAAATGTATGTGTGTGTATGAACAAAAAGTGGTTTATAATGGTTTCTCATGACTAAGCAGCTTGGTAAGACATCTGAATTAATCATGTTTATGTTGGTACATTTTGATTCCGAGTAGTTAAAATATTGTCTTGTTCTACAGGGGTAGTCTTCATAGGTAATATTAAATGTATTTTATTTTTATAAGTTTATAAATGCAAGTTACTGATGAAGCCCAAGATAATAAAGGTTTGATGTATTTAGCAGTAAAAATGCTAATGTATGTAAGGAAATGTACATCATTTTAGTATAATTTCTATTTATTTTGATTAGTTTCAGTGCAAGACATTGTTGGTTTGTGTAGTACCATAATTAATGCCCTCACACTAGATTTTGATTTGTCCTTATACATTTCTGTTTGTTTATTCACACAATTATTTTGATTACCATCTATGTATACATCTGTACAGTCCACGAGTGCCTTCCAGAAATTTTGCTTTATGTGAATAATAATTTAAACTTCAGTGGGTTTTATTGGAAGAGCATTACATTTAATATTAATATTAGTGATGACTCAATGTGTGAAAACCTGATTCTGATGATTTTGGATTTTATGATCTGATATAACTGGCGTCCAATATTTTCACAAAATAGTACAGAGTTTTGTGAAACTATTAAGTATAGACTGTTCACGATAAAGTGAGCACTTTTTTGGGCCCTCCCAACAGGCATTAACTGCTAATAAATATATCTTATTGCAGCCTCAGGCATTAAATTTTGATGGTGGTGAAATGTATACACTGTGTTTATTAGTCACATTGCAATGTTTATATTAAAAAGCAGCAGGAAGATAGAAATTGGATGAAGGGAAAAATTTATAATGGCCTTAAAAAGTGCTCACTTTACCGTGAACAGCCTATAGTTAACATTAGTTGCATATATATTATTCTATTCACAAGGGCATTTAAAATAAAAATACAAATGTAATACCTAATTTTTAGTAATATAAAAAGTTTTAACACTGCAGTATTTCAGCACAAGTTAAATTTTTTTTCAGAACTTTAACAACTAGGACATCTCACTTTAAGTTAGGGCTGCCACTGATCTTCAAACAAAAATCATTGATCAAACATCCAAAAACCCTTTAACTACAATTTAAGTATTCATTCAAATAACTTGATATGAATGAAGTAATTCTGCACATAAAACATTAAACAATTTAATCACACTTACTTCACTTTGTTAGAATAAAACTGGCAAACAAATAATGTCCATTGGCGGGGAGTGAGGCTTTGATCTCGTGCTCTAGCACTGAACAAATTTTCATTTAATTTGATCAAATTTTGAATATGAAGTATTATTTTCACCAGACAGTCTGAGTGTTTGAAAAGACAGTATTTGTAATATACAGTAGAACCTCTCTATTACCACCCCTCATAGTTCCCGAGAATAGGGTCGTAATAAAAAAGTTGGAAAATTTTGGGCCGATTATGACCCACCCCTAACCCCTGTGCCACCAAACTTGCCAGTTTTGGCGTGAAGTATGTTCAATTGTCTCTAGCGCATAAAAAAAACACTTTTTAAAAGAAATTAAATACAAATATTTATAATTTAATAGCTAGACATCTCCTGATTAATTTGATACCCAAGAAAAGCATATTGGACCATCCCTTGCCATAAAAAAGTAGGGCATTGAAAGGGTGTGAAAAGACTAGACTATTTATTATTAAAATAAAAAGTTATTATTAAAGGTCTATTATGCAGGTCTTGTGGGTCATACATTGCAATGAGGCATGTAGCGATCAAAAGTTCAGGTGGCATTGTGTAATACGTATGTGCGCACCGTGCTCTAGCTGGTTTGGTCGTGGACGTAGCTGGGCGAGCGCATAGATCCTCTGCAACGCGGCCGGGCGTGGGTGTGACGATTTTCTTCTGAAGCTCTGCCCTAGATCCTCGTGCTGGGCAGCTGTCGGTCGGTCGCTACAAGATAGCAGGCGGCGGCCACCCGCCCACCGCTACTGCTGTCGTTACAGGGCGGTTCACTTCCTAATAGCGGCCCGGCATTGGGAAAACATGCTGATAGATACAATTCACATCAATGTGTTGAATTAATACGAAATGGAGGCGGCGTGTTGGCCTCGGCACTGACATGATGAGGCGCTGCAATGTTTACAGGAATATAAATATTTATTGCGGTGTACTTGAATTATCAATTATCCCAAATTTTTCATCAAAAACTTTTGACACTGCCTATACACGCACACGGCCTCTCTTGCCATAATATGGTACCGGTAACATAAGAAAACATTTTATTTGCACACACTTATCATCTTTATTCACTTTACACATACAATTGACTTTAAAAGAAAAAAACAATTGCCCACCATAAAAAATTAGCATATTACGTAGGCATGGGTGCACATAAACTTAAAAATAATAATTAAAAAAAAGGGCAATGAATTAAATTAGAAGTTCTCATACATACACTGATTAAGAAACTAGTTTGTATAATGTGCCGCGGTTTTTACAGCAAAATAGGAGGGATAATGGAAACGAAAAAGACAGGGAGGGTAAGGCACAGGCGGCGGCATGTGACTAGGACAAAGAATCCTTACTGACCTGACCTGCAACCACCCCCCCCCCCCCCATGTGTTTCCGCAGACAATACACCAGTGTCCACTTCTAACGTTATGTAATTTATTGCTTCACACTGCTTGGGACAACCAATGTCAAAGTCTATGATGGCAAAGGCCATGCGGTAACGTGAGCACTTTTGAAAGCCTTCTCATTTGGAATAATAGTCAATAAGTACGCTTTACTTTAGCCATAGAAGCTAACTTCCGAGTGCGATGGAGTATACACACTGTGTTTATTACTTATGGCAATATGTATTTAAAAAGATGTTTAAAGGATAAAAAATTGCTGAAAGGAAAAAGTAACCGGCCCGTCAAAAGTTCTAACAACCTATAGCTTGAGAAATGCGGGATCACTAACAGCAGTAAGGGCTAGTTTTCCATAGACTGAAAACCGTTGATAATATAAACTAGTACCGATGTTGGAGAAAACATCTACAAAACAAATCCCCGGACTGAAACCGCGGTTGGCGGGGGATTACTGTATCAATTTGTAGACGTACCTCAAATTTTCGACTTTTTCAACCCAAACTTTTCACGGTTCCTTGAGTTTGGGTCGTAATGGAGGGGTTTTATTGTATTTCAATAAGTTATTATTTTGTATTTTTAATCTCATAAAAACATATAATTTTGAGATTTGCACCCATCATTACCTAATCCTCCACATGGCTATGAATATTACTTAGGGCTCTATTTTACTGGCAGGGATAATTATTTTTAGGTTTTTAAACCTGCACACACCGTCTCTGTGCTCTACTGTGGCTGAGCATAGCTGCCGCACGTCCAGCCAGTCCCTCGCGTTGGCCATAGCGGCACAGAAACACAGGAATCTCGCCCTTATCTGTGCCGCCTCTGTGCTTCCTTCAGCTTCTGCATGTAGATAGGAAACTCGACAGCGCTGTGTGTTCGCCTCACGTGGCCAAAAAATGTTCACACTAAACTTGTTACTTGAAAACTTGAAAACTTTATATATATAAGTTTTTTTGCATGCTACTTTTTTTTCTGTGCCTATCCAGAAAAATAATCAACAGACCATTGTTTCCCAGTAAAATTTTGAAAATCTTTGATTGGATTTTATATATATGTATATCTGTGAGTATGTATGTATATGTATACATATGTATATATATGTGTGTAGATAGATTGTATTTGTATGCATATGAAATGAAGAGGAAACACTAAAGTTTATGCCTCTCTAAAATCATTACCACTCGTGATTTCCTTGTTGTGGTGTATAGAACTTCAAAAATATTTCACCTATATAAGAGAACAGGGGCTATGAACTTACTGCTTTCGGATATTTTCCATTACTATTATCCAATCGTGTATAAATATCTGCATAGTCAAAATAATGTTGCTAATTATTAGTTAAATGTTTACACTGCAGCATACATTAATATTAAAGCCAAGAATCTCATGTTAGTCAGAGTAAGCATATTTTGCAATGGCAATTTACAAGTTACTTTAGATTTCAAATCTTTTGTCTTGCCCAATCAAATTCACAATCCACTGTAGAAAACAACGTTAAGTAATAGTTTGCCTTAATTGTTGCCATTTTTACAAACATTCATACCATACATTCATTTATTCCTAAGTGGATTCTCTATCCATCTTGAAATGCAGATAAATAAAAAATGGGACCACAGAATATGTTCCATAGATTTTAAACATTTAAATCTGCACATTTGTCCATATTGCTACAGTTCATTGTATGTTCAGAAATCTCAAACCGAAACTGTAACTTAAGTTCTGGAATGAAACAAATGTCCTTTTAGTTGAGCTCTTTTCAGTTTTTGTAGTTATGTTACGTAGCTACTACACTTTGATAAACATTGAGCGGAAAGTAGATCACATAAAATGTTATACCATTAAGTTTACTTGCTCTGTAATAGTGCAGAGGTAATAACCCTACAAGCTGTTTGTTTTATTAAAATATAATACAACATACAAATCGCTGAATTGCATAACTGCCAGAAAATTAATTATTCATTGCTCACTGCTGCTAGGTGTATCGAGAAATACCAGTAAGTAATTGTAAAGGTTACAAAAAAATTTCTGTAACTTTTGCCACTATTATTGTGCATATTCTTTATTCTTTGGAATAAAACAGTGTAAACACATTTGTTTTAATTCAGTATAGCTAGTAGTAGCTTGCAAACAGAACATTACACAGCAGATTTTATTAAAATGGCTTATGCACAAAAAATTAGCTTTGTAATAGATAATTATAAACACCTACATATTAATTTACTCAAGAAACAACTGAACATTATAAGCTTGTGTGAAAAAAATGGTGAATGCATTTCACTATTAAAAATCAAGAAATCTGTGATTTTTAGCTTCAAAACATAAGCCGACAAATTTTTTTGTCTACAGTGTATAGCCTCAAACTATGTACATTTTGAGTAGTTATAACTTGTGCCCTGAATTTGAGTTGAAACAAAACAAACTTTCATTGCCTATCTGACAAAGTGAGGCAGTTTCTTGGGAACAGAAGGATACTGCAAAATTAACAGACTATTTTTGATAAGTTATAAGTGCTGCAAAATAAAATTTTAAAACTGCTGTTATTATAGTAGCGGCCAAGAATATGTGCCGCTCAAGGTCGGCCGCCCCCCTGTTCGCCCCCAAACAACTGTCCTCTACTCCTCCTCTGAGTGACGTGACATGAACGTAGCCGAGTGGCTGATTGCACCTGAAGTGCCATTAGTCATGTAGCAACCATGGAGACGTTTGGTTACTGACACGTATTTGCAGTGTTCTGTTCTGTATAGTCACTTCCATTGTAAGCATAATTGTGTCTGACAAAAGTCTGGATGTACACATGGATTGTGTATAACGTGTACATGTAATTGAAACAACTTGCGGTCTTGAAGGTGACAATGTCAAGAACACCCTTGCATCTATGCAGCAAGCAACAGCGGGTGTGTGTGTGGGTTGTCTAAGCTAACTATGCAAAACATATGTGCCGAGGCTCATTCCTCACTATTTTGCTGTAAAAACCGCGGCACATTACACAAACTAGTTTCTTAATCAGTGTGTGTATGAGAACTTCAAATTTAATTCATTGCCCTTTTTTTTAATTATTATTTTTAAGTTTATGTGCGCCCATGCCTACGTAATATGCTAATTTTTTATGGTGGGCAATTGTGGAAGATTTCATGAGGGATGTTATTCACAGCACAGTTTGGGGGTTTTATGAGCGCAGAGATTGCCCCGCACTTAGGAAAGTGATGGAGGTATTGAAGGCTACCTGTGAATAGATGTGTCCTGTAATGTTGTTAGGAAGAATATTTAAATCCCTGGGTTTCAAGTACAAAAAAATGTAACGATAGTCTGCGATTTCTAATGGAATGACAGGATATCGTTGCAGTAAGAGTAACGTTTGTATGAAAAATGTGCCCCATGCTATGTAGTAAATATTCGCAACCTGTTATTTACCTTGATAAGATGTGGGTAAACAAGAATCATTCCAAACTATACATGGCAAGATGCTACAAGCTCTGGAGGTTTAAATGTTCCCATAGGTAAAGTTTAACGTTTAATTGTATGTCATGCCGGTTCAGCAGTGCATGGATTTTTGAGCCACACAAATTTGGTGTATTAGTCAAAAGGTACTGTGAACTTCCACCACGAGATGTATGGTGACATGTTTAAAGAATGGTTGGTTAACCTATTGCAAGGACTGGTAGAGGGCTGCATGGTAGGTATGGACAACACCAGCTACCATTCAAAAGTCAAAGAAAAAGTTCCCTGTAGCATCGCAAGGAAGGAAAAACATTGTAGTTGATGACTGACTGTGACGAAGCTGCTACATGTTTTGAAAAACCACAAGGACACATATGGCGTGTATGAAATGGGCAAAATTGCCGCTGAAATGGGATATGAAGTAATTTGTCTGCCGCCCCCTCCCCCTTTATCAATGTCAATATAATACAATTGAACTCATTTGGGTGCAAGTGAAAGGATATGTGGCGTACAACAACCGAACGTTTGTTATAATGAATGTTCGAACACCTTTGGAAACTGCCCTGATAAGAGTCACTGTAGAAGCACGGATGAAGCATGTAATGAAGGCTGAGAATCTTTAGAATGACTATTTTGTAAAGATGGGCTTGTCTGGTGTAATTTTTTAGAAAGAATTACATTATAGTGAATCCAAAAAGTGACAGTAGTGGTGAAAATGACAACGATCGTTGAAGTGACGGTGACATGTGCAATGTACCCATTTAAATTACATACGTTAATTCGTGATGTCAGGTGGCATACAAAATCATGATGGTCAGGCAAGGTTTCATTGTGTCGGTCAGAAGTATGGGTGAAATGCTGGCCAGGTCCTGGCTGGGGAAAAATATAGGGCACGCGGCCTGGCAACACAGCACAAAATCAAGCGCTGGCGTAACTGTCTGGCATGTCTGGTCGCACACAGCCACAGGTTTACTTTTGCTGGAGGTGACTCTGGGTGACTACTAACCCAGCTGCTGCGGCTGTTGGAGATGACTGGAGCTGGAGCCCCGAGCTTGTGACGGCGGTGTTGCGGCTGGTGATGCTGTGCTGAGCCCAGGTTGAGCTGCTGGTCCAGGGATTAGCAATCCCTAGCGGAACGTGCTGCACCTGACGGAATGCAGTTACGATCGGGTGCGGTCGTCTGGCTGTTGTGGTCAGTGACTGAAATAGGAAGTGGCAGGGAGATAGGAGGTGAGGACTCTCCAGGTGGTGGGTGGCTTCAGCTCGTTCCAGGTGGGTTGCACTGCAAAGTGCAGCTGGGGTTGGGTTGCAGCTACCATTAGCTGTGGCGATAGTAGCTGCCTTCCTCTCCTGCCACTCAGTATCACTTCTCTGGGTGTGAGACATAAAGGTAGGAATAAATATCGGCCTCGTCAGAGGGAAGTAGGTGACGATGGTCCCTAACTAGGTGTAGAACCAAAGCCGAGGCCAAACTAACCCAGAATCATACCCATTTACTCCAACTGCAACACGAGGCACGGACGTTGGAGAGGCAGGTTTACTCTGAGTATCTGACAAGGACAGTAGGTATGGTTCCAAAGGTGGACAGAACTCCAGAACCAGTCTAGTACTTCCTCCGGCGACAGTTCAGCACGTGGACGGAGTGCAGGCTGGGCTGGCTGATTAACCGCCTTGTGGATTGTGTTGCTAATGGTTGTGGCTCTACCTTACTGCGCAGCGGGTGCACAGTACAGGTGGCCATCGACTGGGTGTGTTTGACATACGTGCGCCCGGTTAAAAGAGCCAGCAGTTCTGCACTATATTCGGAAATGGTTTGGTAAAATACTAGGTTTCCTGCTTTACTCTGGCAGGGTGATGTTTACCGAGGATAAAGATCAGCCGCCCTAAGAAATGAGCATACAGAGGTTTGAGAAAAAAACATATTTATTCCGTATGGAATAAACACGGTGGCCTTTACTACCTTGTAACTAAGAACTTACTAGAAGTAATCCTACGTAAATCAGGTGAAGGGTACCTGGGTCTGACGTGAACAAGGCAGATCCACTTAGGTAGCTATTACAACTACTGTCTAGCTATCTCTATGCCAGTTGTCCAGAAGGGACTTCAGGGACCACTACCAGAAGGGTAGTGGGGTGTTAAGACTACCAGGATGGTAGTACGGTTGCCGTTACCAGAAGGGTATGCAGTTCAAGGGGGTTGAATACTTTTGGGGTTGAAGGCTAAGGTCTGGTAGAGCTTCTGGAAGGTTGTGAAGATGTTGGTAATCAGCAGAGCGCCCCAGCACAAGAGGTGATGGAGCGAGCTACTGGAGCTGTAGAACAATTCAGGTTCCTCGGCAGTGCAAGGCCTTACATTCTGCCTGTCCGCTGGCTCACCTGGGGTGCAGGTGGTAATGAGCTCCGCCTCCAGGGTGGAGCTATAGGGGGGGGGGGGGGATTGGCATGATTTCTGACATTGGGCTAACAAAACAAGCTTGGTTAATGTGTCCGTAGATGCCCCTGCCCTGCAACTAGGGGCATACTTGTAGGTACTGGTAATAAGTTGTCCAGTGGTTCAAACCCCGCCTAGGGCGACTGAAGGCACATTGAGATGAGGCGAAGTAATGTTTATTATAGTCGGAATAAGCATCACGCGTCATCAATTTTGTACTTAGTGATACATATTTGAGGCCTACATGTCATTCTGTGTACTTATTGCTGTGGGTGGCCTGCCAACTGTGTGAGAACAGGTACAGTACTGTGTAATTATACAGTCCTTACTTTCTCTTCCATTTGTATTGCCACATGATGGTCTAGGGCCAGAAAAACATCAATGTCTCAATAGAAGTTGTTTTTAGTTTGTGCTAGATTGGACATAAAAGTAAAAGGGGATTTACAGGTCCTAATGTGGCGGAGTCTAAAAGATCTGATGCTTAGCCTTTATGGTGCCATTATAGAGCGTCTGGCGAATAGACAGCTGGCGTGGCACAAAGTCGTTCTGTGCTAGAGCTGGTTCGCGATTACAGGTGTTGGCGGGGGACACTGGCTTACCTTCCACTGCCGGTCGACAGGTGCTCGTCGGTACTCCTCCAATGTTATGGTTCCTGGCCTGGCTGGTTGGTGGTGACAGCATATGCTGGACAGCTTGGCAGAGGGGTGTATCTGTGCAGCTGGCATGCCTCCGGTCTACTGGTGCTTTAATCGAGACAGTATTCTCTTAATTTAAAGAACAGTTCATGGCCACATTTTATTTCTTGGAAGAGGCTATTGAATTAAATTTAATTAACCTTTTCAGATGTATTGATGTAAATGCCCAATGCTGGCATCGGCTTTCCCTTTTATAAGATATAACAAGGTTTTCAAAACATGTACACAAGCAGTAACCACAAATAATTAAATATATGTAAATTATCTTCACTCTTGTCCATATTTCCAGGTTATGTCAGCTGCTTTTATCTCCTATGATTCTGATTGGCTGGACTTAACAGCCAATTCAATTCAATCCAATCATAAACTGCAAATCATCTTATTGTTCATGTTCTGTGTGCATATCGAGTCATTAAGTACAATTCTTAATTCTTCAGTCTTTAATCTTAAACCCACCTTAATTTCTATGCAGACAAATAAAAATATTATTTTCAGGGGTAAGGTTATTACTTTTTTAGAACGAATGTAATCTGCGGAGCTTAAAAATTCCTCAGAATAAATTGACATATGTAGAATACCAAGATAAATTCCAAATTAATTTCCCCACCATGCATAGTTCTCTTGAATAATGAACTACTAATTACAGAATTTTTATAATTTCATGTTATTTCAGAGCGATGTGTTGCTATCTGAAAATAAATTATGATTCATAACTGATAATTTTTATTACGATAACAGGTAAATGATGTTGAAAATAGTGGTAATTATTCTGATAACAGATATTAGTTGTTGGACATTGGGTCATCACTGATTAATGTGCTATTTTTTATGTGAATTCTAAGCCATCCAGAATGCACATTAGGTTTGTAGTAAAGAAAGGGAATTGTCAGGCACTTTAATTATTGGAATTATTATAGATACGCACTGTTATTTATGTAAGGATATAAACCTACACATAAACATAATTCAATTTTATATCAGATTTTGTCACAATGATAGTTATGCCTCTATAACTTGCATTCCATAACAACCAGAAGTGTACTACATACAAAGATGATAATTATGTATTCTGTACATATATGTAAATTGATGAATGTATTTGACAACTTGGAATAAATAATGTATTCTTCTGTATGTAATTGCACATACAGCTGAATAAATATTGTATTAAATAAAATTTTAATATTGCCACCATATTGTCTGTGCACAACTAACATTCATTTAAGATGTGTTGTTTTGATGCATGATTCGTAATTGTTACCTTTTTTTGTTTGAATTTGAACTTGTCACATACGACGTCACAGCAGCCCATAAGAGAATCGAACCCTGAGTCTAATTGCCTCCAGAGCTGACAGGCAAGCTTCCAACCTAAGACACCTAAGGAAACTGCAGACAAATCCTACGTTTCCAATTGCATCACCATGCACAACAGTCTGTCACCCCTGTCTACCTAGCCAGTGAAACGAAGCTTGCTGCCCCTAAGCCAGCGTTGATACCACCCACACATAAGGAAACTACCCCTCTTCACGTCCTTGCCAAGAGAGCGCAGTAAGTACTGCACCAGACAAAGGCACTGACCCTGCCAGAATCAAAGAAGGCCGAATGACATTGCGGAAACCAGGATATTAGGCAAGATGCACCCCAGAATTACATTAGTCTTGCAGCGTCAAGCACACTCAGAAGCTCACTCTACCACTGCTGTGATAGAGCTCTTAGCTTATACCTTCTCTACAACAACAAGTCACCATTCGAAGATGCTTCAACCCCTGCTTTGCACATACACATGCACGCTCGCTCGCTCACTCACTCACGAATGAACGCTTTCCCCGAGTGTTCAGGACAACACTTGGAAACTATTAGGGTTGGAAGTGTTCTCACGCTTCCTTAGTTTAGTTGCTCTAGCTTTTCTTTTGCTAAAACATCCCCTTCACCTGCTCTTAACACAAATTCCGCCAGTTGCTTGAGCACCACGATAGCCTAGGAGTTAGTATGGGTCACCATGTTCATTCTCTCGAGAATAAATATGTTCAAGTCTACATCACACCGTTCTGATTCTAGGGTAGTTTGGTAACCTCTCTCTTTTCCCAGTAATTGCTATCCATCAAGGGAGAGGCAAGTGACTGTGGCTTAGAGTGAGTGGCTCGATGGCGAGGTCATTAATTCCCATAGTAATGTTATATAAGGTGGAAAACCTCCACGGAAAGTGAAAAGCTACATAATACTTCACAGGAGGCAAAAAGTCAGTCACAAAACAAACAAACCAGGAACAAATACTCCAGTGGAGCAACAACACAAGGACAAAGAAACAAATCACAACATAATAAAAAGACCCATCGCATTTAAAAATGGGAATACACCACTCACATATGTTCTCCCATTGCACAGCATTCGCCGTAGGTCATCATGAACATTAAAAATGCGAAAAGCGTGGTCATACCTTTGACACTCCACCAGAATGTGCCGGACAGTCAAGAATGCCTCGGGCATCACTCTCAGGAGGGTGTTCGCCATGAAGTAGATATTTGTGTGCTAGACAAATGTGCCCGATGTGAAGGCAAGAAAGCACAGTGTCTTCCCTGCGGGTGCATGAAACATCAGGATGAGTGCAAACAGGCAAGTCAGAGATGGCCCATAACTTGGACAGTGGGGGAGAATTTCACTCCCACTGCCAAGCATGCCAGACAAGGTCATGGACTGCATGCAGCACATCGCACACAGGGACATGAGGATCACAGGGTGGAAGACTGCGTGCCACCTTAGCCGCTATGTCCACTGCTTACTTGCCAGGGATGCCCACATGCTGTGAAACCTGCAGGAAGAT
Organism: Dryococelus australis; assembly: GCA_029891345.1. Classification (NCBI taxonomy): domain Eukaryota; kingdom Metazoa; phylum Arthropoda; class Insecta; order Phasmatodea; family Phasmatidae; genus Dryococelus; species Dryococelus australis. The sequence continues at coordinate 91,480,089 of CM056999.1, read as the reverse complement.
AACGCAAACACCAATTCACAAAGCCCCTGTCAGCTTCTCCTGGATTATGTAAAGAAGCGGGTTAGATGTGGAACCAGATTGAATGGCTGTCAAGTTACTCAGCGAATCGGAGCACACGAGTCACTTAAGGTGAAACCCGCTACTGATAAAACACACAGCCTTGAAAATAGCAAAAATTTCTGCAGTTAAAATACTGTCAGATGGAAGAAGTCCAAAAAGATACAGAGAAGCACCAGTGACAAAGATGCATCTAGTCCAAATATCTGATTTGGAACTATCAGTGTAAAAGCAAATAAAACCACAACACAAAGACGCAAGATCAAAGAAAAGGCCCTTGTAAACAACAAGAGGAGTGGTCTGTAAGATATGTTTGTAAATATGTTGTGTTGGTAACATGTGAGATGTGCTGCATACGGTTGAGCAGCAGGTGTGTACTGACGTGTGCCACGTCTCTGACCCTAGACAGTTCCCCATGTCATTCAATCTGCCGAAGTCCACCCCAGCAGTACACGAGTGCAGCAGTGCTCTGGAGTCAGTGTTCCATGTGGATGCCTGAGCGTGCACCAGTATAAAGCGTGATGTGTATAGTGTATATTATTTCTTTGTGTGTTTGCATTGCTGTGGCCCGTAGGTTAAATATCAGTGTTATTGTTTCACGCCAGTGTTTTGTTTATATTGATCACGTGTACAAGTGACAGTGCACCGTACCATGACCATATTGTAATGTTGACATGACATGCCACAAAATGGCCGCATTATTTATAAATAAGTAAATATTTAGTGTTTGTGCAATTTTTGGGGTAATATTGAGTTGTGTTAATTTTTGTCACCTGCCCTTTTTCTTATTGTGTATTATATGGTTTTAGTACCACATGTTATACCAATATTTGTGTCTTAATATTACCACACCTGTAAACATTGCAGGGTAAGCGGAGATTTAATATTTAAGAATGCTCGTAATTTTGATTCCTTTGAATGCCATTTCTTAAATGTAAATATTAAATATGATAATAAATGAACTCCAGTATCGGGATGTACTAGGGGTAGTAGTTTTAAGCAGTGGTCCGCCACCCCTGACTACCTCGGCGGCTAACCTCACTTTTAGTGTAATTGTGCCTTTTGTATTGTTGAGTGAATTATTTTTGTTTGTAGAATAAAGATACTCATTTTCTAAACCTCCCCAAATAATACCATATTTATTCGTGTATAGCGCACCCTTTTTTCTTAAAATAAAAGGAAAAAATTCTGGGGTTTGCGTTATACACGGAAAAAAAATAGAAGGGAGATTATTAGTCATAAATTGTCTGGGGATGTTGAGGGAAGTAGCGGAAATGTCTGCTGTCTCATCTCTCGCTCTTACATCACTTGTCTCCATTCTCTCTCTTTCTCACTCAGCGACCCTTCAGTTGTGTCGGCGAATCCCCTTCCCCTCCTCCACAAATAATGGTATCCTGTCACACCACAAAACCAGAGGTGCCACGTGTTTACGGCCCCCCATCCCCTTGTAATAACTCCCTGAAGTCGCCAGTATTGATAATTCCGTCATTCCTTTTTATTTCCATGGCAGAGGCTAGCGAGCCATATTCGATATGGGGGAGGAGGGAGTGACCGACCTTTATTTCGTGGCATTCTAGCACAGCTAAAAAAGAGAGCCCGTCACTGTTAAAAGGAGAAAGTAGAGGGAAAAAACGAAGCTGGAAATAATGAGTAGTAGGAGAATGAAAGATGTTTCTGGAATTTTTTTTATTTTGGCTTTTTGCACCTAAGTTATTTAATTAAAGTATTTTCCAAACATATCACAATCACAACACATTAACCTAAAACAAATAATTTGTTCCATACTTACTAACAGGGCACCACAAATTTTTGGTGCAATTTTATTTTTTTTAAATTTTCCGTGGAACTTTTGCAAAAATTTTTGAAAATGATCACTTAATTACAATAGTTATTTAATTTGTCTTGAAACCATGTAATCTTGTTAACATTGACAGATGGGTAGCGCCATCCCACACCCAGACCATCTGTATATGATTGGGGCATATCTTTTCAAATAATTGTCTGGCTCCCCCACGATAATGGAGATATTGTATATAAGTGCCTCAAACTGAGGGTTTGCAAATAAACATGATCATCATAAAGAATCTTTGTACGTGCGTTATTTGCTGGCCGATTAATGGCCATTTAACCTTTTCACTGAATAATATGTCTCAAATAGGTTTCGGAGGTGACCTTAACAGCCTCCACGGGAGTGAGATATGCGTGGATAAGGCAGACATTCCCCTGCTAGTCTATGCCATTGGAGTGTAGTTCTGGGAAAATAAAATCTCCACTTGGAATGTGTCGTGATAGTGCTACACACTGCACGCTAGCCCAGGCCATGCACAACTTCTGATATTGGGTGCCTCTATCATATAACGTATGATCATCTCAGCTCGATGACAGATTCCTGGAGGAGGCCCCATTATAATCAAGTTTTATACTTTCAAGTACTGAAAATAAATGATTACTCCGATATCCCACAATTAGCGCTGGTATTGGATACATTTGGCTACAAGGTCATTGAGATCTAAAATTCATTTAACATTGCTGAAGCACAGGTGTAAAATACTGTCATTTCAAGTTTCTATATGTATTGCTCGGTATGGAAGAATCTGTTGTATCACAGTTTTCAGTCTCTAACCTTGAGACACCACCAGAGAGAATGTGAGTACAGCAGATTGTTACAGATGTGAAAAATCTGTTGCGTATGTGTGAATTAGACACACAAAGTTTTATGCCATGATATACTAGTGGTGGGAATCAACAATGGGCCAATGCAAGAAAAGCTTCTTCAAACTGGAAATGATTTAACATTTTCACGCCATCCACTTCCTCCTAGCCCCAAGATCTCGCTGTGCAAGATTTCAGAAATGCAACTGTTTTTGTATCAATCTCGATGATAGGAGCACCGGGAGGACACTGCCCATATGTCGTCGGCACACAACCTGGAGAGAAGAGTCTGGACTACGCGAGCTAGTTGGGATTTCACTTTTAATATACCTGGCGCCTGTCATCTACAAGTAGAAGAGTTGGAGAGAATCTATGGGTCATTTACCTGTCCCGCGCCCAACGTTAATGAACGCCACTTTGCTCCACTACCTTGCCGTCAACTTGATAAGGCTACCGATGTGTGTCGATTGGCAGGAGCAAGTTACATTTATGTTAAGGTTATGGAGAGTTCAACAGTTGGTGTGGATGCCAATTTAACAAATGGTGTGTGTAGTTCATATACATTAGGTTGTTTACAAATATTTGAGGCGTATGATTTGCAAAGTGCTGTCGCAAGAATCATTTCACAGCTGTTTGTAAGAGTTTACCAGTCAGTGATCCAGTAGACCTCAATAGGCAAAACAAGTAGTCTATCTAGCCCATGCCAAGTTAATGCAGTCTCTGACCCTGTGTACAAGTTTTATGTAGAAGAGGTTGGTGGTCCTGTATCCCTTGATAAGTGGTCATGGTGGGAACCCATTACTGTTCTTAACACACTTTGTCCCATTATATTCGAGATTGTAATGTCTACCTTGCAGATTTTCATTCACCGCCCCACCATAACAATACTTACAGACAGCAAGCTATTTTATTCCACGCTAGATAGCTCCAGTAGTAATGATCACTTGTCTTTTGTTTCGCATCTTCCTTCCAGCCGGCCAGTGAAGTCACGGAGGCAAGCCATGCATTCGCACCCCCGCTCTGCGACTACCCCTCGCACTAGCGGCATGAGCCAATCAGTAGTGGGCAGTAGCTCGAGATTAATATATAAGCGGAGATGGCCTGGGTTGGCTGGCCAGTCTTTATTCCTAGCTCCTACTGCTCGGGAAGTGACCAGAGCATGCATGAGAGGATTTAGCATTGAAAAGATTGTAAGGAAGGATCTTCTACAGATACATCAGTAACTGCAAGGGGGTACAGGGTTTGTGCGGTATGTAACGGAGAGCGCCTAACTAACAACGTATCCTACTCTATCGTAATTGTAGCTTAAGCATTGTGTAGGGGACGTTTTCCTGAGCAACGGGTGCTAGGCATAAACGTAAAACGGAGGATTGCTAAGCAGCGAGTACTACGAAGAGCTGAGTTTAGTCTGGACAACTCTAAGTGTTGGGTGCTAAAAATGAGGACTCCTACAATAAGGGAAGACGTAAGGGGGACAGGCTGGTCAGTGTCTGAGCAACGGGTGCTAGACAGCTGAAGATTGGTAGTTATCATTGCATAACAGGTTTGCAGGTTGACATGGATGGCTGTATGAGATAGGGGTGCTCCGGTGGGTAGAGGAGTAAATTTTATATGGCAATAATAGGTTCCAGAGAAATCTGGGGAATTTTGGATATATTTACCCAGGCGCCAGGCATCACTAGCATGATGCCGTACTCTCGTAGAGCATTCTCTTGGCTGGGGGTCGTTCGGCCGATGACCAAGGTGATATCCTTCATGACTTGCTGGTACTCCTCGTTGGATAATAAGTATGTGGTTTGCGTGCTATGCTGTGGTCTATTCGGGCTAGCCACACACCCACATTTACATTTGAAAACAATACGGTGAATTAAATAAGTACAAAAGCAAACACTTTTGGTGTGGTGGATAAAGGTTACACTTTGGTGGGAAATAGGGCCCACACCCTTAAAAGTCCATAGACTGGCCTGAAATAATACGTGCAGTTTCATAGACATAAGATTTATTCAGGTTATGCTTTACAGATTCCTCATAGGAGACAAGTCATTATTACACGCACCGGGCTCAAGCATGCCGGTAAGGCGACACTGAAAAACAGCACATGGGCAACAATTATTAAGGTGAAATTGAAGTTTCCCCAGGCGATGCAAGCACTGGGGGTGTGAAGAGAGGTCTCTCGAGTGTCTTAAACGAAACTGTTCCAGTAATTAAGGTCTATTTCAGGTTAATGATCATGTCACAAAGATGAAGTACCGCTCGGGTGCAAAACGCGAGACATGTATGCCACCTGCTCCGCAGAAAGCTGAGCTTTTACTGACTATGTAGATGTGGCGCGCTGGCTAGCTTGTCGCATCTACGAGTCACATGGAACTACTTTCTAGTACAAGTAGCAATATGCTGGACTTACTATGCTTACTGCATACTAGAAAGACACACACACAATACCTCGTTCGCAACACGCTTAAAAGTAACGTAGAACGAACACTGAGAGTGGGATGTGGATGGAAAAGATGAGGAATGAATATAAATAAAATCATAAAAGACACATTACACTGTGAGCGATAAAAGAATAGGCGGCTTTATATAACGTCTGTCCAAGTCTAATGACTAGGTTTGTTTGGTGTCTTCCTTAAAGCATTACTTGTCCGTACGAAAAAAGAAAGATTGTGAGGGTTCAAATTCCTCAGTGCATTGCGGCTAGTGGCTTTTGTAGTCAGATGCTGCACTGAATGGCAATTATACTGACACCACACTGCACTGCCTGTATGATGTCTCACACACCCATGCGCACTGGCTGTGCGGGTAGAGAGCCGATGAATGCTGGAGTGCTGGGCAGTGGGCAAACTGTCTTAAGAAGTAGCACAGCATGCATGTAAAACCCCTCTATCGAGACTCTTTGCAGCTGCTCGTCTGCTCTGCTGTCTGCTGGGTAGCACGTAGGGGCTTCTTGCCAGGCCCCCATGTGTCCGGAACTGCTACTGCTGTTCTTGTTACAGTTGTTTGCAGTTTGGCAAATTTAGGGACGTCGAGACGCCGCTGCAAGTACCACAAGCCACTGGCAGCTACTTCCGCCGTTGTGACCAGTGCAGGCAGTAGGACCCGGCCGACATGCTACACTCGTCACCTTCGTCACTTATGCCCATGCTATCTTCCTCTTTCAACTTACACTGTACTCTGGAGCGACCCGAATACTTCGCCACTAAGGGGTGTTGACCACGTCGACATATCCCTTTAGATGTCTCTGACGCACACCTTGTTACGCTTACTTCGCTTATACTTTCTTCCGAAAATGCTTTGACTATGGGCATCTTATCATCTTCAGAACGTCCCTCAGAAACTGTTGGCCCCAGTTGCGGCACTGAGACTTGGACGGTTGCACTCGATGGAGCTGTGCCATCAGGTAATTCGAGGCCAGCCTTTGGACAGGCCTACTGTAGGCGCTAGTACGCTGTGTGACAGCGGGTTTTCGGCATCTGCTTGCAGTGTTCTTCCTGGAGGTACACCTCCACACTGTCCCTCTGGAGCATGACAGCATGATCGCCGTCGTGGGTCACCAGATCTCCACTATGCCCAACCTCCTCGTTTATCGACCCTTGTGGGATGCTGCAGCGTCCATCATCAATGAAACGTGGGTGGTGACCTGATTGGGAGAGGTGCCAAACCACTTTTCTCATCTACGAATCTTCTCTATGCTATTTTATGCTGCTTCTCTCTGTGCTGTTTTACCTCCTCACTATGCATTTTGAAGTGATACGAATGATGACTATCTGTTTGGAACACTCGTGATTTTCTCAGCTGGCTACCTCGCCACACTGGACGTCTAAACTATGCGAATCAATGGCGAAGGGGGCGGGGCGGGGGGACTAGATACCCACCGATTACCTCCGCTTACATGAAAAATTTGCCACTTACATGGTGATAGCGATGATGCCACATGTCGAAGAGGGGGGGGGGGGGGTGAGTGTATTGACGACCCACTGATTATCTCTCCATGGCCGGCGATGAAGTTGGTAAGTGATTAGTCGGACGTACGGTGGACTCCGAGTCGGGAGCACAATGTTACCAAAACGACATGGTAACACTTGCCGAAGTGAAACGATGAAATCTGGAACGAACTTTTACAGTGTTTACACTTTCATCCTTCTCTATACGCTATGTTCTGACGAAGTAACGGTGTTGGACGCACTGCTGCTTGGCTATCATGACAATCCCACACATGGTGGAGCTGCATTCGGACCCATGGCCCTGAGCCGATGATTAAGAGGGGGACTGAAGTTTCCCCGCCCATCGCACCGAGATTACTGATGTGTGACGAATGTCAACAAACACACATGATTGTTGATATGCACGTTGGCAGACCAAAACAAACGGGTATGAATGCATTATGAAATGAATTACGTACATTGTGCTTTAAAATTTCATGGGACGAAAAAGTCACCATGTTTACAATGTTTGTATTTGAACGATACGATATTTACACTTACGAACACGCAACAAAAACATTTATTTACAATGTCTATGCTTCGCTTGGCCTTGGTGGCCTGAACACCTTCTTAAACTTAACATGTGGACCCGTGCTTGGTGGTCGTGCGCAGTTGCCTTGGCAATGCGAAAAGTTAAGATATGCAATTGTTTACATGGTTTTCGGCTGCTTTTGTTTGCTGACTTTTTGCCTTTGTATTTCGTAATTACACTTACACAAGTTGCGCATATTTTGCTCAAGAACGGCGAAATAAATTTACAGTTCTGTTAACGTCTACGTTTGGCACTGGTGTGACATGAGACATTGTTCATGCAAAGTTAGGTGTGGGGTGAATGTCAGTTCACAAGTGAGCATTTGGTCCACGTGGACCGAACACACTCAGATTTCTTGCATGGTTACTCTCTCACTAACCTGGTTATCCTGCATTCCGGTATACCCCATTGTTCTTCTGGACTATGTGGCCTGTTACGGCACCCATTGTGCCAATGGCACCATGATGTAGTGTAGTACCTGCAGGGATGAGGCGGGCGCGACGTTTGCGCCTACATACTCCAGTGCTGCGAGGTGTGGTGTAAGTTGGTTCACTGTTGCTCTGAGGCGCGCACTTCCTCGGCGCAACGGCCGATATCGATAGGGCCGGATGGCTACATGTTGAGATTTTTACTGCCGCCGAAGTGGTGCTCTGAGCCAAGACAACTTACTTCCTGTGTTTGACAGGTGTGCCGCAGTTGCCAAAACTCGTGCCAGTGCTGACTGCTCGTCATTGGTTTATGTATTTTCTATTTCGTTTTCCGAAATTGTTTCGTTAATCTCCTCACGTTTGACCCATTGTTTCACTTCGTGGTTGTATGCGGCGAAGCTGTATGTTTTGTGCTTACAAGTACACTGGTAGAACTTGGTGTCTACCGGTCTACTACATCGTGTGGTGTAGGACGCAGGCACTGCAAAACATAGAGTGCGGTGGCACTCGATCGTGTCTGGTCAGCCATGATGTTAAACAAACCCATGTACTTGCGGAAGACCAAGTCGTGGTAGAGTGGTGCGGCCAATTGCGTGTTGCAGGTGTCCCCAATCTAGGCGGGCCAACAGTCAACAAAAGGCGGACACAGCTGACTCGCGGCGTGGCATGGAAGGTCAACTGGTCATCAGAGTGTGGAGAGAGTGATAGGAAGGAACTTCCCACTCTCGTTTCTCCTCCTTTTGTTACTTCCAGCTCCTGCGCTGTGCAGCACTGGTGGTACAGGTTGACACGTGGTGACTTACCCCTTTTCCTTTGTTCTCCTGCGTGGTGCCAAGGTATTAGTCTGGCGTCGCACCGCTGCCCAAAGATGGCTGACATTCCTGCTTGTTCACCTCTGTTACAAAGAGGGCGACACTTGAGGCTTTGGCGTGCTTTTTCAGTCAGCCATAGGGATACTTTTTCGGCATCGTGGAGCTCTTGTAGATTATTTGGCCTTCTACGCTGTCCTCTTGTTGCGGGTAATGTAGTGGGGATGACGGGAAAAATTGCAAAGGAAATTTTGACTTAGTTTTTTGGAATTTGTCAGATCCTAGAAAGTATAGGCCACAAAGTTGGGCGACATTATGACGTGATGGCGGTACGTGATGGGGGAGGGGGTGCAGCAGTAGGTAGAGGACTATATTTTATATGGTGATAATAAGTTCTGGGGAATTTTGAATATAGTCACTCAGGCGCCAGGCATCACTAGCATGATGCTATACTCTCGTAAAGATTTCTCTTCTCTCGGGGTCGTTCGGCGCTCTAAGGAAAACAGTAAGTCATGACTGTAGGGATGCTCCAAGGCAAACCATACGTCATGATTGTAGGGACGCTTCAAGGAAACAGTAATTCGTGTCTGTTGGGACTAGTAAGGGCACCCCAAGGCAAACAGTAAAACTTGACTGTAGGGACGCTCATGACATGCTGGTACTCCTTGTTGAATAATAATAACTGATGATAAGTGGTATGCGTGCTATACTATGGCCTATTCGGGTTAGCCACACACCCATATTTACACCTGAAAACAGTACGACGAATTACTTATATACAAAAGCAAACACACATGGTACGATGGACAAAGGTTACACTTTAAAGGGAAGTAGGGCCCATCCCCTTAAAAGTCTGTAGACTGACCTGAAATAATACAAGCTTTTTCTTAGACGTAAGATTTATTCAGGTTATGTTTTACAGGCCTCCTGGGCGAAAACTCATTACTACACGCAATGGGCTTATGCCTGCCGGTAAGGCGACACTGATAAATGGCACATGTCCAACAATCATTAAGGTGAAAATGAAGTTTTCCCAGGCGATGCAACCACTGGGGAACGTGAAGAGGGTTGTCCCGAACTGCGTAAACGAAATGTTTTCAGTAATTAAAGTCTATTGCGGGGTAATGATCAGTTCACCAAAATGAAGTACTGCTCTGGTGCGAAATACAAGATGTGCCATGCATGCGACCTGCTCCTCAGAAAGCTGAGCTCTTGCTAACTACGTAGACGTGGCCGGCTTGCCGCGCCAGCGAGTCATGTGGAACTACTTTGTAGTACAAGTTGCAATATTCTGGACTTTCCATGCTTACCTCACACTAAAAAGAGACACACAATACATCTTTCACAATGTACTTAAAAGGAACAACGAACACAAAGTGAGATGTGGATGGCAAAATGTGGAATGAATAAACACAAAATGACTAAGGCAGACGCCAATCAATACCTAGTTATTAAATTCTTACTTGCCCTTACGAAAAATGAAGGTATTATGTGACGGTTCAGATTTCTCCAGGCCATGCAGCTCGTAGCTTCTGTAGTCCGATGCTGCACTGCCTGTGACGTTTTTACACTTTTATTGCCACCTTGCAACTCGTGGCTGCGGGACATCATATTTAAATTCATCACAAGAGAACTCATGATAAATTGATGTGACATAAAATGATGTTTCTCATGAAGTCACGACCGTTGGACGCAGCAGCTATCGAAGGAAATACGGGGATAATGGCGCCGCTTTATCCCACGCGTTGTGGCCGAACCCGGTGTGCTACATGTAAAGAGGCAAGCATCTCCCTATCAGTGTTATTTAATTAGAGTAGTTGCACTCATTTTCAGCAACTATTGCACCATAGTTAACTAGGGAAAACGCCTTTTTTTTTTTTTTTTTTTTTTTTTTAGAATGTTACCAAAACCCACACCTTTTAGTGAAATATGTGTGATGTCACAGGAAATGGTACACACATGCTAAGTTCCTTTTTTCGCCATAATGCATGACCCTAGCATACATATGCTAATTATAAGTGTACATGGCTTCATTCATCGAGAATCAGCCGCATAAGGCATCATTTCATTTAATATCATCCTTCAATTGCGGTAACAAACTCGTGACACCATTGTGTTTTTAGTCATTAACAATAATCATGTCAAGTGTCAATTTCTTTAATCATGTAAGTTGCACAGTTACGTTTTTTCATGCTTTGTATTTGGTGCCAGGCTCGCCAATGTTCGGCGAGGCTGCAGCCATCTTAATCAGTCTGACCTACTCGACCGACCCAGCACGACAGGCGGGAAGCTCCCATGTTACCCCCTCGGCACTTCAAATTAGGCTGTATATTTCAATTTAATAGTGTTAGGTAACTAAGGAACCTATTTCATTTACCTTTAGCCGAGCTGACGTGCATCCTGAGCTAATATTTCACGACATCATGTGTATGGTGAGACGTTTCGCATGTAATTTTTCTGAAGGCCCTTGCCTGTTCACAGCAACTGCTACCACCGGCAGGTCACGAGTGCCGGGTCTGCATTAGAAAAGGATATGCATAATTTTGCAGTGACATTAGTTGTATCCTTTCATCAATTAAGAGTATCACACTTAACTAGGCGACTTTTATTGACTTTACTCTCCTGACTAACATCGGACACTGCACCCTAACACAGATTCATTTATCAAGTGTGCTTTTTTTATTGTGTTAAAAGTATTTCTTTGACACCGCTTGCCACCCACAAGAAGGGTAAAAATCCGTGTTAGCATCGGCGTGCGAAGTGGCCGATAATTTCGTCCCTTAAAAAAGGGTTTGATATAACAATAAATATAATTTAATTTGTCATCAATTTGAACTCTACTTCAAATTGACTGCAGATCCAGAAATCGCTGTAGGCTGTCGGCCACACGACGACCGACCCCAACAACATTATTCGCTCTACAACACATGGTGCCGGATAACATCACCAGTTCCTGCCCTACATCTGCTATCAGGCAGGGCGCAAACACTACACATTATATCTGGGGACACAGCGCATCACCTGGTAACAGCTTGTCGGCCTGGCGTTCGCTTGCTTCTGTAGAGCAGGCTCCGCTGAGAGAAACGTGCATCCCCTAGGTTGGGAAGACTGTGAAAGGGCCACACACCCGTGTGCATCATTGGAAAAGGCGAGGCCCGTCTTCTCTTTGACTTGCAATCTCTGCCAGACTTGGGAATATGGTGCCCGCCTGTCCCAATAACCTACACCCAGAGGAAAGGACTAAGTTAGGTAGGTACTCTTAGCATCTGGTAGAACACGTGACTATCAGGCTTCCCTGGTTAAAAAGATAGCTAGCTTACACCTCAAGAACAGGCGTAAGCGCTACGCCATCTGCAAGATCCTGTAGAAAGTCCAGTGCCCAAGAGATATCTTCACACCACCTGAGAAGATGGGGCCCCACACAATACCCGTGGTGGTTCATTGAACATCAACCAAAACAGCTGCCGACACCAGTAGTAGCTTACCTAGTGCCTGCTGTCTTGCATCCCCCAACTTTGTCCAAGCCACAAACCACTGCCTACCACAATTATGTGCCCGAGTATGCCCACCAAGTGCTGCTCCATTCAAACATCGCCCAGGTATATCTAAGGCAGTAGTAGCACCCGAACGCCACATCGCATTGCCCACACCTGATTTCGTGAACTGCGGCATTGCCAGTGTTGTACTATGGGAAGGCACCAGTATCCAAACAAAACTAAACCTCCTTGTAAATATAGAAGCACCTGACTCGGTATCTATACAGAAGGCCTTAATGTCCACTGCACACAGTATGCCCCATCACAACCAGGGAACTTTTTTTTCTGCCCAAACGAGTCGGCTACAACCATCCCTTCCACGCTTACAGAGCCTGGAACAACCAGACTTCGAGAAGTCGAAGAAAGACTTCCTGTGGCGCCCGTATACACAGTCAGCATGTTAAACAAACCTGTAGCTAGCCAGAGATTGAAGAGGCCAACTCGGTTAAAACCGCTGTTCACGCCTAGGCTGTAGCAGAACAGGAATATATCACATTCAATGCGCTCACTGTCGCCTCTGGCACCACTAGTATTGCCTCGGCTGGGAAGACATGCCACGGTTTAGAGTACCCATACGAATATCAGGCAAATAGCTTCTGTAACTGGGTCAATTGTCCTGGCCACGGGATACATAGAGTGCACTGTATCCTCTGCGGGAAAAACTTCCACTTGCATGCATTGGGTGGCCAGACGAGTCCATAAACAGGCCAGGCCTAGCCTATAAGTGTGAGGTGTGCAAATGAACTGCATAGTACAAGCCTACCAACCCCAGACTGACTTCGACATACATTCACGTTATGTGCATAGGAGAACCCGCAACTTTCGGGGGGTTTATTGCACAGCCACAGGAATACTCCAGTTCTTTCATTAACGAACGTGTGTGTATTCCGCCTCCACAAAATTCCCGAGAAATGCTGGGTTTCGCTGGCCCACCTGAAGACATTAGAATGGTGGAACGTATATTGCGAATTCATCACAGACTGGCAGCATCTGAGCACACGCCGTACACAGGGTTGTCACTTGATGTGTGCCACGTACCCCAGCCCTAAGACCATAGCCTAAGATGCCCGCAGCAGGGTTGTGCACTCTACTGGCGTGTGGAGTGTGCGCCCGGTCGCCGGAGCGACAAGGTGCAGAGCAGACGCCGCGATGGAAGACACAATTAGGCCAGTTATATTGAACAGGGATGTTTTAAGACCCAATTAAAACGTGTTTTTCTAATTAAAGTATTTTTTGTGTTTATTGTATTGTCATTTCTTTGCAAGAGGTAATGTGTATTTATTTCATTTTTCCACCAAGTGCTTTGTCCTGAAAGTGTATAATGAATTTTTTAAAGAGGTCTATCTCTTTGTTAACAAGTCATTAGTTTATGTTTGCTAGTCATGCCATAAAGTAGTCCCGTCTCGCCGAGTGAGAAGTCAGTCTGTGCGCAGCAAGTCAGAGGTGTGGAGTGCATGCAGTAGGCTCCGGCGTTTTCCCGCGTACGCCAGGCGACCATCATAATTTTGTAACTGGATATTTAACTACAATAGACTTAACTCATCTGAAACATTTTTCATATCTAGACGCTTGGTAAGCCACTTCCACTCCCTAGTGGATTAGCATCGCCCCAAGGAGCTTAATTTCTCACGCAATGTTTTAATTGTCTAAAGACGCTTTTCTGTTTCACTGCACGGCCGGTCCTAACATCCAAGAGTGTTTAGTGTCAAGTTCCCTCATGGAAGGGTTTTCATCCTAAACATAATAAGTTCTCAAGTCAGTTGTTTATTTACGATCGCATCATGCATTTAAGGGGACGGGCCTTGATAATACCTGCTCAACCAATAAGTAAGTTCTAGTTTTCAGTGTAATCAGTCTTGTTCCGATCTGTACGAGCGTGTGGTTTGGCTCTTAACAATCCATGTTCTTGAGTGTTAAGAGTTAGGCATTTTTCTGTCGACAAGGGTGTATTTTCAGCCCATCGGCTATCGCTTAACAAGCAAAACTCATCTGAAGTAACTCTCAACGGGGCAGAGATTGACAGTCTTCACCATTGCCAGGAGATTTGGTCCGGGTGGACGGGCCACAACCCCGAGATCGAGGAAGTTGACCAATGGGGGTCGTACGGCCGACGGCGACTCTTGGATATGCAGTCAATATGAAGGAGAGCTAATTTAATTGTCAGTTACATTATGTTGAATGTATAATATTTCCTTCGAGGCGATGCTGTCACCACTCTGCTTGAGGGAGGCAGGCCCCGTAAATACAAAACATACACTGAAAAACACTTTAAAGTTGATGCTGCTGGGAGGGCGCAGTACCCGATTAACCCTAGAGAGTTACTACAATAAAGTACGTCTAATTATGGTATGACTGTTCTATTACTGCAAAAGTACAATGAAATGTTGCTACACATGTAAATGTGTACCCTAGGTTAAGCAGATCCGGCACTCTGGACCTGCCGGTGGTCACTTGTGGAAAGCAAGGCGTATGCCTCAAGTTAGAGTTACATAAAAGCGCATCTCGCTGTTGAAGTCAGCATCATTTCCTGTTGCGTTGCCTAACAACCACGACGTTGGAGACATGCAATCGTTAGTTTGCTGTGTTTACCTTATCAGACAAAATTGTGCAGACATTTATTTTATCTGTAGAAATCATGCCCAGAAACAATCTGTCATGTGTGACAAACGAGATATTTAAGCAGTACTTGATAGCATTAATTTTCACCTTTGCAAGTAATTCAAGCCATGTTTGTTTACTTTCATTTTCGTGAATGCGTATAACTAATAAAATACGCAGCTGTCATGTAAAATGTGTTTTCCCCGACTACTGCAGGACCTTTTTAATGAAGTAGTTGTAACAGTTAGTATCTTAGTGCAAGCTGTGATAGAAAAAAATAAATTGTTTCTTTTAAATTGGAAGGCTGTGGAATCAGCTGATGAATCCAGTGTAACCGTCATTTCCATCCCTTCATGTAAACTTGCATTAGTTTAGCTCCAAACTTTTATTTCTTGAGAGCAGAAATGAAAACGTTAATGTAAAAATAAATTACTTTTATGCAAACCAAAATTGTACGTGATCTGTATAATTTTTTCTCTTCACATCATTAGGCGATCTGCACTCAAACCAGGAAGTCCGAGGTTCGATGAAACAAATTGCTTTTTCCTTCAAACTACCTTTCCAAAACTCTTTCTCCCTGGGCAAGAAAGTGAGAGAAGGAAACGTGGTGGGAAGACTGCAACAGCGCTGAGAAGCAGCGGGCTACACGCATCCTGGCACCCCGACTGCTACTAAGGCAAAGGGAGAAAGTGAGCGTGAAGAAGAATAGGAAAGAAGAGGCCATTAACCCACAGCAGATAGTAACCAGATGCCATGTGACCCTGATACGGGCGCCCGAAGCTCAACAAGGCAGCGCTAGACACAGAGCAGGCACTTGCCCAGGACCGCAACTCACATAATCCAGCACGTGCACAGAAGAGGCGTTAGCTTAGACGTCCATCTGAAGGTCTATGATTAAGGCAACCACCTTTCAGACCTCAAGCAAAGTAGTAGAAGTAGCAAATGGGTCTACGTCGCTTCAGGGGGTTATGTCACGACCGGCCCGCCTCAGGAACATGTGTTTTTATTTGTAGTTGCCTTCAAGTGGGATGATAAGAAATATGCTGCGCTCCTACACCCCAGATAAACACATCCCCATGTTGGAAGGTGTATGCTACCCACCGCACCCCGAAGAACTGCTGATATGAGAAAATTTAATATCAATAAAAGTCCAGCTTCCAGCACCGGCAGAGATGCCGGGCTCGTCGGCCGAAGAGGACATGAGCCCTGCCCAGTCTGCGAAGACACTCCTCAGTCTGCTAAACTTCCTCAGCTTTGACTAGGCTATCTAAGTCTGCGAGGACTCTCTCTTCTCTCCGCAACCTACTACGTGGCGCAACTGCAGCAGCTTGCAGTTCACTCCACAGACTGTGAGGAACTGCAACCTGCAGCAGCTTGCAAACGACCCTCCTCTACCACACCAGTTGACCGTGAGGACAGCTACTTCTTCACCAACGTAAACCTACTCCTCGAACCCGGTACCCTTTACCCACGTCAACTTCTGTGACTCAGAGGTAACACGCCGGCACGTCTTAGTTTACCATCCTGATAAACTTCCAGTAAATTCTAGTACGCTGTAAGAGTGCATTTACTACCGTAGATTTTTGTCAGAGAAATTTGGAATTTTTATAATAAAATTTCTCTAGGCTCGCCTTCGCCTATTCGTTTTTTACATAATTTTGTTAATCGTTAAAGTGTTTAGCCATTCCGCCAATATATTTCATTGTAACTATTAGCCAGTACTCTCCAGTTTCCTTACAACGTAATAAATATTACGTCAAACATAGTTGTCACGTTTACAGTCATTTTAATTAGTCACCTAATTTCCCTAGCATCTGTTTTTAATTATTCTTTTGGTACTCTGTAATTTTCTCTCATTGGAGAGATACGGTGGGTATTTCACTGTATTGACAAGGGACCTGATGTATAGCAAGAGAGGTGGATCCCAAAGAAGGCAATAGTGTAAGGAACGTCATGCCCTAACGAGAGCCGAGGTGGCCGACACCGTTGTAATTACCCATCAGAGGTCGAACCCCTGCCGCAGAGTAACCAAGCTGTCTCTCTTGGCCTACCTCACCCTTCATTCCCCTTGAGTATGCGTCCCGCTGGACCCTAATTTAGGCACCTGTTGGCCCGGGTATCCGACAGGAGATTGTCGACCTAGTAGAGCAGTCACAGCATATAGTACACTACTCCTGTGGACACAGTGCCTGGCCAGGCCCCTACAACATCTAACCTCGTCAAACTCAACTAGGGCAAGCTCATCCGCGTTAAACACCTCTGGCAGATATGGAGCTCCCGGACTTTTTTGTAATAAAGCTAGAGTCAGGCAATATGGTAAGGGTTCGACTCCCGTCCAAGGCAGTCCCCAAGTCACATGCATCACCACCCTCGTTCGATTTTGCTCCCATACGTCGACCCACCTGACCTGTTAAAATCTCTCCTGCCAGATCATACACCTCCCTCTCCGCGATCGCATAACTGTATCGCCACATCATTTCCCTGGACAGCTGGCATCCCATTTATTGGCAACCTAGCTAGTGAGGAGAGGAGAGTAGAGCTCCCTGGGCGGGAATCTACATCTATTCGCCTCACTCTGGGGTTTGACTCCCCTCGAACCTGATGGAACCCTACTACTAAACAGGCCACTACTATAACTGACCCTTCCACGCCCTGCCGGGTACAGAAAGTAGGCCACATATGCCACGGCAGGCTCACCTGTCATTCTGAGGGTAGTCAGCGGCCTAACCACTACACTCAAGGTAGGGCATGCATTAATGAGTGTGAGAGAGAGAGAGAGAGGTGAAAGGTTGTGGGGGGGGGGCAGTTTAAAGTCATACCCAGGACGTTTTCACTAACGTTTTGCTATCTTAGCACAATTTTCCCCGACTCACGGGGTTCCAAAACTGATTTCCCTGACTTTCCAGGTCTGTGGGAACCGTGGCCTACTGCTGTGTTGTGCGATTTTAAATATTTATGTCTTTTGAGATATGCATTACAAATATGTTTTCCACATTCACATAATACTTTCTCCTTATTAACCCATATTTATTTGTAGCATATTCTCTATACCATTTTTTACAGGTGTTAATATGCTTACCGTTGCAAAACTTCCTATGTTTAAAACTTCACCACACTTTTTATATTGCTTACATATTGTATTATTTTCCAGTTCACAAGAGAGTACAATATTCATTTTTTAATTATAAAGAAAAAATTTATTGAGAAATAATCTTTGGTTAAACCAAACTGTGTTTTTTTCTTCAATGTCTCTGCTTCGGATAGTTTCGAGAGGTTTTAAAATTCATTATTCTGAAAGTGTGAGCAATAGTGAATTTGGAATTGAATTTTCTTGATTTTGCTTGCATTTTTGGCTTAAATTTACTTGATTTAGCTTACAAGTTTAGATTAAATTTGTTTGATTTTATCTTAATTTCTAGCATTTTATATAAAAATAAGATTATTTAAAAATAGCTAGGTAGGTACCTTGCATAAAATAGATGTTCACTGTGCGTGTGCACTTGTTAATATATATATTTTTTAAACTGTGTTATTTTGAAGTGATTGCTTGTTTTTAGCTTAAATTTTCATTATTTTGAGAATTGAAAATTGACATTTTAGACTAAACAAGACGTTTGTTAAAAACAATAATAATTTGATTTTTAACTTAAATTGCTTGATTTTGACTGTTTAATGGAATTTCAGGTTTTAGAATTTTTCTGTTTCTTGTCATTTTTGTAAAAATATCCCAGTCGACATAAGTGGGGTGGTCCAGCTCTCTCTTTTACATACTACTTCTGAGGTTAATGATATGGGTATTTAATTTGTTTATTTCTATTTACTGTAACTTCTGTCGACCATCACAACTAGTGGGATTGGTCTACCAGTACTTGGTGGAAGGTAATTGTAGTTTAAAGTAGTTTAGTACCAAGTGAAACACATCAATGCATTGCTTCATCAGTGTCAGACCCATGAAGCATTACTGGTAGCTCTTGCCGCCAAGTGTTAAACCCCTTCACAACTTTTTTTTTCCTTTTCCTTGTATTTGCTTTTTGGTTAATGAGCCTTTTCTTTTGATTTCAAGTAAGTATTTAGGGTACAGGGTATCTTGCTGGCCCTGCTGATTTTAAAATTACAGCACGTGGTGAAGGCCTCGCAGGTTCTATTTTGTGTTGGCTCATTTTACTTTCACTTTCTTTCTAAATTTTATTTCCCTCTCCCTACCCCGTAACAATATTCCCCAGCTGGTGTTGGTGCTGTAGTGTGGAGGGGAGGGGTGCAGGTTGCATCCTCTTTTGTCCAGTGCTGAGGTGGTGAGTTGGTTGACGTCACCTCGCCGTCCAAAGATGGCCACTCTCCTGGACGTGCAGGAGTGTTCCAAAGGCGGCTGCTCTGCTGTTTTGGTGCGCTTTCGTCAAGCCATGTGGTGCGTTGTTCCATGCGTCTGGAAGGCATTGGAACACTGAACACTGCTGTTGCCCTGTTGCGTCTTCCCTGATGTTTGCGTTGCACAGTCGGGGGGGGAGTGTGTGTTACTGGCAGAAAAAATTCTTCACTGGAAAATTTGATGCGGCGGGGTTTTGGTAGGTTTTTGGGTTTGGTTCGTCTGGAATTTGCATGGATGGAAAATTATGCCACACGGAAGGGCGACAATTGGACGCCATGTGGTGGCTGCATGAAGGGTGCAAGGTGATTTTGAGGGGCGGTTAAGGTTAGAGTAGGAAGTTTTGTGGAAACTGACAGTACCTGACAGGTGCCAGACACCGACAGTGTGGTGTCGATGTTGTAGAGCTGGAGACTCTTGAAGTTCTGTCAACTGGTTGACTTACTGCATAATTTGAATAATTACATTTACAATACACTGCTCACAAGTAGGTTGAAATTTGGTGGGCTTATAAAGGGTCCTGTTCCTTGATGTGTCTGAAGGCCTGGCAAAAGAAAAACAGGTGATCTCTCATCAATGTAGATTTACGTGCCGTAATGCTAATACATTACTCACTGGTGAACACTTCACATTTGGCGTCGACCTTTGCCTGCTCACAAGACAAAACTACTAAAAAGGTGTGAAGCCTACACTGTTAAATGTGATATTATGCTCCCCTAGGCAATTTAAATCTTAGAGGGGGGGGGGGGGGGGGAGGCATCTCCGGTGGCTAAAGAACCAAAAAAGGTTCTGATAAATTACATGAAAACTATTGCAAACCAAGTGATTGTCACAAACAGTGCTGGCCACCAGAGTGCGAGATGCAACGTGGCCTTACCCTTACGAGTCTCAGACGCTACTGATTCATTCCGCGTGGCGTGCCAACCTCCCATGGCTGGTTTGGCACAACACACGGGATTACTTTCTCCACACTTGCCTTTAAAAATTAGTAACACACCAAAACACTTGCAAATAGCATAATCAATAAACACACTGCATGATTGTAGAACAAATAGAACACTTGCACAAAATATGAAATGAAATGGGGATGACACACATGAAATGTAAACAACATAACCCTTGGAAATAAACACTGTGATAGAAAAATAACACAAAATAAAAAATGGTAGGGGCAGCTTTCTAGTCCCTTATATTAGGTTTCAACCAGCATGCGCCATTAAGCCCTTTTGTGGGGTGCCTACTTGTATGTTGCACCATGTTGCACTAATCAGCACTACGTTGCACTGCACTACCTACACTTGCTATTACACTCTCACACCACTCAACAAACCATTGCAGAGTGAAGATGCCCGCTTCGTTGTGGAGTGGTGATCTGCGGGTAAACTGTCTAGGGGTCAGGAATGGCACACATCACACTTAATGGTGAGCACTTGACAATATGGACAAGGTTTAATCTAGTCTGCCAGTTATAAAAAGCTACACAAAAGGGCGTGAAGCCGATAAAAACTTAAGTGTGAAAGTTACTCTTTCCCAGGAAATTTAAGTCCTGGGGAAGTACAGTCGGCATCTCTGGTGGCTAAAAGAAGAAAACTGTTCCGATTAAATTATTGATAGTCACAAACGATGCATGCCACCAGAGCGCGTGCGGCGCAGCCGGGCCCTCCAGAGTTGAAGATGCTACTGACTCATTCCACGTGACACGTGAATCTCCCCTGGCTGGTTTACGCGGCACACATGAACTACTTCCTGAAACACTTGCATTTAAAATTTATTTAAGCACAAAACACTTGCACAATGTACGAGACGGGATGGAGATGAAAAATGAGATGTAAACAACTTACCTTTAAAATAAACATTATGAAAATAAAAAGCCCTTTGTGGGCACCCTAATTTCGCACATTGCACAACTTTGCACCATGTTGCATTGGATTGAACTGCACTACAAATGTCGAACTAAGGCACCAGAGCACTGTGGAGCAAAAATACTGCAGAGTGCGGATGCTTATTGCGGCGTGTAGTGGTGCTCAGTGAGCAAACGGTCTGGGGGACGTGAATGTGGTACGCTTTACATTAGATTTCTTACAGATTTTAGACTTCCAAATCAATATGCTAGAAGGATCCTATATCTATTACGTACATAGAACAGAGGATATTCTGAACATTATTCAAAACATGAAATATATAAGTTCTTTAAATATATTTTCTGGCTTTTATGCAATTCCAGTCAGGAAACAGGATAAACAAAAGTTTGCTTTTATTATTGAAAAGGAAAAAAGGATAAAAACTCTCAATGCTAGGCAAAAACAAAAGGGAGTTAAAAAAAAGGTAAAAACCTCAAAAGAGGCAAAAAGACAGTTACAAAAACAAAAAAAAATGATAAAATACCCCAGACAAGCAACAACACAAGAACAAAATAACAAATCAACACACATTAAAAATATCCTATGCAAGTAAAAAATGGGAGTACGTCGCTCACAGATGTACCCCCATCACACAGAAATTTGCCGTAGTTCTTCAGGAAGAGTAAAGTGTGACTAGCCTGGCCATACCTGCTCCACTCCAACAAAATGTGCCGCACAGTCAAGGCAGCGCCACAGGCATCACACTCGGGAGTGGGTTCACCACATAGCAGGTATGAGTGTGTCAGACAAGTGTGCCTAATGCGATGGTGGGAAAGCAAATCTTCTCTGTGGGTACACGAAACAACAGGAAGAGAGCAAACAGGCAAGTCGGAGATAGCCTGTAACTTATCGGACAGCTGGAGATAAATCCATTGCCACTGCAAATAATGCACGACAAGGACATAGACTGCATGTGAAGCAAATCACACACAAGGACACAAGGGTGGTGGAAGGCTGCATGAATCCTTAGATGCCATATCAGATGCTTCATTGCCTGGGACGCCCACATAGCCTGAAACCCACAGGAAGACGATGTGAACACCAATCCGCACAGCCGCCTGCCGATTCTCCTGGATCATGGCAAAAAGGGGATGAGCTGTGGAGCCAGACTGAATGACTGTCAAGGCACTCATTGTATTGGAGCACATAAGGCATTTACAATCAAACCCCCCTACTGATAATACCCAGGGCCTTGAAAATAGGAAAAAACTCTGCAGTTAAATACTGCAAGGTGGATGAAGCCCAAAAAGATACTGAGAAGCCAATCACAAACGTGCATCCAGTTGAGTGAGTGAGTGAGTGAGTGGGGTGCACGACAGCGAGGTTATTAGTGTCCACAAGAAGTTAAAAATTGAAACAAAAAAAAAAAAAAAACCAAAGGCAGAAACCTAAAGGAGGTAAAATAACAAACAAAACAATATAAAATACTCCAACAACACAAGAACAAAAACAAGTCACAGCACATTAAAAAGGTCCATCGCACGTAAAAATGGTAATGCGCCTCTCACAGACATACACCCATCACACAACATTCGCCATAGGTTATCAGGAAGATTAAAGGTGCAACAAGCCTGGCCATACCTGCGACACTCCAACAACAAAATGTGCCACACAGTCAAGGGAGTGCCGCAGGCATCACACTCATGAGGGGGCCCTCCACGAAGTAGGTGCTTGTGGGTCAGACAAGTGTGTCTGATATGAAGGTGAGAAAGCACATCATCCCTGCGCATACATAAAGCAACAGGACGAGCACAAACAGGCAAGTCAGAGATGGCCCTTAACTTGTTAAGACAGCGGGAGAGAAGTCCAATCCCGCTGCCAAGCATGCCTGATCAGACCACAAAAGGCATGCAGTACATCGCATACAGAGACATGGGGATCACAAGGTGGAAGGCTGCATGCCTCCTTAGCCGCCATATCTGCTGTTTCATTGCCAGGGAAACACCAATATGCACAGACCCTGCCAGCTTCTCACGGATCATGGAAAGAAATGGATGAGTTGTGGAGCCAGATCGAATGGCTGTCAAGGCACTCATCGAATTGGAGAACAAAAGGCATTTACAGTGGAACCCCCTACTAATAAAACACAGAGCCTTGAAAATAGCAAAAAAAGGTCTGCAGTTAAAACACTGCAAGACGGATGAAGTCCAAAAAGGTACTGAGAAGCACCAATCACAAAGGCGCACCCAGACACAAGATCAACAAAAAGACCCTTGTAAACAAATGGAGGAGTGGTCAGCTTAGGAAATTCCGCTAGGTCGAGGTGCACCTCAATCTGTATCGTTTTCACAGCTGTTCACGGCGAGGCAAAGGCATCACATACAAAGGTAAATCATACCTTGTCAGGGTATGTGCAAAGCAGACAGATTCCGGCTGAGTACAACCGTTTACTGGGCGGACAGAGAAAAGCAGTGCGGTGAAGGTGAGTCAGAACGAACTCTCATCCCACAGGAAAGCAGAAGTTGCTCGCGTCTGTTATGGAGGGGAGGTTCACCAGTCACGCCACACAGACTGACAACTGGGAATGTGCAAAAAGTCGCAGTAGCAATACAAATACCATAATGGTGAACACTCACTAACGACTTAAACACAGATGGCCTAGCAGAAGAATAAATAACACTGCCATAGTCTAGTTAGCTACGGACCAGGGCACAATACAGCTGCAAAAAGGGTGACTGTTACAGCACTCCAGTCACGAACACTCAAAGTTTTCAATAGATTCAAGTCCCCTACACAGCAAAACTTCAGGGACTGAATATGACTCCTCCATGCTAGTTTACTGTCAAACAAGATGCAGAGAAACTTGACAGTAGTAGAAACAGGCAAAACAGAGCTGTACAAATGCACCTCAGGAGAACAAAATATGCCACGTCTTCTACAGAAATGGACCACCTGTCTCTTAGCGGTGGAAAAGTGTAATCCTCAGGTGTCTGCCCAATTGCTGAGGTGGTGGATAGCAAGCTTCACATGACATTCTGCCATGCACACAGATGCAGCATGGCAGAAAATAGTAAAGTCATCAACATACAGCGCACATCCCACATGTGGTCGAATGATAGATACAATGTCATTGACGGCAATAGCAAACAGGGTACTCAATATGCTACACTGTGGCACACCATTCTCTTGAATGAACTCTCGAGAATAGGAAGCGTAATTGCGGACCCTGAAGGCATGGAAGTACATATATCGCAGCATGAAACCAGGGAAATATCCACCAAAACCCTATGTGGACAGCTGTCTCAAGATATCATGTTGCCATGTTGAGTCATATGCCTTCTACAGGTCGAAGAAAACAGCAAGGAGGTGCTGCCCTTGCAAAAATTCAGTCTTTATGACGGCCTCCAAGCTGACCAAATGATCCACCGCAGAACTATTTCTGCAGAAACAACACTGAAGAGGCGATAATAGTTGCCAGGTCTCCAGGCAGTATACCAGACGTGCATTGACCATATGCTCCATAGTCTTACAGACACAGCTGGTGAAGGAAATAGGACGATAGCTCGATACTTCCTTTGGTTTCAAGATGGCCATGAAGCGTGTCTGATTAGCTAAGGCTGGATCACTGTCATGTGAATTTGGTTGCACTTAGGCCAGTTGTGCTTTCAGGGTTTAATTATGGATATCTTGTTCTGTCGGCCTACTGTAAGGGAAGCTAAACCACCCGGCTGCTTGGCAGCGAGGTAAGGAACTCTTTGCTCCTCCCTTCTTGCGCCGTTTCTCACCTTAAATGGCATAGAGCGGGTTTGGCTGCTCAGAACTGTGGGTCGAGCACCGTGAACACGAGTAACCTTAGAATTGTGTTGCTCAGTAGTGGCAGGTAGCACAAGCCCAGTGCCCCCCACCATAGCGGGCGACCAGAAGCGTTGAAGCCGTGTGGGCTACCACTGCTACTACTGGGTGTGAGCTTCCCAACCAAGGCCAGGCCGTAGTACCTAAGCAAATTCCCCCGCCAGCACCCAGGTGTTCCGGTAGGGGTACAACTCAGACATACTGTCTCTCCCTAGGTGGAAAGCATTTCTAGTGATTGAGGCTCCTCTATTTTATTCCTCCGGTACCTGTATACTTGGTAGGAATAAAATAGATGGCCATCTAATATGTGTGTATCAGAACTGAAGCCGCCTGAGGGGGAGTCTCCGGTTATAGATAGATCGTAGCAACAATTTCCCATTCTCGGTCGACGGTACTTGGCTCGAGGTCCTCCTGGCAGTTGGTTCAAAAGTACTCTATGAATGAGACCCGTAGTTAGAAGAAACACAGCTGTGTTTATTAATCGCTTAGTAAACACAGTGACTTGTGTTCTCCTGCCAAGTAGACGGGTCACTGGAAGTAAACCTACGGTAGCCAGGTGTAGGTGACCTGGTCCTAGGCTAGTTAGGGACAATGAAATAAAACTGACGAAAATTGCTTACGACAAAACTAACTATAACCGGGGTGTCTGTAGGAGACGGTGAAGGTGGTGTGTGGTACGTCTCTAGTAACTGAAGAAGCTTCTGGTAACTTGGTAATTCCATTGATGTTACTGGAGTGTGTGGTTGCGGGTGCTGCAGAGCTCAAACGGTGACGGCAATGGTAGCAGCCGCTGGTAACTGCTCATGTCTATTGACGTCAATGCTGGCAGCCTCGGATGGCTGCTGAAGAGTGTTGGGCTGTTGGTGGCAGCCTCTGGAAGGGCTGCCGAAGACCTACTAGTAGTTGGAAGGCCCCAGCACTGGAAGTGGTGGAGCGAGCTCAAAGACTGGCAGGAACAACTCTAGAGATGAGCAGCGCACGGACTTATATAGTCAGAGTAGCGTGTGCCGTGGAGGAGGGTGCGTAACATACCTCTGTTGCGAGGCCAGATGGGGTACGTACCCTCTGGTTCTCTCTTGGCCTCCGCGTAACTTCGATGGCATTCAGGCATGCCCCGAGGCAGCTAATGGCTTGTTGGCTCTCAGCGCGGGGAAGTGGGGTGACACGCCGCTTGCTTGCCCCTCATATCCATATGTCCGGTTGCTCTCCAGGATTGTGGCAGGCTGCAACTTCTGTGTACGGGTTGGCGCAGAGTTTGACTCACTCGGAGGTAGAAGTAGATATATTAGGTTTGCAGTGAGACGAGTCGTAATTGTAATTAAATAGTTGATATAAGCGGCACATGTTAGACACAAGAGTCAAATTCCACCAACTCGAGGGGAATACACTAGAGGTCCAAATATTATTAAATAATTTGTGGCAAAAACAATTTCCCCCCCAAGTGGGAGGTCTTGCGACATAGCCTAATGGATATAGTCGGCACGAACAGATGTATACTTCGAGTGTGATGCAGACTGCTCCAAATCAAGAAGAATAAAAGGCTGGTTGTAGTCCCCTTACTTGAGGCATCAAAATGGACAGCCACCGCCTCGCATGTCCTCTTAATGGCTTGAAAGGAGGGAGTATAAAGTTCACTGCTCGAAACATCTGCAAAATATTGGCCCAATAAACCTGCTATGTTTGTCCCCTCTGTAACAATATTGTTGTTGACCCGACGGAATTGACCCTGACGGATTGCAAAGGGCAACAGCTTCATGGTAAACAGAATACTTCACCACAAGATAGACACTGCAACAGGCACGGTTCATCAACACATTATCCAGGCAAGAAAGTGGGTTTCCTGCAAGCAAAAGACTGTACGGGTGAAGGAGCTGTTTCAGTTTGTCATGATTTTTGAAATATCCTCCGCAGTTCCACTGTATGAAGGGCATAAGTGTGCGAAACTACAACTTCAATTTCCCTCTATGTCTGTTAATCACTGGCTTAAAGCCCTCTGGGCCTTCACCAGTGTTGTGAGACCTAACATCAACCACCATCTCGTACTCTGACTTCGAGGAGACAGGACAGTGAGATTTGCTAACAACAGGTTTGGAAATTTTCATTTCAGCTGATCTACATTGCGTACCGACAGACATAGTCCAGGTCGTCTAAACACCCTGTGGCTTCAGTGTACTCACAGAAGTCAGTTTGGGTAGCCACATCGACTGTCTGAGAACACACATCCTTTAACTGCTGGGTGAGCATTGGCAACAACGTTGTAATGCACAGAAGGTTTCGGGCCCTGTAGAGCATGGAAACGTTCCCATGCCTCAACTCAGGGGCAACACCAGGAAGGGGGGGGGGGGGGGAAATATCGGGATATATCAGCCTCTCCAAAACAAAAATAAAGTATTAAAATTTAATAAAAGGATTAAATATTATATAAGTTATATGTATATATCCCTTAATGATAAAGTGCAAGATTCTCTTGATTAATCCAGTGTCTTAGTGATCTGTTGGGTAAGCAAGCTGAATTGTACACTTCTCAGATGCCCAATGGTGTCACTTAGATTGCTTCCCTTTCTGCTAGTCATTGTCCTTTAAAGGTCAAGCGGACTCTCGAGTTTCACTGGAGATAAGAAGTCGGGCCGGCTGGCGGACAAAGGTTTTCTCGGCTGGGTGAGACTGCAACTGACATACGCATTAATGTGGCGAAAAAACCATGCAGATTGATCTTCCTCCTGTAATGAGTGGTCTATTAAACTTCACACTTAGAAGTCTTAGAACTTTATTCTTTTCAATTTAAATATTTTAAATAGTAAATAAGTGTATTCAATTTTTCTATTTATAACTTCTCATATTCAATTGGATATTTTCTCTGTTCATTTATATAATGTACAAAAGAGTTTGAACTTTTGAGATATTTTCAATGCACTGCTATCATAAAGTAAGAGGAGATTAAAGAACATTTTGCAGTTCTATCTCTGTGTGTTAGACCATTTGTTGTAAATAATTTGTTTAGTTAAAATATGTGGAATTATAATTATTTATACAAATATATAACATTTATAATTCCCCTTAAGCATGACGGAGGTATGTAACATTTAGTGATTCTTCCATTTATGTATATTAGCCTACATGATTGTAAACAGATTATTGGAGTATAAACATGTAATATTATAACTTTTTTTTAAAATATATAATATGGTGTTTACATTTCTGTCATTACCTCATTTCATTCATCATAAATAATTTTTTAAAACTAATAAAATACAATACTATAGATTTTATATTTTTTCAAATATACGAACTTTGTAATCATTCTTAAACATGAATGAGGTTTATATCATTTAATATCTTTATCTTAGTATGTTAGTCTATTGATTGTACAACTTAAAAAAAAAAAAATGAAATATAAGATATTTGCGGTCTTTCTTGAACGCAAAGGCGTTATACAAAACACTTATAATACAACTTAAATCTGAAACATGTTTATAGCATTTAGTAGCTGCATCTCTGTAAATTATCTCTGTATATCATTTTGAAATAAACACCTGTAAAACTATAAATTTTATAATTTTTTTTTAAATGCAATAAATTTGTTATTTCCTTTGATTATGAAGGAGGTTTAAACCATTTGTAGTTCTGCCTCCGTATTTTAAGCCCATTGGTTGTCAATCATTTTTCAACTAATTTTTCCAATATTTGCCTTTAATATTATTCAAATACAGAAATTTTTAATCCCCCCCCCCCCCCCCAACATAAAGTAAATTCCTGGCTAAGCCCCTGCCTCAACAAAGGAAACCTTCTCTGTGGCTCGGATCTGTTGAACAGCTTTCTTCTCCTGGTACATAGAGCACTCGGACAAGCTGGTGAATTCCGACATTTTGCAGAAGAATGACCAAACTGTTGACAGCTGTATAGCAACGGAGAGAAGCAGGAATGAACTGCTTAACACACACATTCAAGTACCCTACTTTGATAATGGGGGGGATCATGCACACCAAAAGGCAAGATGAGAGTAGCGGTAGGTGACTCGACACCATCAGTTGTCTTCAGTACATGTTGAACGTCTGTGATATACTGAGTTTGCCAATTCACTTAAGATATCTTGTTCTGGGATGTGAATCAAGCCAGGACACCAGATAATGCACTTGCTGGAGTTCAGGGCCACATGTGACTTGACCTCAACAGAGAACTTCGTAGTTTCCCCATTAGAAGTCTTCATTGGCAAGAGTCCTCTCGACTGGGCAGCATTCAAGGTCTCCACCAGACGCTTGCACCTTTTGCTTATCCTCTTACAGTTGACAACAGGACCACCAGCTGCTCCATCGATGATGTTTTACAACACAAAAGGCGACATTTTCTAAAGTGTGCCCTTCCAGTCCTCTGATAATCAAAAAAGTGGCGTGGGTAACTTAACCATAGTAGACTGCCGTTGTATAGAATTACTATCTGAATCACTAACAGTACAATCGTGGTGGTGTTTTAAGTGGCTGTTAAGGGTGCCACCCTTTTGGGGAGTGCTTTTGGAAGCCATTGTGTAAACCCTTCTGTACTAGGACTTGGCCTCAGCCTGCCGTTCGGGGAGAAAAGAAGCCAGCAGTTACAACACCTCCGGGGGCTGTTCCATTAGGAGGGGGGCCAACCTCCCACAGACCTAAGTAGTACATAGGAACAGCTACCCTTCACCGCTATTCACTGCAAATTACTGCCCCAGTAGCACACTGAAGTGTACACCAGGGCAAACCATACATCCTGAGCGAGGCCAGTTTTATTCCCCTACCTGGGAAAACATCCTAGGCTCTCCACTATAGAGGACACCCTTGGGTACCAGTTCAGGGGACTTGCGGTGGATGACACCGGCCTCCTCCGTAGAGCGATAACACACCATCTTGGCAGGTTTGGGCACATGGGCTAGTCGACCATGACACTACTCCTGCCAAGAAGCACCAATTGGTGCTATGTAAGTGGGCATGGGCTCCGCACCTAGAATTGCCTGCTGGGCCAGTGAGAAGGGTTTACTAGACCGTCACTAACAAAAGTACTATGTATGTTCACACAATTTGGAGGCAGCACTCATTTGTGAGGACAGACACTCATTAGGAAGGACATCACCCTGGCCTGAGACAATACTGTAGAGAAGGAAGAAGTGACGTGACGGGACCTGGTGAGATGGAAAGAAATAGGATTACAAAAGAGAAGATGAAAAAAGAAGCATGAGATGATGGTGCGAACAAATTTCCAATCCTGACAGCGTCCCGATTAGTCACCTCTTACAGCTTGCTTAGAGACAACAGGCTAAGCAGAGCCCAAAACATTGGTACGCCAGCATCAGCCCTTACCTTAGTCTCCCGGAAGCAATATTTCACAAGAGACTTCCTGCCCAGTCAGCAACCTACCCTCTTCGAGGAACCAGTGCGACAGATTATACAGATGCCTCCTCAGTAGAGTCCGCCCTGTGCCTGCGCTCTTGACTTTGTGCAAACAAAAGCCCTCTTGACATGACATCTCGCTTCACTGGCCGTCACGCATTACTCTTTTGGCTTTTTGGCTACAATATTTTTTGCTACTTCTCAAAAATGTGTTGTAAAGGAGTCATAATAAATAAGGTTGCAACAGTCAGATTCTAGCGTAATTTTAATTTGAACAACAGTATATATGGAAAATGCTGCTGTCAGATGTGGAGCTTTGCATTTGTTTGTCAATTTGCCAGCTTCTGTGACTGTTAACACTGCATGAAATGATGCTATAGTTGATTCATGATAACTTCGGCCTTTTCTGAAGCCCTGCTAAATTTATACTTTTGGTTACTGATTACGTATCCTTCCGCTACACATAAACATAAACACTGCCATGTGACTTCTACTTTTATAACTGTCACATGCATTGATTGCTGTTTACAGCTGTTCAAAGAATGCTGTCATATTTCCTACGAATGTTCACAATTTAGGCCTATAACAATATTAAGGTCGGCTTTATAATTATTTGTTACACGCAATATAGCATGTTACACATAATACACATTAATATTTAGCCACAACGGTGTTTGTTAGAACTGTGGTGGAAACAACAGTAGTATTTAACATGTTGTTATTAATATGTGTTTGGAATAAAAATTAAAATGAAGGGACAACCGGTCCAATGAAACGACACAGTAAATTCAAGCACGCAACTCGTGTAGCTTATTTTTTGTACGTAGCATCAACAAATGAAAAAGATAGTGGTGAACATGCAAACACATAGGCCTACCATAACATTTATTCCGCTAGTATTTATATGCATTGGTACTTACTGGTTTATAGGTTTATTTTATTATTTATTTAAATTTATTTGGTTGGACTTAGTATTATTTTTGGGACTGTGGCAGTCATTCAAGTCAGAAACATAAGCTCATTACACAAATCTGTTTCAAACACCTAGCGCGACGATACAACGTTGTGATAAACAGACGTGGATATTAATAAGTAACTTCATCATAACATCAGTTCATGGTTAAAACGTATAAACTTTGCACGTATTTGAAATCCACACACATCTGGCCTGTGCACAACAATTACAACACAGCCACCAGAGACGAAAATGGAGGCTATGTCCTTACACACGCAGCAATCACAACACTCATTACAGTATAATAACAATCCCTGTCCTGGAAACACATATTTATCACAACATTGTAACTTCCCTAGGATGTTTCAAAAACACGAGTACAAACATGACGTTTCGTTCAGAAACACGCTGTAACATTGCCATGTCGCCACACACCACTGGCAATCGTAAGGCATTATGTAAACGGCCCGCCCGCCATATTGGACAAGTGCATGGCTAGGCCACATCTGCCAATCTGCTGGATTTGTGTCGCACAACCAGCTGTGTCGCGCCATCACATCTAAAATATATCGTTGCATCTAAATACCATATAATACATATTTAAACAATAAAATCTCGTTTCAGTTGTGAATTACAAACTCAAACATAATTATTGCTGCTGTAATTAGTATGAAATGTGCTGAAATTAGAAATAACAAAATGTATACCTTTCCTACACAGGTGGTACAATTTTCCTGAGAGAGAGAAGAGAGACAGAGATAACAAGAGAGAACGAAACTCTCTGCTTTGCTTATTGAACGTTTATTCAGGACGGAAAAAAAAACACCAGCCTACACACGGGAATTAGCACGGATATTTTTTAATGCAGCAATGAAATGTGTTTCCGTCAGTGCTATCTAACAATACAAATATATCAATTGGTAAGGTTTACCTTACAAATAGCATACATAAAAACGAGACTAAAAAAGATTGTAACTGTGATCTATTTCTTACCGACAATTGCCAACACGTTGCTACTCTCGCTGTTGTTAATTCATGTTTAATACGAAATAAATATTACAAGTTATATAAGATACTAAGTTAAAGTTTCATTTATTCAATAATACAGTACTCTAAAGTTAATCACAGTGTTAAATATTGATGGAATACAAATGATTGAAAAAACAGGTTGACATATTACGCCTAGGGTGATTTTTCAAAGTTTGGATTCCAAAAGGCAGAAGAAAGCGTGAATGGACTATACATAGCCGATTTCCTTTGTAACAATAAATTACTATAGCGATACCTTATCTCACCATCATCAGTTGTCATTTATTATATCATTGTTCTACTGTATCTCACTTAAAAAAATGTTAATTTTAATGAGACAAACACAACTCACTTAAAAAATATGCTTTAAAAAAAATTATTTTTTGGGTTAAAAATGGGTATGATTTGACTTTGAAATAATATTCTCAGGAACTATGGACAGTCTCAAAATGGGTGTCGTCTGTATTCTAAGCCACTCCTACCACCATACGAGAATATAATATGCTAGACATGATCTCTCTCTCTCTTCCTTTCTCGCTCTGTGCAAATACATTATACAGATTCTGCATCCTAATCTGTTACCTCCTTAAACAAACAAGACTTTTTGTGCATATCAAAAGGAATACAAGGAGAAAAAAAACAAGGTTGGTTTGTTTACATGGCAGAGGAATACAAGAAGCCAAACAAGAAGATTTGTTTTGCACATAAGGGTATATGTTAAAAAGGCCAACTGTCATTACTAGCTGAAGTAAATAAATCTAACTTGTCAACTATCACCAATTTCCATTCACGACATAAAAATCCTAAGGTAGTAGTTTTCTCTGTGTATTGCAGGAATAAAAATTTTTAAATTAACAACTGCATTTGTACAGTAATACATAAAAATATTGGTCAAACATTGCAAAGTTAGAATTCTAATCCAGTGTAGGTACATCACAATAAAAACCTTTTATGAAGCTAGTTGAAATATTACCACAAAATGAATGAATGAATTAATGAATGAATGATGAATGAATGTACAAAACAAATACACAACTACAAAATCAAATGAGATCAATTGACAGTTCCAGCGCGGTAATAAATTACATGTACATCAACAGTTAAGCAAAAGAGATGTGACCATTACAACCAGTATAAATATTGGTGCTTTACTTATAAATATTTCAACTTATTCAGACAGAGCCAAGCCCATCACTGGCTATGCTATCTAGTTCATCACTGTCACAGTTGCTTGAAGCTGCTCCACTTCCTGGCATTGCAACTCGTGCATACTCATCTGTATCAATAGATTTGCAGAAATGGATAGCATACTTCAGCTTTTCTCTTAGTACCACCTACAAGAAAGAACAGAACTTTTTCCCTCTCTTGATTTACTATAAAAAATAATATTTGTAAATTTTAGTAAACCTTTTTATGAAAGGCATTAATTAACATCCACATGCAATGAGAAAAAAAATTAATACCCACCAAATTAAACATTAAAATAATTATACCAACATATAACATTTTTCATAACAAAATGAACAAAGCTAAAAGCCAATTCAAAATGTGTGCAAAGGCACAATAAAAAAACACATATTACAGACTTAAAAGTGTGACAATAATGACAACACCTGTGACAATCAAACAAAATGTCTGACACAGGGGTACCAAAGGTCACTCTTTAGATGGTTGTCTACATATCAGGTGTCTATATGTAAGACAGATGTAACCCATTTGAATATGAGTCATTATGTTTTATCTCGGGGCCAGCTGAGTATTAAGATGTTGATGGACAGATAAGCCAATTATGGTTGGCAAGCAGTTGCCAAGCAACCCATATTTTTGGCCATGTGGCATGCCGTTCTATATCAATTTCCCTTCCACGGAACAATTGGATAGGGCAATAAACCAAGGACTGAGGGTGTTACGGCACTTGAACTGAAACACACCAGATATTCACAAACCACTACTTATAAAATGTAAAGCTTTAATAACAACATAATGCTTGGCAGAAAAATGCTACGTGATGGATATAGCTCAAGCTGATACCTCTATGCAGCCATAAAAAAGGGACATCCAAAAGTACCTCATTTGGATTTACTGTGCATGTAGAAATAAAACTGCAGAAAAAAAAAAAAAAGGCCTTTGTACAGGCATGATAGGTGGGATAGGTGGGTGAGTGTGTGGGTAGGAGGTGAGAGTGTGGTAGGTGGGTGAGTGTGTGGGTAGGTGGTGAGTGGATGGGTGAGTGAGTGAGTGAGCGAATGAGTGGAGATGTGGGATGCTGAAAACATCCACGGGAAGCAAAAATCAGTAATGTAAAAACAGACAAATACCTACATAGAAAGGAAAAACAAAAGTCACGTAAACACAGATAACAACCTCCACAGAAGGTAAAAACGAAAGCAGAGAAAAACAGATAAAAACCTACCCAGGAGGCAAACAAGAAAGTCAGAGAAAAAAAGATTAAAAACACCAACAGGAGCAAAAGGACAGTCACAAAAACAACAAACAAAACAGTATAAAATACTTTAGAGGAACAACAACACAAGAACAAAAAATAATCGCAACACATTAAAAATACCAGTCGAATGTAAAATTGGGAAAATGCCGCTCACAGATGTACCCCATCACACAGCATTCGTAGATGAAAGGCTACTTGGGCGATGCTTCAAAGTAGGAGCTTTCTGTGGTGCAGGTGTATGTGGTGTTGGTGGAATGGTGTGAATTTCCTGTGGTCGATAGACTGAAGGTTGCAAGAGTACTGTTGATGTTAAGTGAGCTATTGCTGATGTAGGTGGCAGTTCAGGCTTCTTCAAGTACTCTATAATGCATTCAGGATAAGCCGTTGGTTCAGAGCATACAGGTGGAGAAAACAGATGGCTGGGCACTGAAACTTCTCTTGGCTCTTGCAGTCGGCGTAGAGTTTGTGCCTGTTCTCTAGGTGGAAGGCTAGCTAACTGTTTAACTATAGAACATTCATATTTGTGCACTCGGCGTGATGCAGAGTGTGCCCCCTTAACCTTATCCTCCAGTCTCCTCCTATTGGCAAAGGGCATCAGGAGGTTGGAAATTACCCCACCAAGCTACTTTGCACATGCAGATACTCTCTTGGGTGAAATTAGATCTTTCACCACCAGGGTGCATGGCCTGGTAACCGCCTACCAATTTGGGGGTTACAGGTCTCCAGCAGAGTCTGCTCCGGGGAGAAGTAATCGACAAACGTAGTTTGCGGCTTCACAGAAAGTGTACCTTTTGGCGGCTCTTCCGTTCCTCACAATCCAGGATTGTTGGAAAGGGATGGACGGTACTTGTGTGTGTTCTGTGAACCAAAATATGAGTGTTGAACGTTGAGCAAGCTTCCCGTGAATACCTGCAAGTACGTGGCAAGAGTAACTACAAGGTTACTGTTCGTCAAACTGACAGTCATTTTCTACGCTATCACTGGTATCTGTACTTTTACCTTCCCCCCACCGACTAAACTGAACGTGTATACCCCTTCACTTATGTCATTGTTACACCTCATGCAGGTAACATTTTCAAAGCCCTTGAATCCATTCACTACTCTCTTCACAGTGTCCTCTAATTCCCCATTACTGCGTTTCCTGTTACCTGAGAGCATTTTGTAAGTGTTCTCTGGTATGTTGGTGTATCTGGAGCAGTGCTGTCTCCTGTGTGCCTGGATTCTTTAAGATGGGTTTCATTGCATCTCAGTACCTTGCCCCTTATATTTCTTATTATGTAGGACCTAGGGGCTTAATGTTTCCTTATAATTGTAGCTGGTTGCCAGTTTTCATACTTACTTGTTTTCACAACCACCCTGTCTCCGGTCTTGAACTCGCTTGCTGTCTTCAGGGCTGACTTGTCATATTGTTTCTTATGTCGCTCCTGTTCTCCAGCAACCTTTTGTGTGTATTTTTTCTACTCTGGGTTTTAAGGCTTGGCACATCACTGGGAGTAAAGTTCTTATTTGTCTGCTCATCAGGAGTTGGCATGGGGATACGTTCACACTTGACAAGGGTGTGTTTCTGTACTCTCTCAATAGGTCTCTGAAGTCCTTCTGTTGCTCATTACTTATCTTTAGTGTCATTTCTGCTATATGACAGCTCTTTTTTGCTAGGCTGTTGCTTCTGTGATTGTATGGGCTGCATGTTCATATTTCCATTTCATATGATTGTGCAAACCGTGAGAACACCTGGGATGAGAATGATATATTGTCTGCTCTTATTACCCTTGGTATGCCGTGGGTGCAGAATACATCCGTTAGTTTATGTACATTTTCTGCGGTTTTCTGCCTTAATGGTACAATTTCGAGCCACTTTGAGTACAGGTCGACAACTATCAGGTAATTCCTGCCACCAATGTCTAGTATGTCCACAGATATCTTCTCGAAAGGCAGTTGTGGAATCTCTTGTGCCATCATTGGTGATTTTATCATTGTTGGTTTATATTTTTTCAAAGATGTAGCACCCTTTCACCCACTCTGTAATGTCCAAGTACATGTTCCTCCAGTAATACACAGCCTTTGCTTTCATTATGGTCTTATCTCTTTCACTGTGACCTTCATGGAGCAAATCCAGAACCAAGTTTTTCAATTGTTTAGGAACTAGGAGCTTGTCATTATAAAACACTAACTCACTGTCCAGATAAATGTAATTTCTTATTGGCCAGGTCCACCTGATGCACTCTGGAACTTGTTTCTTGTGTTCTGGGGATCCTCTGACATACACCTCTTTAACAGCTGAAAGTTCAGCATCTTTGGCAGTTTCTTTGATGAATAGTTCATTTTTTCTCCAGGCATTGGGAAGTGCTGAAATATCTTGTTTTGACTCACTTGCATAGAAAAGAGATTAGTCACTTGTTCACAGGTCGACAGACCTGGTTATACACATTCGTTGTCAATCACAAACTCGTCAATTGGAATTCACAGCACCAATGCACGAAACAACTAGTGCAAAAGTCCAAGGTAGTCCACACTCGGTCAATAAAGTATTTACAATATCCCGAATACCCTATTTCCCCATCTTTGACGACTGAACACAACCATTCCCGATCGGAGTAAGCAAGGTACTAACATGGCGGACACAAGTACATTGCCCCTGACGTCACCAACATGGCCGCCACCATCTTGAATAAAACTGACGTGTCCCAACATATCTCGTGTATTAGTTCTTTCATCTCTGGGTCTTTTTAACTTGAGTCTGGGAGGTATGAGCGGGACAATAATCCTGATATGTACATTTGCAGTCCTGGAAGATATTTTACTTCAATGTTGTACTTCAAGGTTTTCTTTCATTCGCAGTCTGTGTAATATTGATGAGCCAATTTTTTGTATCAGTTTGCTTATTGTAGCAACTAGTGGTTTATGGTCAGTCATCACTGTGACCTTTTAGCTGTACACATAGTTGTGGAATTTTGCCAAATATTATCTGTCTGGGAGTAGTTCTGCTCAGCTGGTGTCATGCTAGCTGATGCAAAGGCCACTGGCTATTGATTCTGCAGCAGTACACACCCTAACCCATGTTTGCTTGCATCACACTGAATGACTATTTCCTTATTCTGTGAAATGTTTGCCAAGACTGGGGCATTTGATAACAGGGTTTTCATCTCCTTGAATGCATCTTCATGGGCTGGTAGCCACTGGAAGTTCACTCAATCTGATAGTAACTGTCTTAGTAGTGATGTTACCACCGACATGTTGGGGATAAACTGTCGAACAAAGTTGAACATACCCATACATCTTTCGAGTTCCTTTTGCGACATTGGAGCTTTCATTTCCACCAGTTCCTGAAGACGTTCTGTGTCAATTCTCATTCCTTGCTTGATAAATTTGTACCCTACATAAGTGACCTCTTTTTTCTTGTACCGTACTTTCTTTGCATTAAACTTTAAGTTTCTTTCTTTTGCCCATTAAACCACTAGTTTTAGTGCTCTGGCGTGTTCCTCTTCTTTCTGTCTTCCCATACATTATTACATCATCTTGATAAGTCATAACATTGGGAATCCTTTTAAAGTGACTTTCTATTTTCTGTTGAAAGACCTCACTCGTACAGATTAAGCCAAAAGGCATTCTTTTAAACTTGTATACTCCCCAGGGAGTCAAAAAGCAGTCAAATTACTTAATGTCTCGCCCAGCTGGCAGTAAGTGATGTTCGGTGACAATGATTTTGCCAAGGTCTTGTGGATTGAGGCAGAATCTCTGATCACCGTTTGGTTTTTCTGCTGTCACTAATTGATTAATGCAATGCTCCCGACTTGGATTTTCTACCTTTTTGATTACTCTTCTCTTTTCCACTGAAGCCAGTGTTTTTTTTAAATACAGATTTCACTGAGGTTGGGATTTGTTGAGGAGGTTCATAACCAATTTGGCAGCCTTTTCAATTTGGATGGTATAGGTGCCAGGAAATTTCCCTAGGCCTTGAAACATTTCTAGGCTCTTGTTGACAAATTCACTCATGTCACTTCCTTTTTTACTGGTTTTATCATCTGTACTTTTTTAATTAGTTCGAATTCTTCACATCCTTGTAGCCCTAGCAGTGGTGTTGTCTGCAGGTGCATGACTACAAACTTCAGGTTATCCTTTCTTCCCTTTACTCCGCATATTGTGAGGTGTACTACTCCTTTTGGTTTGATTTCAGATTCTCCATATGCTTCCAATGTGATGTTTGTTGGCATGAGTGTCATTTTTGGTAACATTTCAGTGACAATATTGCTTAGTATGGGTGTTGATGGCTGTACCAGTGTCAAGTTTGAAGTTTATCCTTTTATTTTCTACCCAGACACCTTGTTCTCCACTCTTTCTCCCTATGGGTCCTCACTGAGTTGATTCCTTCTGTACTTGTGGTTTCTTGGTTTACTGTGATGCCATACATAAATGCTACATCAACATTGCCCCTGCTTTCCTTTTCATCTTCATTTGTTCCAATTACTGTGCATATGTTTTTCAGTTCTCCATAATACAGCAAAATTATTAAGTTTGTGACATTTGGAACACTTTCTTCCATAGGCTGGTGGGCACTGTCTCTGAGGATGTTTCCTTTAACAGTAAATGACAGTTCGAGGTTCTGTGATTTTGACTCTCAACTGTTCATACCTTGCCATGTTTTCTTGTTCACAGTTCTGACCATTGCTCTTGTGGTCCTCTTTAGGCTGGCTTTACCTAGATGCATCGTATTTACAATTGTGGATATGACTTCCAAACTCGCTTGTTCTGTTGCCCTCCTTTGTTGCATTTGTGTTGCCTGTTGTCAGCTCATTTCTGATGTCTGGCTGTGATATATTGCTTGCTGTAATGTCAAGTATTCCAGTAGTAGTAGGCTTTCCCTTAGTGATGTGCTGCATATTCCAAATATAATTCTGTCCCGAATTAAGGAGTCTCCCAGGTCACTGAATTCAAATGTTTTTGCTAGCTTTTTAAGATCCGTGAGTCAATGGGCTCTCCTTCAGCCTGATTTTGCTGATTGAAAACATAGCTCATATGCCTCATTTTTCTTGGGTGTGGTGTGTTCTTCAAAACCTTGTATCACCATTGCATATTTCTACCTATCTTCACTGGTGAGATCTAGTATGTTGTACAGTTGAATCTCTCTTGCCCCATTATAGTCAGTAGCAGGGCAATTTTGATGATGTCTGTTTTAGCATAGTTTTCACTGGCAATTATATATATTTCAAAATTTTGTTTAAAGGTTTTCCAGTGGGCTGCATGTAGCCCGTGAGGGTTAATGGTGCTGATAAATTTACAGCAGTGGCCATGTTTAGGTAAGGTGCGGTGGTTTGTGCTTCAGCAAATATTTACGTTGATTATTTTGTGTTGCTTCTCATCTTGCACACATCCCATTGCCTACCGCATTTAGTTTACCATTTCGTTTCGTTATGATCGTGTTGGCCTTTCTTGCCACATTTGGTTTTTCACACTCATCTTTTTCTGCTGCTGTTGTTTTCGCGATCACGGACATTCTGATGAGTGCGCTATGTTTTGGTGCCTTTCATTGTCCCTGTGAAAGCCCTAACACCACTTTATCATCATCTTAATAATCTTAACATCTTAAATGATTACCGTTACGTTATGCATCTGCTGAACCCAACACCATACTGTCTCTTGCCAA
Organism: Dryococelus australis; assembly: GCA_029891345.1. Classification (NCBI taxonomy): domain Eukaryota; kingdom Metazoa; phylum Arthropoda; class Insecta; order Phasmatodea; family Phasmatidae; genus Dryococelus; species Dryococelus australis. The sequence continues at coordinate 91,440,016 of CM056999.1, read as the reverse complement.
CCTTCAGATCATGTACTACTCACTACAACACGAGGCTCCCCACTATTAGTGCTACGAGGATGTACATTTACATGGATACAGGCTACGCACCTAGATTTACCTGCTGGGCCAGTGAGAAGGGTTCGCTAGACAGTCACAAACAAAGGCACCACGTAAAGTCACACAATTAGAGGCAGCACTCATTGGTGAAAACAGACCCTCATAAGGAAGGAAATCACTCTGGCCTGAGACGATGCTGGAGAGAAGGAAGATGCGACGGGACCTGGTGAGATGGAAAGGGAAACATGACAAAAGAGAAGATAAAGAAAGAAGCATGAGATGATAGTCTGAACAAATTTCAGATCGTAATTATTTCCCGAATAGTTGTCTCTTATGACAAGTACATGGTGGTTGTAGTGGAATTATAAAACCCCGCTACCACATGGGAGTAGTCCAACATGAGGGTGCTCACGTAGCTGATCACCCGTTGGTTGCTTTCTGGCATTTCCTGGAATAAAATAGCTCCTAGGTCGACTCCACTGGCCTCTGTTTGGAGAATTAGAGATAAGCTGGGGAGTGGCCGATAGAGCACATTGGGCTGTGTGAATTGGAACTGGTTCTTAAGCCTCTGGAAAACTTTTTCCTCCTTCATATATTTACATCTCTGGTCCTTTCATAGGAGGTGGTTTAGTGATCCCATGAGCTCATCAATATTTTGAATAAAGTTATGTAGGTTGTAGAGCCCCACAAATTTTCACAACTGTTTCCTATTTTGAGATGCTGCGGCTTCCGCAATGGCTTGGATTTGCTAAGTCTGAGCGTAGTTACCTTTGGGAGTCACCGTGTGCCCCAAAAAGTTTATCTCTGTCTTTCTGAATGTTAAATTTGAATCTCTATAAGACTAATTGCAGATGGTGCTGGTGTTCTTGCCAGTCCTTAGGGAAGATGATTACATCATCCAGGTATGTGCAGTAGGGCTCCCCAATGTAGCGAGTGAGGACTGCTGCAGCCATGAGGTGTTGGAAGGTGGCTGGTGCGTTGTTAAGGCAGAAGGGTCTGACCTTGAATTGGTAGGCATCCTCATTGCGGGCTGTGAAGGTAGTGTATGGCCTTGATTGCGGGTGGACTGGTATCTGCCAATAGACACATCACATGTTGAGAGTGATGAAGATTTTGGGCTGTTCATGTGCCTTGAGCATGCACCCTAAGTTAAGAGACTGGGTAATTTGGTTCTGGTTGTAGTAACGGACACAGAACTGTAGCGTGCTATCTTTTTTTGGTACCAGGACAACTCGAGCATTGGACGCAGACTCTTAAGGGCTCGATGGTGTCTAATTGTTGCATCTTCTCGATCTGCTGTTTGATAATGGCCTTCCTTTTGGCTGAGACATCCGCTGGCCGGTTGAGGATTATTAGGGGACTGGTTAGGTAGATTTTGTGGGAAATCGTAGCAGTCTGGCATAGCGTACTGCAGTGTTCGAACACACGCCGGTGTTCTTGTACAATTTTGAGTTGTTCCACAGCTTCCCCTTGCAGCTGGTGGTTCAATTCTTCCCCAGTGGTAGGCTGCTGTAACTCTGGTTCAGTAAATTTGCACCAGGTTATCTACCTTCTCTAAGTAGGACCCAGGTATGTTTGCTCTTGTTGGCAGTCAGTAATCACTTGTTTGGACAGCCATGGTTGCCTCAAAATGACTGTCTTTCCCAGCTCCTTTGCTACGTGAAATTTAGTTGAAATAGCCTCATTGACGAATTTCAGGGTTAGGGTGAGATCCCCTTCGGTGGATAGGCAGGCCCCCTTCTGGGTCATGTAGATGCGAGTGTTCCTGGCAGGTTGGATTTATTCCCAGAATTCCCATGGTACTGCTTGCTTCTGGATAAAATTTGCATTCGCGGCTGTATCCAATGTGGCCAGGATTTCCTTTGCCACGATGAGCACTGTAATGTGGGGCTGGTCTTATGTCCACTTTCTCTTGTATGACAACATGTAGGGAATTTTCCTTCACTTTACCGGGCCCTGACCCCTTTGGGCTTCCCAGCTTGCGCATTTTCCTGATTTTAGGTGGACTTTGTTGTGATAGCTGGCTCTTATCGCTCCTTTTCTTCTGAAGTCCTTGCTGGGCAATATCTGTCGAAATGCCTGGCGGAGCAGTGCCAGCATTTAGGTAATGTAGGGGCAGTCGTAGGTTCTGGCATTTTCCCTCGTGTGGGGGCTTCAGTTACGGTGGCCTACCCTGTAGAGGAGGGTGTAGCCTTGGGGGCGACCCTGCATTCTTCAGATATCTGCTATGTCGGTTTCTTGAACTCGCACCCTTCTCACAATCTCTTCCAGCATCTCAGGTTCTGTTTTCTGCAGATGCAAGAGAATCTCAGGTAGTAATAATCAGATTATCAATTCCATCACATCTAATTCATCTCGCCCGGGATGCACACATTGAAAAATTAATGTCTTATGTTGGATGAACAACTCGACTTCCTCATTTCCCCTCTGGACCTGGCTATACAGTTCATTTGTGAGCTAAGCTACCATCCCGAGGCCCAAGAAATGTGCTATAAACCATTTCGCTAGCTGATCCCAATTATTACCAAACTCCTCGTATCTCTGCTACCATTTCCCTGCATCTCCTTACAGCTGTGACTTCACCTTGGGTATCCACAGGGCTCTAGGTAAGTGCGTTCTCTCGAACTCCATCATGCAATGCTGGAGAAATTTATGCTGATCTTCCTGTTTTATCCCTGCCAGTTTGGGTAGCGGTAGCTGGTTGAGGATCAGTGGGTGCATGTCTGCTACTGGTTCTGGTCTGGGTGTTACCTGCTCTGGTCAGGATGGTACCCATCCTGGTGAGATTCAGCATATTGGGTACTTAAAAATTAGACTGTCTAAGTCTCCAGCCCTATCCTCCCATCCAAAACAGAGATAATGGTAGGTGCATGGGCATTAATAGCAGTCTATTATGCAGACAACTTTCCCAAGGCAGCTACCATAATCACACCTATAATGCCAGTCTCTGCAGTTCAGTATCTCGTACCTGATCCTATCATCCCAGGTATGTGTAATGGAAGGCAGCATCGCAATGTGCGCACAAGATGTAGTATTAGACTGTTTCTGGGCACTCTTATACCATGCAAGTTTTCCCAACGTTTTCAACGTATTTGCAGCTGAGGCCATTATGGTAATGTTTGAGGATGCCATGGAGTGTTTAATAGACTCCCCGAAGTTCGTACAGCTGTGTACCTGAGGTGGCCCAATGGGTTTTTCTCAGAGGCTTCCTGGTTTTGAGAACGTTGGGCACGTAGCCTCTAATTATCTCAATGACCACAAGTTGGGCACCAAGAAAGAAAAGACTTGATGCCCCTTCTAACGGAAATTACTAGTGTTGGCTGGGGTTGGCGTCTTCCGCCCCCAGATGGCTGGGAAGCTGACGTCGTCCAATTGATGGGGTTAATGCTGGGAGTAGGATGGGTTACCTTTGGCAATTCAACTATGGCCCGCTGGGTACGAGGAGGAGTGTTAGTGGGAGCTGGTCTGGTTTGAACTCGGGTAGGTGTAATAATTGACGATAGCTCTGTGTCGAACCAACTTGTCTGAGGATGAGGGCCTGTTAAAGATTACTGGCATCTTTGGTGGTATGGGAGGCAGTGGCAAAACAGCACGAGGGATGTGCCACAATAGCTCATAGTGTAGGTTGCAGCTTATACTAGTCGATGTACCTCTCTGCTGAGCTACTTCTTCTCACTTCCAGGAATACACCTAATTGGCATGCTGTCCACCCTCTACCTCCAGTCAGAGCTAGTCCCTGTTGGGCAGTCTGATCCCGCCAAGCCCTGTGGCGAGGTATAAGGGGTACATTGTGTAGAGAGGAAGACAGTGGGTGTTATGTAGAGGCACGCATGGCCTGAAAGAAAGAAGGTACAGGTGTGTGGGTGTAGTTGGCACGTCTGGCTACTGGCTTCCAGCAAATGACTTGGCGAGCGGAAAGTTACCAATAGGTCTAATCACTTACAGAAAGGTGCAACAGTCGAGTGAGCTACTGCTCCATAGAGATAGGCATTTCCTATTGGCGAGGAAAAGATAGAGGTTGCAGCGCATTCCTGCTCCTGCAAGAGTGTTTAATGTTCTCTTGGAATAAGTAGGGTATACTAGCAGGAAGCAGGTTGTGAAAGAATAGTAGCTGCGAGCGATAATTCAGCCAAATTAGTTTGTCTGTTTATTGCAGAAACAGTAAACACACATAAACAACATGAAAAGTAAATCCTAGGATGCCGAAAGAGAACATTAAACATTCTTGCAGGAGCAGGAATGCGCTGCCACCACTATCTCTTCCTCGCCAATAGGAAATGCCTGTCTCTGCAGAGCAGTAGCTCACTCGACTGTTGCACCTTTCTGTAAGTGCTTAGGCCTAATGGCAAATTTCCGCTCGCCAAGTCATTTGCTGGAAGCCAGTAGCCAGGCCTGCCAACTACACCCACACACCTGCACCTTCTTTCTTTCAGACCATGCTTGCCTCTACTCTACAGCTACACTTCGTCGTTATACACTGCAGATTACTGCCCCAGTAGCACACACAAGAGTACACTAGGGGTAAATCATATATCCTGAGAAAGATCAGTTTCAATTCCCTACCTGGGAACACATCCCAACGCTCCCCACTATAGAGGACAACCTTTGGTGCCGTTTCAGGGGGCTTGTGTTTGATTAAACAGGCTTCTTCCATATAGCGGTAACACATCCCGGCAGGTCTAAGTGCACGGGCTAATCGACCATGACAACCATTCCTGTAAGGAAGGCACCAATTGGTGCTATGTGGATGTACGTGTATGTGGATATGGGCTGCGCACCTATATTTGCCTGCTGGGCCAGTGAGAAGGGTTTGCTAGACCGTCACCAACAAAGGCACTACGTATGGTCACACAATTTGGAGGCAGCACTCATTGGTGAGGACAGACACTCATTAGGAAGAAGGATATAGCCCTTGCCTGAGACGATACTAGAGAGAATATAAATGCAATGGGACCTGTGCAAGATGGATAGAAAAAGATCACAAAAGAGAAGAAGACAAAGAAAGAAGCATGAGATGATGGTGCAAACACGTTTCAGGTCCCTACCGCATCTCAATTAGTCACCTCTTACGACAAGCACAAGTTGGCTATGGTGGTATTATAAAACCCCATCACCATACGGGGCTTAACTAAGTCTAGAAAATTATATACTAAAGGGATGATGCACTACATTCGTGTGCACTCAGTGTAATAATATTTTGCACAAGAAACATTTCTTACTAAGCATTAGCAACACACCTATTTTCGCTCTGTTTCTATTACTGTTAAATATAGATTGAAAATCATAATTAAAAATAAAATATAAGTAAAATTTCAATTTATGCTAAATATAAGATACTTGTATGCTACCCAAAAGTACAAAATGGTTGTGATAAGTTAAATAGGACATAACCAAACACATCATGTGGTGTGATTTTTCAATGGCCTGATTCAAAAAGTGTGAAGAATCAGCGAATAGACTTGACTCAAATCGCTAAGCACTCATTCATGTCCAAACACAAGGATAACATATTCTCTTATTATTTTCAAAAAAGCAGTTCAATCCAAAAAATGTTGGTGATATTATGAAAGTAAATATGCAGATATAACACAGAATTTTTTTCAGGCCAATGAAATAATTATGCATTAAATATTTGTGCAGAATTTGTAAACACCTGCAACTTTATTAGTCTTATACGATTTGTGGTTAGGTTTGTGATAATGAGCGAAGGTACTAATTTTAATCATCTACTTACATTACATAATCAGTTAAAGAATGACAAAAATAGTACATCAGTTTTATTGTGCATGGGATCTTTAAAGTGAAGGCTTCCATGTTTTTGATAACTGAAAAGAATACGAATACTGCTATGTAAACATTAGAGTGAGCGCAAAAAGCCACAAGCATAAACAGTATGCACAGCGAACAGTGATATAGTATGGTACGTTAAGAAACAGCTACATTAGAAGTAACTTTGTGTAAAAATGCACACAGTCAACTCTCATTTCTAAGATCCCTGGAAAAGTGACCCTCTCAAAATAAAGAACTTTTCTAGGGAACTATGGCAAAATTTAATTAATAAGGTTTTTATAATAAAAATCTTTTTCATGGGAACCATGAAAGGACTTAAAATCGAGTTTACTGTATGTGTTGTCAGTACTCTTCAGATTGCCAAGAAAACAAGAACAAAGAGGTTACTGGCACTTCCCTCCACAAAAGCTCAATAGCTCTACGATTAGAAACTTAGTGGAAACATTTGTACTATGTAAGGAGTATTTTTATGTTATCTATGATAAAATCTTGACTAGTTTTTTGTGGTTACGTTGTGAATTAGTGTTGGAGTATATAATATGTAACAGTGAACAGGCATTTTGCTAGTGTTTGCTGTTATTTTAATTTTACCTCAGTTTTATTACATGACCAAGTGTACTCTCATCTGATTGTTTTAGTTTTTATTGTTAAGTATTTTTTCATGTTTTTAATGTACTGACTAATACTAGTGATTATGAAGTATCATTTCAATTTGATTGAATCTGTTATAAAAAAAGCAGATTCATGTCCCAATGTGCATTTGTTTTCTTATAGAATTTATTTGACTAAATGAAAATATTTTGAAGACAAAATGTTAAAATTTTAATTATGAAATGAGCTCATTTTATTTACAATATATGAGGGACCCTACCAATGAGTAAGGCCAGTTTTAGAACTTTGCATAGTAAAATACTGCAGTTTCTCTAGCAGAATACCTTTTCTGTAGCCATTTAAATAATTTTATGATTGATCACATCAACGTCCTCTTCACAGACCATGTGCACAGGCTAGTTGACTTTCACACAATCCCTCTGGCTTTAACAGTACCATTAGTGCTACAAGGGAACATAGGTACAAGCATGTCCGTGCTGCCAGTTGGGCCAGTTAAACCATCACCGAAACACAGACACACATGCATGTCCACACAAAAACATAAAATCTCACTAGAAAGATTACTATTTTCTGTTCCAAAAGATATGCAATGTGACTAAGTGGACAAACTTAAGACAATGAATAATTTAAGTCCATAAAAGTCAGTTTTTGCAACAAGCAGATGGATGTGGAACTATTCTACCCCAATACTAAATGGTGTTGTTAGTATTAAATATGTACCCTACACACCTTGCAGGAATAACGAGGCATTTTCAGTAAGAAGAAACATGTGTAGCTTTCTGGCAGGAAATGGTCTGGTGGATTATACTTGTCAAGTACCTGAAAACAAAACAATATTAAAATTTTATTGCATTATAGGAAGATATATATATATATATATATATGTTAGCAAAAAAAAATTACGTACTTGCAAGACGAAATCTCTGCCACGAAAGTCTGCTATCGTACGAGGTAGTCGTGTGCGCCCCCATACAAACCTTAAGAAGAGAGACCTTTCTTGATTTGTAAACTCTTCCATGACTTCCCAAAACCACTGAACAAGTGCTGCATTGGCATCAATTCCTGTAAGCAATACCATCGATATTAATGATGGAAATATATTGGCTGCTAGCAAACATTTTTCTCATCATTTCTGATGAAACTGGCACAAACATTATGACACCTAAAAACAAACTACTCGCAATAACCAATTTTTGAATGGATGTATGCAATGTAGTCAGAACGAAACATAGTGAAAAATGTCTTTTAATCACCATCATGTAAACAAACCATCCAAAACTAACAGCTGTAAGTCACTGATTTCATAATACTGAATTTTATCATATGTGGTGGTGCAGGGTGTAGCAGGCTCCAGGGGGCTGCACACAACGAGTTAAGGTTCTACAGAGTAGAGATTCCTGAGCGAGCCCCCTGTTTTAACAACAAGCCTGGCTGCCCCACTGAAGCCAGGCTATTTAAGAGCTGAGCTCGCACCCCCATGCCCCCAGGCGTCTGGAAGAGTTTGATCAGTGTCGACGTCGGTGCCGGAGCAGCATGAAGGAGAAGGTCACAGAGAAGTTCGAGGAGCTCCTGCTATCTACGTTTCAAGCTGCTGTTACTATTGTTGAGCATAAATCCAGCCAGGCAGTAGGGCAGCATTCCCGATCTTGAGGTCCCATTCTAAAGGCGTAATAATCACGTGGCAAGGCTAGGGTCTTTATATAACCATATTCTCTTATATTCTAATAATTAACTTATCATTCCTTGTATAACTGTATTCCTTTATGTTCTTATAATTATTTTGTCATTTCAAAGTAAGTAAAGTAAGTAGTTGTGTGGAGGATCTTATTGTAGTATTGTGATAAAGCATCGTTCTGTAATAAATGTGTTAAGTTGAATTCCCATCTTTCATTGAATATTATTAGCAGATAGCTAACCCCCAAGTAGACCCTTACCTAACTAGAGTTGCAATACGAACGAGGCAGGCAGAATAGTGATCAGTAGGCATATTAGCGGAAAGTATAGGTGTTACGGAGTCATTACACTGGCGGAGGCACTGTCTTACCTTCCCTCTCGTTGCCAAGCATAAAACTCTACCACGCACGTAATTCAATTAGCTAAAATAGACGTTCGCAGTGAAAAACACATGGCAGCGCCTCACGGTAACCATGACGTGCGTAGGAGTAGTGCATCCCCCTTTTACAGTATTAAAATTACAATTAATTATCCTATCAATCCCTCTATATTAGTTATTAATAAATCCAGTTGCTGAGAATCGTGTATAACACAGCGTAGGTGCGCAAGCCCGCGAGCAGCTGTTAACTTCCCTGCAGCCAAGGCCAGTGTGCTGCACACATCAGTTGCGGTAGGTCAGTACACACCATGAGCGTGAGTCAGCGTAAACACGCAGCGGACCTTGGCACAGCACAGCCACGTAATTGCCCTCCCCTTATCCCTAGTTACTGCTGGTGCTTTTATTCATCATATTTTAATGCATTTAAACTGCTTGTAATTGCATGTTGGGACATCTGTTCCCTTTGTTAGCAGGAAACACTCCACTTGTTTTTGTGTGATTTCAGGGTGTTTTTCGCAACGTTTCCTTCTCTCATAGTTTCAGTTCAGTGTAAGTTTATACAAAGTGTGTAGCACCACTTATACTACACCACCTACACTAGCATGACGTCATGAACACAGAAAACACAACTACCACACAAAACATACGCAAACTAGTTAAAAACCTGTTATTAGACTTAGGCGTTGTGAAACGTGCTGTAGAAGTTCACGAACAACAGAGAACCCAAATAACAACTGATTACACGGAACACATACACCTATTGAACACATTTCCCCTACACAGCAGAACGCAGAATTAGATTATTCACCTCATGACACACATGCACCCAGTATCAGAGGATATCTCCGACCCCGCCCACTTTCAACACTACAAACATGTACATTTTCAGTTTCCATTTCCAGCACGAATCCTCACATTCCTGAACACGAATACACAAACATAAATTATACAACACAACACCAGTCTGCCAATGCCACTGACACAGTGCAAATCCCACAGCTACCCAATGTTTCAGCATCCACACAAATCATCTTACAACATACACAACCCATTCCCACCATCTCAGGGGAAAAGTATGAAAACACTGAGGAATTTTTGTAAACATTCAACGCTGCAAGTGAACTCAATAACTGGACAGACTTAGACAAAAGACAGCGTTTAAAGTGTTACCTCACATGGACAGCCAAGAGGACATACGAGAATTTATATTACGCCAGAGCGCAGGAAATCTCATGGCACAGATTGAAGATAAACTTTTACAAACATCCAGAAAACTAGAAACACAAGATCACTACAAACACCTATTACAAACTACAAAACAACACTCGGATCAGAGTACACTAGCACACATAGAAAACTTTATATTTTATAAGAACAAATGTGACACACAATTACCAGAGTCGGAGTTTGTGAACATAATTTAGACCTCACTAACACCCACCACTGCAGACAAACTTGTGCCGCTAGCCAACGATACACTACAACAGTTAATCGATACCATCAAAAATATTGAGGTGGGCAGGTACAAACACCAACAAATTATACAACAGGAATCACAGACTGCACATCATGCCAAACTCCAAGTAGTGACACAGTCATTAAAACAACAAATACACATTCTCAAAAACGAAAACTATACTGCATCAGCCCCACATCCAGTCAGGGACACTCACACAATAACATTTCCACCCCCACCCAACAGTAATACAGTGGTCACAGCATAGAGGACCTTAAAGACAAACAACACACCACCAGGCAGGCCTCTTCAGGACAGAACATAGAAAATACGGTCCGGTAAGGGAGCACGTATCCGCCAATCAGTACAGGCAAACATGCCCCTCCCCCACACAGGAGAATAATATCCGGGTCTGCGATGCCTGTAGGGCTCTGTTCAACAAAGTTGCGCGACCTTCAATTCCCAAAGTAACCTGTTATCTGCACGCCACAACATGCCACTGACAAACAGGAAATCATCGGTCGCGCAGTCTCATCCACGACACCTATGCACTGTGTTTCTATGCTGGACACAAGGCTAAATACTGCCCCCTTTTCCATAAACAAAATTTTGCGTTCCCTCTGGATATTGGAGGCAGTTTCAAATGTTTTAAAAACACATTTCACTTCACAACACAAACAGTTTATATACAAACAACCCGCCGACACTGCACCACACCCAAAATACACTGATTTCAAAACACATTGAGGCCAGTTCGCAGTGATGAATCTGTGTTTGCACCAGCGCTGCAAAACACACTGAGTGAGCTTCTGCCTCATAATACACCGAACACTAAACATAGCACACTGCCATATCAACACGCGGCTACACCCCACGTATTAGTCAAAATATGGGGAGTTGAACACTTTGCATTATTGTTCGCGAAGTAGTATAGCCACCACACTAGTCTCTGATCAGCACCTTTCCCTACTAAGAGAACACATAACATTAGTAGGGGCTGCCAGTGTATTATCTTCGCCCAAATTCGAAACTACTGTCAATTTAAATATAGCAGGCCACATATACCCCCAAAAATTTCTTGTAGTCGACAACCTGCAACAAGATTTAATCCTTGGTGTCGATTTTATCAAGCATTATGATGTCATATCCATCTTCAAACATGACATAATGTTACGGGCATAACCCGAACAAAAAAGTACAAGTTCCGTTACAATTAATTCAATTTTATAGTGAATTAAGAAATTATTTTAAATACAACATGCAAGCACTAGAATAATTTGAAATTGAGCATACACAAACACCCCAAATAAATAAGAACTTATCAAACACTCAGGCAGCAGCCATCAAAAATATCATAGAGACATATCAGGACAGATATGCCAATTCTATTCTGGAACTCTCAGAAGCTAAGAATTTTGAGAATGGCAGATCAGTGCTGACAAATACTACTAAGCAATATTGAAACACTACTGAATTCAAATGCATGAAATAGATTTGCTATACAGTCATATAGTATCGCTCTGGCTGATGGTGCACAATTTAAAAGTAAAGTATATCTTGACTGGTATTGAAACAATGAGCAAGAAACAATTTTAACCACAAGAAATTTATAAAACTGTACATTTTGTGATATTTTATATTATTATCTCTAGTAGACAAACAACGTTAATAATTTTGAATTGAAATCCACACTTTTTTCCACCACCATATTGCAACTTTTAAATAACCTTATGATTGAGATGTTAATGCACACATATGTTCATTCCTGACAGATACATCCCCCCCTTTTTTTCTTTTATTGCAGCAGATGAGTACGAGAGCACAGATGATGATAGAGGCCACAGATGGGCCAGGTAAACATGAAAATAGTAATGGTGCCCACAACAACAGTTGTTTTGATTTTGTTTTACTATAATAATATTTTAATAACTTAGTACAAGACACTACTGAAAAATATTAACTAAGCAATCATAAATAGATCAAAAAGCTTTCAATATTGTATATTGTAGAAAATAAAGAGAATAACTTCAACACCTTCTATAATGCATTAAGTGATCAAACAAGTTGTTTACATATTGCTGATAAATATTTCCCACAACATAATTCTACTAGTGAATATAAGAGGTAATTCAGTGTGAGTATAGCCCATTTTTTTTTTCAGACTTCAAAGATATACATTTACAATGGTGTTTCTAAGGATTGATTAAATACAGTGTATTTAATAGAGCAGTACTGCATGTAGCTGACACTACAGTTAATAATACAGGAATGTTTCCAAAATGTCGGCTTTGAAAAACATAATTATTCCACAAAGCACCTAGTATCTTACCTGTACAGAATTGTTGTAATCAACATTTAATACATTTCATAATTCTAGATTTAGTGCTATGTGCATATGCCTTCATAAGACAAATAGCTTCAGATACATTGTGCAATTAAAGGGACGACATATCAGTATTTCAAAAGTAATCACTTTATTCCCATCTAGAATTTATACTAAATATCATGACTAGAAATGAAGACCAGTAAAGGAGTATTCAATCAAGTGTATATCACAGCACCTTGATATTTTATATATTTTACTATATCAAGCTAACCACGGTCTGCAGTTACGAAATATTCTAATTCAGTTTGCTAGTTAAGAGTCTATGGTTATTTAGCAATTCTCAATTGTAGTATAAAATTTTATTGATATTCTTATGCAGTTAGTGAAAAGAGTGTATTTTATACCAACTACAAGTTTAGTTGTAGATGTTGTCGCTATTTATTTACAAGTCATTATATGACTGTTATTTACCTTTGTAGGTGGCAACAGACTTGAGCAAAGCCAGAGGGATATCTGGGGACCCGCAAACCATGGTTTGCAGCTCATAACCACTGAACAATGACAGGAGGGCAACAGGTACAACTCTCGCCATACCCTCCCTCACTGCTTGCACCTGCTCATCAAACTCGTGCAACCTGTGGCAAGTGGTCACTACACTTCACAGCTTGTCACGCAACTCATATGTTGCTTAAGAAACAACTTGAACTATATTTAACTACCAGCAATGTTTTGATTTGCTGTTCATAGTGTATAAGCATGCATATGAAGCCTAACTAAAATCAAATAATGACAATTTTTTGATTCTGGAGTCAGCTCATATATACAAGATGTTGCAAAATTGCATGTCAATACTTGGGGAAAACCTTCCTCACATCTGGAGGATGAAAATGTTATATGTACATAGGTCCGCAAATGCTTCTTTTCTTAACTACAGCCCGTAATACATAAAGTACAGTGTATGGCTCACAGGCTGGATCATGTTACTATGGAATGTCATCGTAGCATTCGTTTGCGTGATGCACGACACCACACACTAGGATACTACACATAAAACACTCGGAACTGCACAGGAATTAGTAACACATGTGTGAAAGCCTATCGTTGGCACTAAAGGAAATGTTCAGAATGCCCTTCATCAGCACAAACACATGCATCAACTCGCCGTTGCATGGACACCTTGATGAGTTGATGAATCCCTGGAAAATTCCTGATTGTTTCACAATCTGCTACAATACGGTTATGGAGGGTGCACACATCGTCCACTGGGATTGCATACACAAGTGCCTTTAAATATCCCCACAAATAAAAGTTTAATGGATTCAAATCAGGGCTCCTCGGGGCGGGTATGGGGCTGCCAATTACAGATGCGATGGTATTCTACAGTAACATGATCCAGCCTGCGGGCTATACATTGTACATTATGTATTACCGGCTGTAGTGACGAAACGAAGCATTTGCGGACCTATGTTCATGTAACAGTTTTTCATCCTTCAGATGTGAGGAATGTTTCTCCTAAGTATAGACATGCAATTTTGCAACATCCTGTAATGTATCGTCAATGTTACCACAAATGGTATATACAGTCAAAAAACCACTGAATACTTAATTACAATAATTAAATGAACATTCATATATACTATAAATGTACATGACAAACATTTTATTGTGATACAAAAAACTTCATGTTACTTGATCTCACACATGACTCATGCAAACTAAACAGCACAATGATACACCATACAATGTAACCACTGTCAATAACAACCCACAAATAAAAAGTTGCAAGATAAATGAAACAAAAACATAACTGAAACACAAAAGAAAATTCAAAAGTATTTTTTTGTTTGCAGATATAAGTGCAACATGATTCCTGTTCTGTGGTGGAACACCAAAGAGGGAAGAAATGCCTTACAAAAACGATGCCTGATACCGACATGTACATAGTGACCACCTGAGTTTGGAATTACAGTCTTCTGATGAGAGACAAAACTTGTTCTCATCTCCACAAGGACACAAGTAGTGCTCAACAAAGTCACATTCAAAACCAAACTATATACAACATGACAAGTACAAATTCAGTGTCACAAAACATCTCACCCACAATGAAATAAATATGGTGAAAGGAAACACAAAGCAAAACAGGTCAATGAGATATGAAAATGTAAATTAGGCCAAATACAGATTAAAAACCTCCACAGGAGGTGATAACGTAAATTAAGTAAAAAACTGAATAAAACCTCCACAGGACGCAAGAAAGAAATTGGGAAAAAACAGAATGCTCCATATGAGGCAAAAGGACAATCACAAAACAAACAAACAAACAAAACAGGAAAAATACTCCAGTGGAGTATCAACACAAGAACCAAGAAACAAATCGCAACACATTAAAAAGACCCGTCGCATGTAAATATGAGAATATGCTGCTCACAGAAGTACTTCCATCACACAGCATTTGCTGTAAGTCGTCAGGAACATTAAAAGTGCGACTAGCCTGGTCATATCTGTGATACTCCAACAGAACGTGCCAGGCAGTCAAGGGAATATCATAGGCATCACACTCAGGAGGCGGTTCGCCATGAAGTAGATTTTTTGTGTCAGACAAGTATGCCTGATGTGAAGGTAAGAAAGCACAACGTAATTCTTGAGGGAGCATGAAACATCAGGACGAGTGCAAATTAGTAAGTCAGAGATGGCCAGTAACTGGTAGGACAGAGGAAGAGAAGTCCACTCCCACTGCCAAGCATGTGAGAAAAGGCCATGGACCGCAAGCAGCACCACACAGAGGGACACAAGGGTTGCAGGGCAGAAGGCTGCATGCCTCCTTAGATGCTATATCAACTTCTTCAATGCCAGGTATGCTCACTCACATGCCATGAAACCCAAAGGAAGATGACGTGAACACCAACCCCCACAGCCCCCACAAGATTCTCCCGGATCATTGAAAAGAATGGATGAACTGTGGAGCCAGATTGAACGGCTGTCAAGGGCCTCATCAAGTTAGAGCACACAAGGCATTTAAGGTAAAATCCCCTACTGATAAAACACAGAGCCTTGAAAATAGCAAAAAGCTCTGCAGTTAAAATACTGCAAGACGAATGAACTCCAAAAAGGTACAGAGAAGCGCCAATTATAAAGGAGCACCCAGTGCGCAAATAAAGCCACCAAACACAAAAGATCCTTGTAAACAAAAGGAGTGGTCATCTAAAGAACTTCTGCTAGGTCAAGATGCACCTCAACCTGCGTCACCAACCATGGCTGTTCACTGCGAGGCAAAGGCAAATCATACCTTGTCAGAGTATGTGCAAAGCGGACAAACGTCGACTGAGGAGAACTTGGCATAGCGGAGTACAAGCGTTCCATGAGCGGACAGGGAAAAGCAGTGTGGTGAAGATGCAAAATGTCCAAACGCACCCGCATCCCATAAAAAAGCATAATTTGGTCATGCCTGTAATGTAGGGGAGGTTCACCAGCCACAGCACACACACTGAAAACTGGACTTGTGCAAAAAGGTCCAGTCACAATGCAAATACCAGCACGATGAACACTCACTAACGATTATAGCATAGATGAACGACCAGAAGAATAAATGACAATGTAATAGTCTAGTTTGCTATGGACCAGGGCATGATACAGCCGAAGAAGGGTGACTGTGTCAGCACCCCAGTCAAAAGATTCAAGTCTCTTACACAGCCAGACTTCAGGGACTGAATATGACTCCTCCAAGTGAGTTTTACTATCAAACAAGATGCCTAGATACTTGAAAGTATTAGAAACAGGCAAAACAGAGGCATACAAAAGCACACTGGGAGAAGGAAAGATGACACGTCTTTGACAGAAATGGACCAACTGTGTCTTGGCGGTGGAAAAGTGGAATTCACAGATGCCTGACAGTCGCTAAGACGGTGAACGACTAGCTGGACCTGACGTTCTGCCATGGGCAGACACGCAGCATGGCAGGAAATAGTACAGTCATCGACATGCAGCACACATTCCATAGGTGGTCAAATGACAGGCACAATGCTTTTAAAGGCGATAGCGAACTAGGTAACAATTAGTAAGTTCCTCTGTGGCACACCATTCTCCTGAACAAACTCTTGAGAATAGAAAACACCACTGCAAAACCTGAAGGTAGGACAGTACATAAATTGCTGTATGAAACCAGGGAGATGTCCACGAAATTGCCAAGTGGACAGCTGTCACAAGATACCATGTCGCCATGTGGTGTCGTATGCCTCCTCCAGGTTAAAGACGACAGCAAGGAGGTGCTGCCCTTGCAAAAAGGCAGTCTGTATGGTAGCCTTTAAGCTGACCAAATGATCCCCCGCTGAACGATTTTGGCAGAAACTACAGTGAAGAGGTGATAATAGTTGCCAGGTCGCAAGGCAGTATACCAGACATGCATTAACCATATGCTCCATGGTCTTACAGACGCAACTGGTGAGCGAAATAGGATGATAGCTGGAAACTTCCCCTTTGATTTTCCCTGGTTTCAAGATGGGCACAAGGGTCAACTCACACCAACTCAAATGGAAAACATCAGAGGGCTAAATAATACTAAAAATTCTTAGGAAGAACCATTTCCCATCAAGTAGGACGTGTTGCAACATAGCATTATGGATAGTGTTGGTGCCAACAGAGGTATGCTTTGAGTATGATAAAGACTGCTTCAAAACAAG
The DNA here is from genome assembly GCA_029891345.1 of Dryococelus australis. Taxonomy (NCBI): domain Eukaryota; kingdom Metazoa; phylum Arthropoda; class Insecta; order Phasmatodea; family Phasmatidae; genus Dryococelus; species Dryococelus australis. The sequence continues at coordinate 91,423,064 of CM056999.1, read as the reverse complement.
AAGGTAAAAGGCTGGTTGTAGTCCTCACCTGAGCCACCAAAGTGGACACCAACCATCTGGCATGTCTCCTTGATGGCTTGAAATGAGGGAGTGTAATGTGCACTGCTCGAAACATCTGCAAAATATTAACCCAATAAATCTGCTACGTTTGTCCCCACTGTAACAATATAGTTGTTGACTCAAAGGAAGGAAACCTGTGTGGTGAGACATTGTCCGTTACTGGTTGCATCTACAGTGAGTGACACAATGAAGTCCCTTCAGCATTTCGCCGGCTGTCCGTGATGACAAGTCGAGTGCGAGCCCGACAGAAGTGGAAGAGCTCCAGGTTAGTTTGAGTGGGGTGAGCACTAAAGCATCTGAGAGCATGTCAGCAAGCACAGACAGCATCCCTGCATTTGTCACTCTACCAAGGAACATGCCTACAACTACAAGGTGAAAATTGGGGGATAGCAATAGCAGCCTCCCCAGCTGACATGACAATAGAGTTGAAGAGTTCCACTGCCACATTCACATCAAGAAGAATCTCAGCAGTGAAGTGGAGGGAATGCTGGAAATGTGCACAGTCTGCTTTCTTAAGCATCCAGCAAGGCAGTATAGGTGGGACTGCAAACCAAATGTGATCTAACACAATTGGATATTGGTCACCTCCACAGAGATCTGGGTAAACAGACCAATCAAAGTGGGTGACCAAAGCTGGACTACAAAAAGAAAGATTGATGCAGGAGGAAGTGTCAGTATGAGTGGTGAAGTGTGTAGAAGTATCAGTGTTCAACAGGACAATATGAGAACTGGTAAGCCACGACTGTACCTGTGGTCTGAACCCCATATTTGATTGTTTGAAATCGCTAAAGACCAGAAATGGAGGTGGGAGCTGAGATGAAAGGACCTCAAAATCTGTTGAACTTACATGCAGGTGGGGGGTACATAAACGCTATAAACATTGACAAACATACTGATGAAAACCCTGACCACCACTGCCTGCAGAACAGTGCAAAGAGCAACAGCTTCATGGTATACAGAACCCTTCACCACAAGACAGATACACCGTCACAAGCAAGGTCCACCAACATGTTATCCAGGCGGTCAAACGTCTGACCTCAAAGTGAGGCTGCATCTGTGGGACGAAATTGCATTTCCTGAAAGCAAATGACTGTAGGGGTGAGGGACACTAGTAGCTATTTCAGCTCTTTATGATAAGTGAAATAATCCTCAGCAGTTACACTGTACGAGAGATATAAATTATGGAAACAAAGTGTGCGGAAACTTGCAGGAGGGGATATGAGAGACAGTCTTTGGCTTATCTAATTTTTTATGTCAGTTTCCTGACAGGATTTTCTAACAACCGAAGATTATGACAGTTTCTTTTTGGCTGGCTTACACTGCTTACCAACAGACATGGTCTAGGTCGTTCAGACTCCCTGTGGCTTTGGTGTACTTGCAAACAATACAGTCTGGGTAGCCACGCTGACTGTTTGCAAAGGACATACCCTCATAAGGAAGAAGGACAACACCCTGGCCTGAGACGGTGCTGTAGATAAGGAATATGCAATGGTAGCTGGTGAGATGGAAAGAAAAAGGATGACAAAAAAGACAACGAAGAAAGAAGCATGAGATGATTGTACAAACAAATTTCAGATCCCGACTGTATCCCGATTAGTCGCCTCTTTGCACGACAAGCACGGGGTGGCTGTGGTGGTATTCTAAAACTCCGCCACCACGTGGGGGGGGGGGGGGGGTTGTACATGATGTAAAAAGAGGGAATGATAACATCTCTGCAATGTAATTTGCAGGAAAATAATGCATTAAACTCATAGGGGAAGAAATGGGACCTGGGGAAAAAAAGTGCAAAAACATTAAAACTTATATAGTACTGGGAACGTAAAAACAGGTTTCTACTGTACATACAGTATGACACATACAAATTCAGTGTCACCGAAGGATTCCAAAGGAACTTGTATTTGATGACTTCATACGACCAACTGAGATATGTAGATTCTTGCACCAGTAATCTGTGTGAGTCTGTTTCTTGGGTTGTAGCAAACTAATGATGAAAGTGTAAAATAACATTTTAAACAATACATTCCATATATTTTTCGTCTTTTCTTCATATACTACAAGGACTTATGATTATTAAATATAAAACAAATACATATAGTAGTCAAGACTCATTTAAGATGCTTAATATGTTGTTTCAATGGAAAATGTAAACTTGTGTAATAAAATTTCTTAAGTAAATAGTCTTGAGTTTAAACTGAGGAAATTCAAGCGAGAGAGGTTGTGAATTGGCAAACACCTGTCTCTCACTACTACTGCCACAAAAGGGAGTGACATAACCTCCCTTGACCTTACACATTATTATAACAGCTGTATATCATTCATGAATCATCACTCTGAACCTGTCATGGCTTATGACTGCATTTTTACATAACTGGAATGTTAATTAGTTTTTTTTATGTTACTTGTTCTACATTGTGCAAGAAAATACATAAATATATATTAAGAATATATTTGTTTAGTAAAGTGAGCACTTATGAGGCGCTAGTTACTTTTTCCTTTCAGCCATTTTTTATCATTTAACTACCGTTTAATCAAATATTGCAATGTAAGTAATAAACACAGTGTGTATATTCCACTGCATTTGGAAGCTAATATCCAAGGTTAAAATAAAATGTATTTATTGACTATTATTCGAAATGAGAGGGCTTCCAAAAGTGCTCACTGTACCATGAATAGCTTATAACAACAATGCATTACAATGACAATTTCCCCAGCCAGTGTAAACTATTGTTCAATGGATTTTACTGTACTCATGGGTTAGGGTCACACAGAATTAATGATAATGAAATTATGAATAATTTACTTCAACAAATATTACAGTCAGAACTTATTTTATGTATATACTAATGTAAGTACATAATGCAATACTCATTTAGTACCTGTAATTTAGTGCCAGTTTTACATACTCCAGTCTGTTCTCTGGCATAATACGCCTGTAACGAGTTGACAGCGAAACTTCATTCCCATATGCAGATGGTGTAGAAAAAGGCATTTCTAACGTCTGGAATACTTTGTCATCAGGCTCCATGTCTCGAATACAAAGCAAACCTGGACATTTTTTTTTCTTTCAGAAATGCATGTAAGTTAATGTACAGAGAGAACATTTATCACATAGCAAATTAATATTAGTGTTATCAAAAATTTTTTTCTTTCTTTCACTCTATTAGTTCTTTTAAAGGGTTTATGTAGCTAGTACTGATAATTTTTGAAATACAAAGTTATAACCTGAAATTATTAATTACCATAAAGTGAGTAAGTGGTGGATGAGAGGCACATTGGCAAATTGTCCATTAGCCCCCCCATGAAACGCGATGTCCTCTGGGGAAAGGAGGAACATCACACTCCTAGTGTTTTGGTGGGTGCGAGGGCAGATGCATCTGGGGTGAGTTTGGACCTGTAGTTGCTGCACGGAACTGGAGCAAAATCAGTCGATGATGGCAAGCACAACTTTATGCCTGGGTGAAACTACTCCCACTTGTCTAGCTGAGCAACCAGATGCCTGAGGAGGCTGCTGGACCTGCTGCGATTTGGGTGTTGATGCGCTCGGGCTTGCCCGGGATTTGGTCTGCAAGTGGTTAGGTCACCATCAACGCTGGTAGTTTCACGGAGTTGGTATTGTCCGACCCAGGGATTTGCTATGCCGTATGAAACTACTTCTCCCCTTAGGTAGACCAGCAATAGTGAGTGAGTATCTCCTTCGAGTTTGACTAGTGGTGTGAATAGTTCTGGTACTGGAGCTGGTGAGGCTGGTGTGTCTAGATGATGGATTACTTGACCTCTTTCCTGCGAGCTTAGGTAGTCAAAGACAGTGGGATGGGAGCTAAGCTCTTGTTGGAATTTACAGATAGTAACAGCCAACGACGGGAGTATGGCATGAGGAATAGACTTTCTAATACCAGTCCTGCAGAGGTGGAACAGGCGATGTTTGTCCCTATTTAAACGTACTTCCACGCACCGTCCACGACAGGCTCAACTGTTCCCCCTATCCCAGCATCCGGCACCAGAAGTGTAGTGGACACAGAGTCAGATTACACAGTGGCAATGATTACGTTACGTGGGTGAGTTCCCCCGAAGGGTCAGACCTCCAGATCCAGGAAGATACCCCCTCTGGCACCAGAATCACGGTGCAAGGAGCACAACCCAGACTGATAGTCCAACCCCAAGAGGATAAGTTCCTAGTGTCGGGGCTCACCCGTTCTATACACTGAGGTGTATAGAAAGGGTGACTGTCCAAGGTAAAGATGTGCATTTGACGTACAAGTTTGTTGCAGTCCTGTGCTGGGTTTGGCAAGCTGGTTTAGAATAAAATTCCCGGTCTCCTGCTGTCCCTCGATGGAACTAATGTTTACACAGGAAGGTTCTAGTACTATGGGAATAACATCCTAAGTGGAATAAAATATGTTTATTTCTGTATGGAAACAAACACGGTGGTTTGTACTATCTATTATCAAAAAGAGTTTAACAGAAGCTTGCTACGCTAGACAGGGGTAGGTAGACAAAGTGGCTATGAAAATACCTAAACTTTAACAAATACCATGCTGAATGTCCTGAAGGGACCGGACAGTGTTTAACTGTTCGATGACTCAAACTCGTAGCGATCTTCGAAGGCGAAGAGGGAGCTCAAGACCCGGGCTTCGCAACCAAGAGCACGGTGAAGGCCAGGCAGAGCTGATGGTTCCTTCGGCGCCAGAAGTGTGGTGACGAAACAGGACAGACTAGCGTTCCAAGGGATGTGTCCTGGTATTTATACTCTTCTGGCTTGCTCTTGATCAGGTGGAAGGGAGTGGCTGCTTTAGATCCTCTGGGCGTATGACGTCACCAGCAACTCTTGACGATTCATACTAGTGGCACCATCCCTCGATGCATATATTACTAGGTAATCCTTGAAGCATCATCTCAGTGGCTTGGCCGGTTAACAGTACAATTTATTCAGATGAGAGTGTGAGTCTTTTACTGTAGGTAAACAGTACAAGTTCTTGACATCACGTAGACTGTACTGCCAATCAACTCCGTTGGGGTGTGCGGCTGAGTGCGAGTAGAGGTTGATTTAAATAAGTAGAAAAGACGTAAAAAAAAAAAAATTGCTACAAATGCTAAATAAATGATACAATTTTCAATAACTGCTATATGTTGCTAAATTAAGAAAAAAAAAAAACACTTGATAGGATGACTCCAAAAATTAAACACCATAAAGTAAAATTACCTCAACTGTAAGTTTTTCATCTCATGCTGCCTTCCAATATGACACAAAGTAATTTATCCAAGCTGCTTCAAATTAAGATGTACTCAATTCCAAGTTGCTCAAAAAGTGACTCAAAAATATACTCTGAGATTAACTGAAAAATAATCCCAAACTAAGACAACATTCCCATTTCCAAACAAATGTGGCTATGAAAACAACACACCTGAAAGAAAAAAAAAACTTTCCCATTTTACTTTTACATAGGAAAACAGTACCCATAAAATATTTTAAATATTTTTATATGTATTACCATAACAAACTAGTTAAACATAATGCATTTATTCAAAGGAGAAAATATTAAATAATATTGTACACTTGAAATTTATATATACATATAAAATCTTACAGAAAAACCTGCTAACAGTAAACTGCATACATGATAATTATAAAATTGCTAGTAACATCTGTATAATATGCTACATTTAGGATGCAGTAAAAGAAAAGGAGACCACACTTCCCTCCTGACTTGTGTATGCTTTTCTGATTATGAAACCTTGTAGGTCTTGTAGGCTAATGAAATAAGATATAATGTGTAATCCATGAACGTTAATTATTATGCTATGAAAATATAGTAATTGCAAATTTCTTACTGGAAATATGATATCTGCAAGCTGAAAATGATAGGAGAAACAACATCCTATGCCAATCTGTTTATGGGTAGGTTAGAAAAAACTTCCTTAGTCGCCAACCAACCCTACCACACTGCTGGATGCATTTCATAGACATCTTCATGATATGGACTTCCACTGAAGCCCCATCCTATGCCAATTTGTTTATGGGCAGGTTAGACAAAAACTTCCTTAGTAGCCAACCAACTCTATTACACTGCTGGAGGCATTTCATCGACGACATCTTCATGATATGAACTTCCACTGAAGAACCTATAGGACAAACTAGTTGCAGCACATGCAGCATCACACAACAAGGATTTTGATTCCTGCTACAGTACCAGAGTTGTGAGCCAGTGCATGTTGTGGAAGCATAGCTAGTACCATGGTCTATGGCATCAATACAGAAATCGGCTGAACAGACAAGTTGTGCATCCCTGGTTGGTTGAGCACAATAAATACATGACCTAGTGTTTCCTTAGCTTGCAGGTTTCTTGGCATTGCATACACTTGGCAAGGGTGTACTCTGCTTAAAAATTACATGAAAGAGTGTTTTGCTTCTGTACACACTTCCTACTCTAAACCAAACTATCACGTACACTTATCTAGAGCTAACTAAACCTGTCTCACATGCTCACTGATGGTTGGGGCACTTCAGATGATAACGTGGAGGCTCTCAGCGGGTGTGTGCTACATGGACTGTGACACACACAGAGTCTTTTTTCTGCGCTGGCCAGCTGAAGGAGGGAGGGCAGCACCACAGCATTTCCTGGTAATGCCTCGGCTTCCCTTCGATGCTTGTGAGGTAGGCCCACCAAAGCTGCACTCTGCGCTGCAACGGCATGTAGCATGGCTCAGCTGGTGATGCGGGCGACACTGAGTTAGTGGGCCGGGGGTCAGCGACCCACAGCACGAAAGCTACCACCTCTTGTCTCAGTCACTTGGTTGGAGGGAAGGCAGGAACTTCCCCTCATGTGGCTGACTGCTTCCCTGCCTCTGCTGTAGCGGGCGCAGAGGACGAAGTTATCTGTGGAAAGGGCAGCGCCGGCTGCTCTCTGCATGCTGATTGGCCCACCAGGGGTGGCGCTGTGGACTCTCTTCTCCCTCTGGTTGGCGCTGGTACAGGCAAATGCTGTCATGGTGGCTCTGGAGACAGTGGCGGCATGGTAGGGGCAAGGACCCGTATGTGGGATGCGGCAGAGAGCGTGGCTGGCACCAAGAGGTCTGCAAAGTCATACACTGACACTCGCCCATGCTCTGGCTCTATACATGGTGGTGGTGGCATGCTTTGCGTAGCTTCCTGCATGATTTCTGAACTGCTTGCCTTCTTCACGTGTTATATGTACAATTTGTACATTGTTGCTGCTGTCTTCCATCCACAGAGTGTTTCCTTGATTCTCCATGACTGTGTAGGGGCCTTCCCATTTTGGGTGGAAGCCTGCATGAAAATGTAATTCTTTGCTGCTGAAGGGATGTCTCTTCACCCATGACGACAAAGTGGAGAACGACGACTCTTCTGGGGCTGCAGCATGTGCAGGAAGAAGTTTGATGCTGGTAGCTGAAGATCAACTGTTGGTCTCTCATAAGAAAAGCGGTAGAGCGCAAACCGGGCAGAGAGAGCCTTGGCACGACCTGTGTGAAGGCGAAATACTTATGCGAACTGCCATTTTGCGGTAGTGCAGGGTCATGTATTCACCTGGCCTTGGAGGTAGTGCGGGTAGCTCCCGCCTCTGTAGGTGAAGCCAAATTCTGCTGTCACCTCTTGGGGTGGCAGGGAAGCAGGCTTCCCTGCTATGCGAGGTTGCGTCGGCTGCGCAAGCTCAAGTGCAGTTTCTCTGGTGTGGTTTACTACTATATTCCCATTTCACAGGGTTTTATTTAAGGGGGAGGAGATTTAATATATTCCTCCTTCAGATGCATTACGGTCTGCAGGCATTCACCTTATTGTAGATGTAATGTTGGCTTGGGTTGCTGCCTTTCAGGGTTGCATCACTTGTAGGCACAAGGCATGCATGTGATGCATAGTTGCAGCAAAAAAATAAGTAGTCTTTGTATGTGTCTCACATCAAACATGTCATTTTTCTACAAGTCCATTAAGAAATTGGTGAAGTACAATTTGAAAGTAATTTTTGCATGTAGGGGTTAGAGGGTGGTTTCAAATTGGTTCTAAATTCCAATAACAACCCTTTTTGCAGGAACCATGTAAAGTCATAGAATCTAAAATTGACTATAATTTCTTGTTATAGAAACACTGGAACTGAACCTTGTGGGTATAAATGTAAATATAATCAACTACTGTCATATTGATGTCTAGGTTTGTCCAAAAATCTATCATGTTTACAAAAAAAAAAAAATTGAAAAGTTTGTGCTTTATTATCATGAAATCTCTTACCTGGAACATAGTCCCTGTCTACCTCTGTTAGGTCAGCAGGTGTGAGGGACATACCCGCTAACTGCTTCCAAACAGGTTCAGCAAGGTTAAGACTCAGGGGACTTCCTGTACGAATTGCTATTCCCATTAGCACACCTGCAACAACAACTTATATTATTTCATCATCATCCCAGATGAACTCTCCTCTCAAGTTGCTGTTTGGCAAGTTTACAACCAATACTCAACGTGGTTTCAAAAGATAAAACAAACATGCACATACAGAAGGTTCTCTCTCAAGGACATAATTTGCTTTACAATTAATACTTACAACAAAACTAACAACATAACACAAAAAATTACATTAACACAAAAATAACAACATATTGTATATATACTTGTGCTGATGTATGAACATATTAACAGCATAGCAAAATCTGGTATTCTAAACAGAGTCTTTCTTGTATAATTTTGTATTTTCATTTTAATTATGTGCATTTTCAACTGATAAATGACATTTACTGACCCAGAAGAAAACAACTTCACTTCATCTACGCATATTCCCAAAGCACACCGGACGGGTCCAAACTGTATAATTTCTACCAGAGCGGCTACAGGATAGTCCCTGGTTGCGGGGAATATTACAGACGTGATAGAGTTATACTTTTAGTTAGCGCAGTCAGTAAGCAGTAACCACCCTTCCATGAGACGTCAAGTTTGAATAAGCCAGTGGGCGAGTCACCGCTGCCACCCCCGAGCGAGTAGACAGTTGAAGTACATGCAGAGAGATAGCACTACCGGTCAGCAATGGCTGCCAGCAGTACCTCACTCCAAGCCCCGGTGAGGGATCAGCCAGCGAGCAAATGTGCCATGCACCGGCCGATTTAGTGAGTTGTCGTCTAGCTTTTATAAGAGCCACTTCAGCCCGACAGTTCGCTACACCGCCTCGTGCGCTGGAGCTCTCTGACCTCTACATCGCCCAGACACCCAAGAGATCTTCAGCATGTTGCCATCAGCATCCACATCTTCCAGAGGTCATACACCAGTAGACCTTCTAGAATACGTCAACCCTCCCAGTCGATTGCCCCGGCAACGGCTACACAACCTTCCCTTTAGGAAGTGAGCCCCCTTCCTTTCAGGACACGGACCTGCCTAGACAGGGAAACTTATTTAGTTAACTTAGTCGAAACTGCCACCTTTTAGTTCAGAACCATGTCTCCTTCACCTGGATAATTGCATCGGCTATTACTTCTGGTTAGCCCAAGGTAGTCAGAGGATAGTATGGGCCACTGTGCTCTATTCCTCTCGGAGTAAACACATTCCTAACCTACACTGATATCTCATTTCCTTGCATACTTTGGATTCCTAGTAGACACCATACCCTTTCAGAGTGGAGCAGGGTGACAGAGACTTGAATACATTTGTTTAGCACAGACTGAAAAAACACATGAATATGTGCATATATTGTTGGACACGCCCGCAGGCGAACTGACCACGTTGTCATATTGAATCACACTGATGTCGGGAACTACTTGCAGCGACGCCACTGCTGTAGACAAAAAGTCTGATTGCACAACACGCAACATACTCGCCTGAAATGATATTTGGCAGACCTTACATCAGTTTCCCACAATCCTTGATGAGGGAGTAAATGAAATCTAATTGAATGGGCCAAGGCAAAGTTTTCCAGGAGTGGAAATCAGAGGAGCTGGATGAAAGATCGCCTGAGTTGTTTTGAAGCTCCTATAAATTGATTTTGCAGTCAGAGTGGAGATGAGCACACAAACCTCTCCACGATGCAAATCGGGTAAGGGCTGCAATGAAACTGTCAACAGTCAAGTCTGTAACCACCTTAATGTTAATGGCTTTCGTTACAAAACAGATGAAAATGGAGAGATAGGCTTTCAGGGTCCCAGCAGATGTGACACGTTCAGAAGGCAAGTCGCCCATCAATGGGGGATTCTTTACAGGCAGACAAGGAAAACAACGTACACACTTAAGAACTCTCAAACGAACCAAGGACCTGGCTGAGAGAATTTAGAACCGTTGTGACAAAAGTGATTGCAACAACTTAGGTGCTATATGCAAATACAGTGTGGTAGTGGTTTACCAAAGCTTCAACAGCTACATGGTTTTTAGGTAGTATGATAGGATGTTTTACTGAAAATTCCATATTGGCATGCAACAAACGGCCGCCTGCCTGAGCACACAATTTTCATTCAAGAAGGGTGCTATACGCTGCACTTGTGTCAAGCAAGGTTTCCCCTCTTTGAGTTGTTTCAGATCCTCTAACAAACGCTCATGTTGGATACATCTACATACCAAAGCAGCGGCTTCTTTCAATTCTGCAGGAGACAGGGTACCACTGGTACAAGGCTGTTTCTTAATGCGATCGAAGAAACGCTTTACATATGCCATGACACGAACCAGCTTGGGCCATGAGGAAATTTGTTGCAACTGCAATACTGGAAGTTCTTCAGAAATATAATGTGTGGTAAGTAATACGAACTGAAAAGGTTTTGATTCTGGGACCTCGTCCACCATCTGATTAATTGTGGACACTGGCCACTATCCTGGAGAGTCGACTAACCAGTCAGGGCCATGCTACCACAAGTCATGCAAGAGGAGTTCATGAGACAGCATGCCACAGGTGGTACAATCAGAAGGGTTGTCTTTGGAAATTACATATTTCCACAGTTGGGGAGGGACCCAGTCCTGGATTTGTGTAACACAATTTACCACAAATGTTTTCAATAAGTAGGGCTGGGTCTTTATCCATTTCAGAGTAATACTGGAATCGATCCAGGCATGAATAGCAGTGACATTTAAGTGCTGTACCAGGAAGGCATGACAATAGAGCATAAATTTGGCCAGTAAATTAGCACCACACAATTCTAATCGAGGAAGATACACCTGCTTGAGTGGAGCTACCTGTGACTTTGCCAGGATGAGATGCACAGACACATTCCCTTTATCCACACTCCTGAGATATACAGCAGCTACATAGGCTTTCTCTGAAGCGTCCGAGAAACCATGTGTTTATTATCGTATTACACATTACATGTAGTTATTCCACATGGAGCGTTTCCCAGAGACACAAGTAGCCGACGCCATTGTCCAACCTATACTGTCTTACCATCTACTACGTGACTCATGGATTCTCTCCCTTTTTATTGATGAAAAAAGTTAACGGTATTACAATGCTTTACATTTAAGGTATGACTTTCACATCTTTCACAACCAACCCTTGTACCTTTGAACTGTTGCCAAACTTCAGACCAGTACAATAGTTGTAGTATATACAAGACTATTCTCAAATACCTTTAGAGGTGCATACATTTTACCTTATTTTTACCCTTGAAACAGTATGTATTATTCCTAACAACACTATTTAAAAACACATCCAGCATTCCAATAACACTTCTCATTATTACACTGTACTGGTAATGTCCATACATCTCTCTAAGGAGTTACATAATCAGTCATCTGTAGGAGATACTCTCTCTCTAGTAGACCTTCTTAAGGTGGAACTTCTTGTGTCTGCTGTGCACTCTGTCTTAGCCCATCTTCTCCATTCTGGTTCCTGATCTCCTTCACTCTCTCTCCTGCCCGTAGCACCCTCTGCCTCAGTTGGAGTCTGGTCAGTCCCTTCAACTGAATGTAACATTAGCCCATTCCCTGCCATTTCCCTGGATCTGTGGGTCTGTTGAGTTACTGTTGCGATGGGGGAAGATAACACTTGCCATAGATTGCGTTTGTACACTGTCCCTGCTGACTCAACCAAATACGACCTTGGATACTGAAGATCTTCTGGTGTTGCGGTTACATGCCCATAACCTTTACAATCTGGAATCCATACCCTTTCGCCCAGTTTCAATGACCGCAACTGTTTTTTTCTGTACCGCTTATCATACCACTGTTTTTGGTAATATTTTTTCTCCATTTTAAATTGGAACTCCCTGGAGTTTTCTGTATGAAAGGGAATGAATACTGGGACTGTGGTCCTGACTTTTCTGCCAATCATAATGTCCAGGGGTGACAGTCCACAGTCCAAAGGAGCAGTGCGGTAGGCTAACAACGCTTCATGCACATCCTTGCTCTTTTTGAGAGGGATCTATGCTGTTTTAACAGCTGCTTCTACACAACCATTGGATTGGCTGTAATACGGGCTGCTTGTTTTGTGAACAAATCCATACTGTTCTGCAAACTCAGTAAACTTTCTTCTAAACTGAGGGCCATTATCTGTTTGGACTACTTCTAGTATTCCAAATCTTGCAAACACTGCTTTACAATGTTCAATAACATTTTCCTTCAAATTCTGTAAGCATAACTCAAAATATTTGGAGTAGTAACCTGCAATAAGCAAATACCATTTTCCTTGGTATTTCATTATATCCATCCCTATTTTCTGCCCAGGTCATAGTCAGGTAACGGTTCCTTAGGGTTGCTTCGCTGTTCAATGCAGATACCACAGTTCTCCACAAGAGACTGTAGTCGTGAATTAAGGCCCAGCCACCAAACAGACTCTCGAGCCTGGGCTCTATATTTGCCAATACCCAGGAGCCCTTTATGCAGTTGTTGTAGGACATATTCTTGCAACTCTGGAGGTATTATAACCCTGGTTCCCTTTAAAATATACCCTTCATTGAATGAAATGTCTGCTTGGTATTGATAATACACAGCCATCTCTTTTGGTAACTCCTTTTGCTTGGGCCATCCCTCCGAGCAATACAGTTTCATCTTTTGGCAAACCGGGTCAATTACTGGTATTGTTTTATCAGTTCGAGGGTGTTTTTTGCCACTGACAAACTAGAAACAATCATATTCACATGTGCTAAAGCATCTGCAGAGAGTTCTTCATCTAGTATGTCAATGCCTTGTACCGGATTCCTCGATAAACAGTCAGCAAGACACAACTGTTTTCCTGGTACATAAGACACTGTATAGTTATAATTCATTAACCGTATTCTAAACCTCTGAAGTCTACGTGTTAATTCATCAACATGTTTAGTTTGTAATAACTGGACTAGGTTTACGGTCAGTCTCCAGAGTTACAGGTATGCCCAATATATATTCTTGTAATTTTTCACAAGCCCAAGTAAGTGCCAAAGCCTCTTTCTCAATCTGGGCATACCTACCTTCAGTTTTGGAAAGGACTTGTGAACCATAAGATACAACTTCTCGTGATTTATCCTCATTTACATGTAACAAGGCACAACCCAACCCATACAAGGAATTATCTGCACTTACAATCAATGGCTTTTCCACATCAAAGTGAGCCAGACAAGGTGCCTGAACCATAAGTTCCTTAATCTTTTTAAAAGTTAACTGCTGATATGGCCCCCTCATGTACACTTGCTTTTCCTTCAATAACTCGTTCAAAGGCTCTAGCACTTGGCTTTTCCCAGGAATGAAATTCCCAACGTAATTCACCATGCCTAGCAACCGTAATAATTCTGCTTTGTTCATAAGTTCTGTAAATTCAGACAGTGCTTTTTCCCTGCTAGCTTCTATGGAAATACCTTCAGCCGAGATCTCATGACCTAAAAATGTGACCCTATCCACACCAAACACACTTTTTGGTTAAGACTTCTCGCAGCGTCGCATCATGTTGCTCTCTACCATTTCTCTGACAACCAGGACATCATCAACATGATTAAGTATGTTGGGTAATCCCTCCAGCACTTGAACAATCTTCACGCTGGAGTATTCTGGTGATGCATTTAATCCAAAAGGAAGCCTCTTGTACATGTACCTTCCAAAAGGTGTTATAAAAGTGGTCAGAGGTTGACTCGTCTTGCTTAGCGGAACTAGGTAGAATCCTGAGTTGACATCCAACTTGGTAAACACTTTAGCCCCTTTTAACTGTGACAAGATATACTGTACCTTATGAATTAGGAAAACTGCTCTTTCCACATACCTATTGAGTTCAGTGTAGTCACAACATATTCTCACACCTTCTCCTTTAGCAACAACCACCATTGGTGCACAAAACTCTGTCGGGCCCTCTACTGGTGTAATCATATCAAGCTGCATCATTCTGTCCAATTCCTGTTTCACTTTCCTTAGCAATGGTAAAGGCACTAATGTGGTATTTTCAAGGCGTGCGGAAACTTCTTGTCAATGTTAATATTGTTGAGAACATTGACAATTCTCTAGGGGCCAAATTGCACCTTTACCCAGTATTGGGTTAGGCAGATTTTCGATGAAATAAACCTGAATTTGCTGTCTCTGCCCCCTATGGCTAAACCGTAGGTTCTTTGTGCCTGCAACCTTCAATGGGCACCCATTTGGACCACTGATTTTGGTATACTGTTTCTAAAGTTTCATGTTTACAGAACTCCCTACCTTACTGTTGAGACACATAATGCCAGCACCTGTGTCAATTACAAATGTAACACGTTTTCCTAGCTCGACAACCTCCATTTCCACAGTAAGTAAATGGATTATCACCAGGGTGTACTGAGCTAGACATTACTTGTCCTATTACAAAGTCCGTTGTAAAATCCTCTCCTGTCTCTGATACTTAGTTTATATTCCGGACCTTTTTTCCTTTCCTGCACTGTCGAGCAAAATGACCTCAACGGTTACATGAAAAAACAAGTGACACTTCGAGCCGGGCAGCTTATCCCTTCCTTGTGATGCCCTCCAAACTTATTGCATGAATTCATTTGTTGTCGTGACTGATGTTGACCTCGAATCCACGAAGGCTGCTTTTCCAAGTCTGCAGGTTTCTCTGTGGACGGACCCGGTTCTGGTCGGAACTGTGGCCGTCCCTTGTATTCCACCCGCAGTTCATTTGCAGCATGTGTTTATCACAGCATTTGAGACTGTGACGACTGTAATTCACCTTGCCTACACATATTAACAGCTTCTTGAAGTGTCAATTTGCTATGCAATTGCATTCTTTCGCTAATTGCCACGTCCCACATACCAACCACAATCCATATCTCGTATTAGGTCGTCTTTCAGGGGTCTGTACTCACATACTTCTGCGAGGTTATGTAGTGCAGTAATGAATTCTTCGACATTTTCATCAACCTGTTGCACACGAGAATTGAACTTAAAATGTTCTAAAATAATATTCACTCTTGGTTTGAAGTGATTATCGAATGCTTCAGATAGTTTCTCATAGCTCCAACCTGGTTTTACAAATGGATGGTTTTTCAAATGTGAGAATTATTTCGTCGGACTTCTTGCCCATCAAGTATATGAGTAAGTCTATTTTCTCACTATCAACGCAATCCATCTTACCACTCAAATTGATGAACCGTTTGAACCGCACTTTCCATCGAAACCACACATTTGGATCGGAAAAATTCAACAGCTCCGGAGGTTTGATGTGCACATTTGCGCTCTATTTCCGACCAGCCGCCTGTCGCCATGCCGCTTAATATTTTAGTTTACTCAACAAAGACAGATTTACCGCTGCCCCCATGTTTATTATCGTATTACACATTACATGTAGTTATTCCATATGGAGCATTTCCCAGAGATACGAGTAGCTGACACCATTATTCAACCTCTACTGTCTTACCGTCTGCTACTACATGACTCATGGATAAAACACCATGCAGCTCCACACTGATGACATCAGGACACATGAAATGAGGAAGGCTAAGTACTTCTAGTTCTATTAGCCCATCAAAGAACAGGTTCCAATTTTCCATGGCCGGAGATGGAAAAGGGTCATCCCAACCTAAGCCCCGAGTCCATACCCACTGCATTAGCATCTTAGACCACACAATTATTGGCGACAACCATTCCATAGGATCATATATTCATGCAGTTTGTGAAAGGACAAAGCGTTTAGTTGCATTCCCGGTGGTGATCCTCAAATGATAAGAAAATGAGTACTTTTCTGGGTTCCGGTACAACCCAAGAACATTTACAACAGGGCTAGATGAAAGGTCCAGATTTCTAGGGGTTTCCCGATGAGTTACAGGAATATCATCGAGGAGCTGAGGCTGATTGCTGGACCACTTCCCGAGTTCGAACACATCCTGATGCAGAAGTTCAATTAGCTGGGATTTCAATGTGCGGTCTTCCTACATGGACATTGTTCCCATAACAATATTGTCAACAAAAATGTGATTGTGAAGAACATTTGCTGCAAGAGAAGATACTGGGCACCCTTACCCAAGGCCAGCTGGTGTGGTATACGAATAGCCAGGAAAGGAGAGGGTGAATGATCATAGGTTACCATATTTCGTTGAAAAACTGTGAGCGGAAGGGATGGATCATAACACCAGAGAATGAGTTGGTATGGTCGGCCAGCCTCAGGGATTAAAATATGCTGGTACATGTTCTTAATATCACAGGAGAATACTACACTATACAACCTGAATCTCAAAATCACATCACAGATTTCCTTCTGAAGTTTAGGTCCTGGAAGCAAAACATTGTTGAATGAGACCCCAGTGGTGGTTTTGGCACTATCATCGAATACCACCCTCAATTTGGTGGTTGTGCTCAACATTTTTAGAACACCAGGATGTGGAATGAAACATTCTGCTGTCTCCTTAGCATCAGTTGGCTGGGTGGAGGGAACATACACCTTTACATGGCCTGACTCAGAATAGTCTCTCATGAAATCTGTGCACATGGTCTTCATTTCAGGATGTAATGAAAGTTTCTTTTCTAAAGACCAGAACCTACAGTCAGCATTAAAATACTATTCCCCACGAGGTTTAGCCTGAGGTTTTAAAGGAAGACAAACCTTGTATCTCCCCACGTTGTCCCGTGAATGGGTCTCCTCAAAATGTTTCTCGCAGTAGTCAGCATCTGGCAGCTTTGCATTAACACAAAACTGCCTTAGAGTCAAATCAAATGGATCCTCCATGCCAATGAACATTGAGAACACGTCTTGATCGGAATCAATGCACGACTCGGGGTACTCACTCAGCAGTACCAATCTGAACTGTGACACCAGCACCACAGGTATGTAATATCCTAACTCCAGCCTACCACTCAAACACACATTTGCGTAAACATCAGCACTTTACAACATATCAATTGGAGCTGGTTTGTCAAAGTGGGGAACTGCCAGAGGAAGGGAACAAAATTGAATTCGGACAAGCTGATATACAGAGGCCCGTGGCAGATTACTAGTGATCTGTGATACAACAAAGAGTGAGTGGTTGAAGTATAATGAGGCTACCTGGAATATTGTATCTTACAACTAATCATTCCTTTCAGATTTACAGCACCTTGAAAGAGGTCAACACCCTTTCACGTGCCTTATGCAGAGGCAGAGACAGTACCTCTGCAGAGGCTTCAGATATGAAAGATGCTTGAGCTGCATTATCAAGCAGACAGCACACGGCATGAGGTTTGTTATCTGCACCATACACTTTGACCAGAGCTGTAGAGAGTAAAAGAGATTTACGATCATGGGCTGACATACATGCAAATGTACTGCTTGGACCCTCAGTGCTGGCAGAACCTTTGTTTCAAGATCCTTAAGTTGCATTAGCCTTCCCATTGATGTGGAGCAAAGTATGATGTTTCTGTTTACACCAATAATATGTGTGAGAGGAGGCGCAATCAGCTACTGCATGGGATCCTCCAAGACAGTTGAAACAGAGTTTTCTTTTGCTAACCATTGATTGACTGTCAGTGGGTGATGCCCCGACTAACTCTGGGCATTTGTAAGCAGTGTGAGAGGAGTTCTGACAAACTAGGCAAGGCTTGGTTAATTTAGATTCAGAATCTGTAACAAGGACCGAACTTGGTTGTGACATTGTGTGACCTGATTTGGTTGGGATGTTTTCCGATGCACTTGACCAGCCCAAACTTTGCTCACCACATCACCTGCACAATCCAATTTTGCTACCCTTGATTGCAGAAAATCAATAACCTTTGAAACAGAGGGAAATGAGTCAATATTTTCTGTGCGTGAGTTTTCAAACTTTGTTCTGACACCTACATCTAATTTGCGTAGCAAGAATGTGGCAAGCACTGGATTATTATGTGTTATGTCAAAATCTAACACTTCGAGGGCTCGAGCATTTTCACTGAACATGTTGATAAAGTTTATAATGGATTGGTGGTTTGTGGAGTCGACACTAGGCAAATCGATAATCCTGTTAATATACAAGGTGGTGAGTTTTCTCACATTCTTGTATTGGGATGTAAGAAGTTCCCAGGCTACTAAATAATCTTCAGCAGTAACAGGCTGATTTTTGACCAACTGTAAAGCCTCCCTCTTGAGACATCCTAACAAGTACTGAAATTTTTCTGTCGCCCAATGCTTGACTGTCGTGGATTGTAGCTTGATACAGTCGAGAAAATATTGGTCACTCATCCCACTGCCCTGAGAAAGAGGGCAAAATAATTTCCGGAAGTCTGACATTTACTGACGTGGAGGCATGATTACTGTTTGACGAAACTAACACAGCATGAATAGACAAGAATGAGGTTATGTTGCATCGGATGTCTGACAACATAGCAAAGAAAGACTCATGCTTCAAGGTTAGCACATTTTCAACAACGTTATTCGGCAGAGGATCAGTTTGTAAAAGTTTATTGCAGAAGGAATTTACTTTAGACTCTATGGCATCTAGCTGTGCCCCAAATGCATTCACTTTGTGAACGGAATTTACTGTGACTTCTGTCTTAACAAGAGTTTGTACTCTTTCGTTAATGTGTTTCAGCTTGCTCTCCTGAAACTTGAACTTCATCAAAAATATTTGGAATCCCACATTTAGAACCTACCAATCGACCACACAACAACAAAGAAAAAAAAATCAACACTTGTTGGAATACGGGAATACAGCGAAAACGTCAAAAGCTAGGTTAGGGCATCTTGCATACTGTCTCGGCAATAAAACACTAATTTACTTCATAAAACACGCTATAAACAGGATTATGTAACAAGAAGAAAAAAACTACCCACCCACATGTTGAGCACATGCTGGTAATAAGAAAATTACAAAACATGGACAACTATGTGGTTTCCTTGAATTTCCATAACCGCAACACTTCTCACAAATGTACTGAACAGCGATGAAGAAAATACTGGTTCCTTCTTGGGCTGTTTCTGTGATGAGTGGGTTCAAAGCGGCGGCAATAGCTTGTGCACACGCATCAGATAAAGCTTCAATTACGCAGAACACGTATTACAATCACTGTACGGAAAATACGCGTTCATGTATCCGGCTCTGAGGACCAAAATGTTTAGCACGGACTGAAAAAACACATGAATACGTGTTTTTATTGCTGGACATGCCCACCGGAGAACTTACCATGTCGCCATCTTGAATTACAGTGGTGTAGTGAATCTACTTGCAGCGACGCCATTGCTGTAGAAAAAAAGTAGGTCTCCGCAGAAGGATATACAAGTCTGATTGCACAATATGCAACAGTATTATTTTACTGCCTAGTGTAGGACTGCGCGCTCCCCTCAGGGACTCGTGCAACGAGAACACACATACTTTCGACGGCGACCTGTTTGGTGCTCCCTGTGCATCAAATGGTAAAGCCACAACCACTAGTCATACTCCCCCAGGGAGAAGAGACCACTACACCAACTTGCACTCTGCCCACTACACCACGTGAATTGCTAAAGGGAGTGTTTCGTTGGCTTCGTGTTGGGTCTTTCCTCCCTAGGACCTACATCCGTCGTCTTAGTTGGAACGACTATGAGAAAGCCTGCTCTCCAACCACCACACCATTTGTGTTGCTGGCTGCAGTAATGGTTAGGCTCAGTGTTGGCCCTGCTACTGCAGTGGCAGAACACTGTTAGCCAGGGAACTGCACTTCACCTGCTCCTATTTGCAGAGGCAAGGTTTTGCACCCTCACACCCTTATTACCAAAAGGGGTGGGAAAGAATTTAACGAAAAGAAGGCACCCCACTACTTACAAAGCTACTTGGGGCTGCACCCAGACTGATAAGCCACTTGGCCAAGGCACTCACCGGAAACAAGCTCAGGCCGCCTGTAAGTTGGTGGGGCTTCACCCCCCAGCTCCCTCTCCATCACTGTTTTCAGCTCCCCAGAAGGTACCAGGGTCACCGTGTCCAGTAGTGGCCGCCTTCCGCAGGGGAAAGAAGGTGTCCATAGGACTGGCCTGTCCTTGGTTAAACATCCGCCGGTACCCCAGCCCGCCATGGGCCACCAGCAGCAGCAGTTCCAGCTGCAGAAGCCCTTGGGGGTAGCCCAGCTCCACCAGCAAGCGTTTCTCATCCAACAAGTTACCAACGTCGCCCAGCTGCCCCACCATTGGCGTGAGTAAGCTGCAGACCTGCAGACCTCACGTCATACCGCCTGGCCAATAGCCAAGACAAACACAGACTTTGTACCCAGCAGGCAGGCAACACGCCCTACACTTTATACTGGTCAGACACCTGTGCTAACTTTGTAAATAGCTGCCTTAATCCACTGCAACTGGCCTGCACTAATAAAGTCCTACCTCTACCGTAACGTCACTTTAACCTGAACCCGAGAGCATCGCGTTACAAAAATTGTCTCAGCTTATTCCTAGAAATTCAGGTGCCAAGTTACAGAAACTCTGTTTTCAACTGACAGCATATATGCAATGAAGGTCATTCTGTCATGTCTGATGGACCCAAAAAAAGGTGGATCGTGTGTGAAGACAGGAGTGTGGAGAAGGGGTTAGGGGAAGGCTGCAAGTGAGGAAGGGAGAATGTGTCTGGCTCTGGTCAAGTGTGATGGCTTGGTGGAGAGTTGGAGGCCACAATGGGAGGAAGGTTTGCCTTGGTTTCACAGTCCAAGAGTTATATTTATGAGTCAATTTGTAGGGTTCGATGTTGCTAATGGCATTTCCAAAAATACTAAGTGTAATAAGTCATCAATAAACACTAAAGAGTAACCAAAACCAAAGAGAAATCTAAGTCTCAATGACAAAAGAGGTGCGAGAAGGCAAGTAAGAGAGAGAAAAACTGCAGGACAAACATTGAGGGTAGTCACATCGACTGGGGAAACTTTTAGCTGCCTGAGGTGTAGGGGTAAGGGGGAGGTCATAGCACTGGTGGCCTAGTGAGGTGGTATCTATGAGCTGGGCTGGTCTGTACAATACTCACTAAGTGAAACGCAACATGCAGCAACCCAAAAAAAGGGCAACAATTTATTTCTTGGGAGATTTCGCTCAAATGTTTTACTTTTTCAACATAAATTTATCATGATTCCTCAAAAATTAGTTGTAATAGACTGTCTGTTGCTTAAAATGGGGTTGATGTAAATAGGTTCTACTGTCCTATATTTCAATACTGCACTACCTCTTTTTTCAAATACAGTGGAACAACCCTGATATAACATCCCCTCTTATAACATTTTCCTGCTTAATAAGCTGCCTTCTCTTGGTCCACAAACATGTTTTTCAATACAAAATTATCCTCTTATAAAGTTTTCCCTTATTTAAGGCTCACATTTCTTGGGGCCCTTGAGGAATGTTATTACAGGGTTCCACTGTAATTGCTGTATTTAATTATGCTTAAAAAGTCTTGTATATAGACTTTTACCAAAAATAACCATTTCACAGCACTGAGGTTATGCGGAATATTGTTTTCATGTCATTACATTTCATCTGTATTAAGTAGTTACAATACAGTGAACACACAAACATCTTCGAAGAATTTTTGAAAGTCAATTTAATGTAAATTTTTACGCCACTTGTTACAAGATTCTGCAAAAGAAAATGTTTAGAAATGCACATCCCTACTATCATAAACTAGTTTGGCTATGCACCTGCTGGAGTAATTTCGCTCCACTCAAAATTTTGATTGTTATCTACCCAGGTAAAGTTTATCATCCCTTCATCACATGGCACTAACATTTTGAGTTACCCCAAAAGGTTCAAAAGAACCCCAGTTTACGGTATATTTTAAATTTTTCTGTATTCCAGCAAAAAACTCAAAATAAGTTAGATTGATTATAATTTTCTGAATGTCTTGTAGTCGAGTAGAACAATATGACATCAAATTACACTCTTCTACAGTCGACTTGGTTAACACATTTGAGCTTCAGTTCTCCTCTAAAGAAAAGACTAAAATGTCAAACCTCTAAGCTGAAACTTACTTTTGTGCAAGGGATCAAAATGCTTGATAGAAAATTCACTCACCAAGGAACCTGAACATGTTCATATGTAGTGGACTTCTGGCCATAGGGTTGAGAAGGAAACAATCCCGGTTTGTGCCTGCCTCATCACGGCCATTTGGAGTGACTATGAGCAAGGGTAACGACCCATTTTGTAATTCGTCACACATCTCCGTAATGCTCTCACTGTAGCCCCCACCACAATCATCAACACTTTCACCTTGAAGGAGAAAAAATATCTTTTATAGTAAACATACCCAGCAACCATAGTTATGAACAGAAATTAAAAACCACATAAACAAATACAGTGAAGAAATAAGAATGGAATTTACAGTCAACTCTCAAAATTATGACCTTTTGAAGTTAACACTAAGCAACAAAATTACACATCACATTAGTTAAATACAGTCAAATGGTTGATGCGTGCCCAGCTATTGACTGTGTGGCACAGTTGTCGAGATTAGATGTGCTAGACCAAGTGCGTGGTTATAGGTAGCTGATGGGAGGTGTTACGAACCTGACTTACTCTGAAGGTCTTCGGTCAAGTGGATTAACTGGCTGAGTAAGACTGTTGATACAATACTTGAGTTAAATTATGTTGAACTTTAAGTTCCAGTCCGCGAATGCTTGAGTACAGAAGTTTGAGATGGCTAGACTGTATTTAGCTTCAGACTAGTAGGCTAAACCCCTCACTACCGGGTGACAGTAGGAACTGGTGCACACAAGCGGTGGAAAATGAATATAACGTACCACGTGGACAGTCGAGACTGCCCGTAATCTCAGTGAGGCAGCACAGTCCCATTCCGCCTGTCTTTCCTGCGTAGGAGAGGCTAAAGTACTCCACTGCTGGGCAGCTAGATGAGCAACCTTTTGCTCCCTACACCTCCGGCCGTGTCTTATCTTGTAAGTCACAGAGTTAGGTCGCTGCTGAACAAGATACAGTGTGCACTTTGGACGAGAAACTATACCCTATGATAGTGTAGGTCCAGTAGCTGATTCGTGGCACAAGCTCGGTAAGAGTCTCCACGATTACCCACGTCTGCGGGTGGATCAGAGATGTTGAGCCATGTGGGTCACCAATACTACTACTGGATGTTAGTTTTCCAGCCAAGGCCAGGCCGCAACCCCAAGGCCAATACCGCCGCCAGCACCAAGGTGCTCTGGTAGCTGATACAGGCTAGGTTTGCTGTCTCACCTTGGTGGAAGGTTTTCCTAGTGGTCGTGGCTCTTCTGTTCCTTCCTCCCAGCACCTCGGTGCTCGGGGGGTAATAGGAAGCAATATGCGGCCGTTTAATGGGTGTGTTCCAGACTAGAGGTCCCCAGAGGGGGGCCACAGTCGAGCTAGTTCGGATTACAAAAGTACCGGTTTCTGTCCGTAGTGCACAGTGCAACTTATTCCTAGCAAGTGAAGTAGACGTACTCTAGAAATGAAAGCGTTAAGGTATACAAAAAACTGTATTTATTGAGGACTCAATAAATATAGTCACTTGTGCTATCACCTACTGAACAGATGAAATACTGAAGGAAAACTATGGTAGCCAGGCGTAGGCGACCTGGTTCTAAGCTGGAGGGGAAGTGATATAGAAAACTGAATATTTAAGTACACAACTAAAGCTGTCTAATGCGGGTGTCTGTAGGAGAGAAAAGAAGTTAAAGTTTAAGTAGCAAGTTATATTCATGTTTGTTAGTGATGAAGACTGATATTATTACAGAGGATAGCCGTGATTGCTACAGAAAACTAGGGGTTCGCTGGAGGTTCCAGCACTAAGGAGTGCACAGGGTAAACTAAAGAGAAGAATACGAATGATTCTGGAGCTCCGCTGCGCATGGACTTATATAGTCAAAAGTCTAGGCTGTCACAGCGCGGGGTGCAGGGAAGGCGCGTGACATCCTTCTGCCGTGGAGGCTGGCGTAGGAGGTGGAAAACCTGTCAGCATTCCTTGCTTCGTGAATTTTCGGCGGCACTCGGCTGTGTCCAAAGTAGCTGAAGCTTGTAGGTACTCAGTGCGGAGAAGGGGGGGGGGGGGGGGGGAGGCGATGTGCTCGTTGGTTGCGCAACCTTGTGGCAACATGCTCTACCAAGAATGTATGTGCAAAGTGGTGCATGCACAACTCATGTGGGTTGTTGAAGTAGACAACTCTTACGTAGGTTGAAGTAAGGGTATACTTCACGTAAAGAGTGATGTGTTGTAATCATAGTTGATCAATAGTATAAGCAGTACGCATCATGGTTCCCATAACTTGACTTGTAAGATCAAATTTTAAACAGGACTTATTTTGATTTTGTTTTGACACACAAAAACTCAAATATTCGACTATTTTGAATTTTTTCTAGAGCAAAAGTAATATTCTTTAAATTAGCTATTTGTGTATTTTAATATTTTGAAGTCTTCTGAGAGAAATTACGTATACCTTGCATGGGCCTACAAGGGGAGGTCAAATACTAAACTCTTCCAGGTATATTTTATCCTCAAAGGTGCTGTTCATTTGCACCAACAGGTACAATAGGTAAACACTCACTAATATTAACAAAAATGCCAGGATCTTAAAAGCTAGTAATTAAAAATAGCACACAAGATTCTTTAAAACACTATTTAATTAAAAAAAAAAGTGCTCAAAAAAATGCAAATTGACAATAATTCTTCGAACAAACCACAAAGCTTATTTAAAAACCAGGCACAGTCCTTGAAAACCTGTTCTCCATAATAAACATACAATGTAGAAAAAACATCAGTTACTAATTTATAATGATTCACACTACAAATCATAAAAGTTACAAAAACCATTTGAACGTAATTATTAAAGAGGTAGTCCATGACTAGAAAAACTCTTTATTGACAACACGAAAGTGCCTTTCAAAGGTGAGAACAAAATTAACTTTAACGCAATTTCACAATTTTACTAAGTTGCTGTCACGCCGGTCTTAACAAGAGTTCACAAGCGCTGTACGTCACTATAATAGGCAAAAGTAAAACTGGCTTTAATATAGTGCCCTAGCAAGGCAATTCAAACAATTTCTAGTGATAAGTGTTCAAGGTTTCAGAGAGATCCCTGCTGTTCACGTTTTCAATATGAGATGCACGCGAATGGGACACACCGCTAGCTTTCGTGCTGCGTTAAACAGCTGGACAGTACATTTCTCCGCTAGTGAGCACAAATACCAGTAAATCAACATAGGCTAAGCTCAATAAGGGAGCCATAATACAATATTAAAAATATCTTTAGGTACGATAGAAGGTCACAATAAACTTAAGGTACCCGAAGCCTGCAAAACTACAAATTGACTAAAAATCATGAAGTAAGAGCTAACATATGAAATTCAAACTAAAGCTTAACGACTTGAACAGCTTAAAAACCCCAATAGACAACACATTATTAAAAACTGAAAAACTGCAGTATGCAGCCTTACCAAAGTGCCCTATCAGCCCAATATATTAAAAGTTAACTTAAAAAGCTTTAGCTCAACAAACTGTCTATGCGTGCCTCAGAATAATTAAAATGAGCCAACAGGCAAAACAAAGCCCTAGATAGAAAACTAACCGTACCAAACAATAAGGTTAAAAATCTTCTGGGTTATCAAGCAGTGAGCTAAGGTGCAGAACGCATTACTACTTAGCTCATGGCAAATGGGGTTAAATAATAAATGAGCCAATTCATATCTCAAAATAATTAAATGCAAGTAAAATTACACCTTTCCACTAAGCTCCAACAAGGAGTAAAAAAAACCCAAAATATAATTAAAGCAACTAACGATCTACTACAAATAATAACAGTGGATATATTCACTAAAAGGCCCAACACAACGCACTACGGCCTCTACTCACTACTGATGCGTAAGCCTCTCTTCCAACAGTAAAAACATTTCCTACATTAAATTGAAATAGAATCGGATATTACTTAAGTTTGACGTGTGCCACTCAACCTAATAAATATCAATGATTATGACTCATCACTAAATGTTCCTACTTTCATCACTGCAGAAGGTGGTAAGAGGGTTGCTAAACCGGACAGAGACCAGATACGGCTGGGTCAACCCCCAACTTCTGGAGCAGTGAAGCCAGCGACTGGAATCGACGCTTCAGGGTCGACCAAGCTAGCCACTAGTGGGAGAGACCCTCATCAACCGCAACACCCACCTCGACTGAATAAGTAAGCCATTGCCAACACCCCTTGCCTCGTACCGTAGAACCAGAGTAAACCACCCCGCATTTGGTCTAGCGGAAAAATCCTTGACGTACGTGTCAGACAGCCTTAACCGACATGCGCCAAGAGATTTTCTGGCGCCCAACATGGGGCGTCAGACAAATAGCTATGAGCAGTGAACGGCACGAACTACACCAACCATACCCTGACAGTTAAGGGTCGAAACCAAACAATCAAGCGGACTTCGGGGAGTCCACAACACCCCGTGGCGTCCTTCAACATGAAAATGTCAGACTCGGAAGTTAATGGAGTCTTCAGCGAGAACCATGACAGTAAGCACGATACTCACTGTAGTCAGGCTGACTGTACCGGAAATGGCACATTGAAAATATACTGCGCTAAGTGGTTTCACTATGCCTGCATAGGCTGGCCTGAAGAGGGACGAGTTACCGACGGACTAGAATGCCGCTGTGCCAAGTGCCCTCAACAACCTACGAGCTTCCGCAAAAAAGTTGTGTGTCCCAGTGGAAGCACAAATTGCATCATGTGCACAACATGCAGCAAACCCTATCATCATTTACGTCTAGGGCAGTCAGATAAGCATGTCTCTATGCCCAGAATGGCCTACCATTTGGAGAGATGCTGAAGAAAACACATCTCTCACTCCCGCAGATCCAAACCTTCCCGGATCTATATACAACCAGGCACGGCACTGGGCCATCCGGCAACTGGATGGGAAAACAACATTCAAATTACCTTCTTCACAGGTCGGCCCAATGAAGACCCGGTAACATTCATGCAAGAATGTGAGCAAGAATTCAGAGTGATGAACCTGCTGCCAAAACAATGGGTTAACAGAGCTTAACTACATTTGAAGGGCCATGCCCTTACTTGGTGGGAACAATATGGGGAGTTTCTAATGGGCTGGAAGCAGTTTAGTAGTAGGCTAGCGGTGGAATTCAAGAGTGAGGAAGTGTTGGATAGGTTGACAACTCAATTTTATAGTCAGATCCAGGTACCCGGCGATGAAGCGGAAATCTTCATACGAAGGAAAGAACAGATGTTCAGACGTGTCTTCCCCAGTGTTGACGAAGCTACCGCCATTCGCTCCATCAGTTGAATGCTTCTACCCAGCCTTACGAATGTCCTTGCCTCTGCACCGACTACTTTGGACGAACTGGTTAACCGAGCTCGAGAGGTAGAACAAAACTTTGCTGCACAGACTAGTCTTGAAAAGCATATATATCGCCCAAGACCCTGGAAGTTCGAGCTCCACAAGTGGCACCTCTTAAAGGTGCCCCAGCTCCAACTCCTCGCCTGGCATTTGTGCTCAAATGCTGGTTTTGTCCAGAGAACCACTGGAACAAGGACTGCCCTCGAAACCAGAGGGAGCAGCCCTTCCATCCAACCGAGTTGACAAAATGCTGTCAACTACTCCAACCAAACAGACAGGAAAACCAACTCCCAATAGTAAGCTGGGAAAAAACAGACGCCAGGGCACGAAGTGGGCCACAAACCCGGTACACAAGGGCCCACCCTCCAGGGACTAAAAGAAGTAGTACCGATCCCCGTAGCCCCACATATAGAAGTCAAAGTAAACAACGACAGGGTGCTCGCCCTGCTGGACTCGTCGGCCACCGGCAATTTTATGCAGAGTAATTTGTTAACACCAAGCCAACTCTCCGAAACAAGACCGTAAACTGGAACAGTCTGAATGGCGCAACCCGACTCCACCCTAGTCGTAACTGGACGAATCACCTTGAAACTGAAAATACAAAGGATTGCTACACACACAGAATTTATTGTGTCCCTGACTCTGTCCAAATTGATCATACTAGGAACTACAAGAAACCAATTGTATCACAGTTAACAGGGATCAAAATCCCGATGACCTTCCACCATAGCCCATCGACTCAATGTGCATTAACCACAAACTGGAAGATCCAGAGTTCTACCAATTAAAAGCCGTACTAGATGAGCATGCCAGAGCATTTGGAGAAAGAGGGCTGTTACGACAAACACGTTCTATTCAGCACGAAATATGGCCAACCACCGACGTACCAGTCTACAACTGACCTTACAGAATGCCAGCTCACCGGCGTGACCTCATTATGGAACAGGTCAACGACATGAAGGACCAGGGAATCGTAAAACCAACGAATTCCCCATACAACTTACACGTAGTCCTCGTACCGAAAAAAAGACAAGAAATTATTATTTTGTGTATATTACAAATTGCTAAATGAAGTCACCCACCCCGATTGCACCCCCAGCTATAGCCTTGTCTCATACCCTACGAGACATTGGCAAAGCCAAAATATTCAGTACTCTTGACATGTTGTCTGGATACTGGCAGATTGCGGTCCACCCAGACAGTCACAAATATACGACCTTTACAACGCCGGAAGGCGAAACTTGCAATTTTGAGTCATGCCATTGGGCTTGAAAAATGCCCCAGCAACGTTCCAGCGACTAATGTCTGCAGAAGTGTTAACAGGATACATCGGCAAGTTCTGCTTTGCCTATCTTGATGACGTAATAATATATTCAAATAGTTGAGAGGAGCACCTAGGCCATCTGCAAAGAGTGTTGGAAAGGCTCGAGTTACATGGAATGACTTGTAAGCTGTCGTAACACTTCTTCGGCAAGTCCTCTTTAGATTATCTGGGACATGTCATCTCACCAGAAGGAAACCTCCTGCAACACAGTTCAATATAAGCAATTCAAGAAGTGGAAGAACCTATGAATAAGCGGCAACTCCGACGGTACCTGGGTCTATGTAATTGGTTACGAGATTTTGTTCCAAATATCGAAAAATTCATGGCACGACTTACACCCCCTCCTAGAGTAAGACACACGATGGCGATGGGGCCCGGAACAATGACAAGCGTTTTCCGATTTGAAGAGCAGCTTCACGAACATCCACCAACTCCACCGAACACAAGGAGACAAGCCATTAATACTGCAAACGGATGCATGTCAGAAAGGTCTGGGCACAGTACTGTACCAGCAAGATGAAGAAGGACATCCACATGTGATAGCATGTGCATCAACTCGCTTAAACGAAACCAAGCAGTGCTATCACATCATTGAGCAGGAGTGTGTGGCCGTTATTTGGGCCCTGAAGAAATACAAGTATTATCTGGAAGGGCAACAATTCATTCTCCGGAGCGACTCCAAAGCTTTCCAATGGCTACATGAGTACCGGAATTTAAAGGCCCAGC
Organism: Dryococelus australis; assembly: GCA_029891345.1. Lineage (NCBI taxonomy): Eukaryota > Metazoa > Arthropoda > Insecta > Phasmatodea > Phasmatidae > Dryococelus > Dryococelus australis. The sequence goes on along the minus strand of CM056999.1, from coordinate 91,393,367 downwards.
TCGGCCGGTGGGACATGCTCCATACTGAGTTCAACTTCGAGATACAAAATTGCCCCAGCAAACTGAATGACTTACCGGACGCCTTGTCTTGACTCCTGACACAGGAAGAAAAAGCAAAAGAGGAAGAGGAGGAGATGTCTCTGCAACCGCAGGTTGCAAGAAGTCAGGAGGAGCAAATCAGACTTTTCCAACTAAAAATAACCCGCCAGCAAATAAGAACCCGACATTCAACGCCTACTACGAGAACAGCCCCAAAGATTCAAACTATGGGATGACATTGTGTGGACACGGAGCAGATACCCTGCTGCACCTTGGAAGATCTGGGTCCCACCACAACTATGCGCCAATATATGCCAGCACAATCACGACCATCCCCAAGCTGGTCACCCATGCACTAGGGAAACCCGTTATAATTGGGACGGCATTATGTTAGCAACTGCGTCATGTGCTACCGCTGCAAAGCCTACCCGGTTCCACCCCATACCACAAAACCAAGGAGACCTAAGACGGCCTGGACCCACATTGCCGCCAATTTGATGGACCCATATCTACGTAGCACGAAAGGAAACTGCTACTTGCTCGTAGTAACAGATCAATTCTCACGATAGGTAGAGGCATTTCCTCTACCCAGCCAAGAAACCCCCCCAATCATACAAAAAATGGAGACAGAGGTTTTCGCATGATGGGGTTATCCAAAAGCCATATTGACAGATAATGGCACCCAGTTTACAAGCCATCAATGGCAAACCGCCTGTCAAGTCTGGGGAGTGGAATCCTTACCACCCCCAAGCCAACCCCACTGAACGGAAGAACCAGGAGATCACGAAGTGCCTCTGTATCAGTGTGGGAAACAATCAAAAGAATTGGGATAAACACACCCCTACCATACTGTTTGCCCTCCGGTCACCAGTCCGAGTGTCCTACTTCTGGGGAAAACACTATGCCGACCAGGCGACTGGCAATGGGAGAGTTAGACCACAGACATGCCTCAAGCCAAGAACATTTGGCTTACAGCCTTGGCCCGCACTATGCATACACAGAAAGCCCAGGAAGCCTATATTCAAAAGAAATACCCTCAACCGAGAACTGGGGTGAGAGAATTCAACATGGGGGAAGCCATCCTACTGTGAAGTCATCATCCAGCAAAGACAGCAACCAATTCAGCGCTGGCCTAGCTGGCAAGTGGGGGGATGGACCATACCGTAAAGTAGGCAAACAGGACAACATCTACTGGGCTGAAGATAAACACGGGTAGATCCACAAGGCCACTCGAGGCCAGATCCAACCCTACCCAGGGGACATGCTGACGTGAGATAACGACAACACCGAAGAAGAAACCCCAGGACAATCCAAAGATGAAGACGAACCTCCTGCCAAACGGATAGTCCCAGATACCGAGCCGGGACCCAAAACGAGACCTGATCCACCTCCTCTCATTATTGACCAGGCCCCTAGTTACACTGTGCCGTGAAAGTCTGAGGTAGAACCACATCAAGAAGCATTCTCCGTCAGATCAATGCCCTCGATACCATGTAGCTATGCTGAGAAAACGCAGCCACATGTGATCCAGCAAGAACCAGCAGCTCCGAATTGTCATGGCGAAGTCCACGTGATAGAGAACATACGTGTCGGTCAGACTCAACCGGTACGCGTCAAGTTATTCGCAGCAGCTGAAGTAGACTCAACAAGGAAGCATGATATCGTGTTGAATGCCACATCACGACGAACTATGACAGTATCATTATGTAGATCAGGAGAAGGAGTGTTGCACAGGCGAGAATCGGACAAGAAGTGTTTGACGGAAAATTATCATACAAATGGCAAGGTTATGAACCTGTGATGCAAGCCAGGAGGGGGGAAAGGCGTTTGAAGGAGGTAGACGGAGAAGCAAGGAGAAGGGGAGTGGATCGAAAGTCTTTCATGAAGGTCGGCATGAGCGCTAAAAACTGTAGCGGCAAGAGTCCAAAACAACACGGTGCTAGTGTGGCAAAGAATTAACTGAGGCGACGAAATCCATAGCTCGTAGAGGGTGCCTCAACACTTTAACATCGGAGAAATGTCTTAACGCACACGGCACAATGACCCATCGTTGCATTTTGAGTGAAATTAAAATTTTGTTTCAAAATAATGTTGATCGTATGACAGATATGATTAAACACCAACTTTACATGGAAAAATGACTTTTACTTACAAAAGAAAACCTCTTTGCAAAATAATAATTCCCTGCCAAAATGTACTGAGTTACATTTTCAATTGAAACAATTTTATTTGAAATAATAGTGAAAATAGGTGCAACTATTTTTTAGCAACAGATAAACTTAATAAAATTACTGTGATCAGACTACATACGTACACGCCCGGCTGCGGTGACCACATTGGAGGTCACGCCTGGTGTACTTGGCCGCTCTGTGATGTGGTGTGTTTGACAGGATAACTGTGCATTAAGCAAGATAACTGTGATTCGTTAAATGGAGATCACCTGATTAGTTTCATTTAATGTGTCAGATACTCTATTGATTGCCCTCCTACCAGGCATTTAAGGAGAGCAAGCAAGCACGAGAGCAAGTAAGCACGAGCATAGCAGAGAAAGAGAGAGAGAGAGGATGTAGCTTTTTTTGCTATATAATAGCTTCCCCGCTTCAAGGCATGTAAGGGGTAAGAAAAGTGTGTGAATGAGAGAGAGATGGAAAGAGAAGAGAAAGGCAGGACGTAAGGATGCCATGCTGGTATCTAGGTAACTACTTCCCCTCTCATCAGGCAAATTAGGGGAGGGTTCATGCCAGTCTCGCAGTGTTGCTGACCCGACACCATCAGCTGAGTTGGATACCGTGCTAGCACGCTGCAGTAATTATAAATGGTGGAGCATTCAATATATTTTACACCCAGTTATTAGACCTTTGCATAAACAACCAGCTTAAAAATGATTGTTGCTGGAAATATTAAGTGGCAGGACCAAAAGATATTTTGATTGATGCAATAGCAGATAAACAATAAAAGTGGGTAATTGCAGCATTGTTCATACAATAATTTTTTGAATCCACTGAAAATTAAATGGAGATATGGTTTATCGGTACATGCGTTTTCGATTCATCGAAAGTTGACTACTTATTTTCTATTTAACTGTAAACTAACCGTCTTATTGGGTGCTGCTTCTTAGGCTAATTTGCACCACGTTTTTATGCCAATTTTAATGGTAATCTGTATTCATATCTGCATTTCCAAGAAATACTTTTAATAGGGTTTTAAAGTATTATTTTGTAAATGATTAACATCTTATTTTCTAGCAAACTGGAAACAAAACATATTGTTTGATGCAGCTTTTTAGGTTGATTCAATGTCCTGTTTTTATGCCAATTTTTTACCAGTGTGTTCATATCTGCAGATTTTAGGTTTTTATAGACACCTCCTCTACCAGATGTACAAAAAATCCTAACCTTCCTTCTCCTTCATGCTGTATCATGCAAAATTTTTAGCTACCAATTTTTTTTTACCCATGAAAGATGTTTAGCGACACCTTTGTGGCTATCCAAGCAAGGAATATTTGTTTCCTAGTATATCAAATTGTCAGAGAATATCCTTAAAAAATTTGGTACATGACATTTAATTTCTAATATCGCACAAAGTTTCCACCTCGCCTTTCGTGTCTTTATTCCTCCTTTCAGTAGTTCAGCCCTATGATTTATTATTGTGCAGTCTCACAAAGTGCTGTATCTAGGCTAGGCAACTTTGGTGCGCAAACTTGAGTAATGGCAGGCTGGCAGGCACATGTGGGTAACAATTGACAAACTTGATAGAAAGAGAGGACAGTCATGTGTTAGTGAGTAATGTATGTTTTTAGATATGTATTTCCCTCTTTTAAGTCGTACGGTAGTGATGAAGAGAATAACAATGGTCAGCAATTAAAAAAAATGCAAAAAATTTAATTTTAAACCTATTTTAAGAACTTGACATTTATTTTAGTAGAAGTTTCCCAAAAAAAAATTTTACATTTGACAGATTTATCATTATGGTGGAATTTTGTTGGGAGTTGACTGTATGTAGGAAATCAGACACATTCTAATTCTGCACTTAAAGGGGAATCATCTCCAACCATATTAAATTATTGATATATATAGCTTTTATATATTTTTATAACGAAAATTCTGAAAGTGCCCCTATACCCAATTTGTTATTGACCTCACACAGCAGTACAGACATAAGGACTGAACTACGAACTCAAAATTTGGGAAAAATAATATTGTGATATAGATAAGAGTTCATAGTTCAGTTGTTATATCTGTACTGCTGCGTAAGGTCAATAGTTATTTCGGTACAGAGTGGGGCACTTTCAGAATTTTCTCTTAAAAAATATAAATAAGCTAGAAAACCAAGAATCCAATATGGAGGGAAAGGTTCTCCTTAAGAAAAAATTCATTTCAGATTAAAGTTACTTATTGACAGCTGGACAAACTATAAACATGTACAAGACAAATGACAAATCAAATTTATTATCACACAGTAGTTTCTGTACAACACTAAAACTAAAAATCACCCACTGTCAATGCTTTAGAGCAGGGGTGGGAAAATTTTTTTGTATGGGGGCCAAATCCGCATCTCACGATCGGGCCGCAGGCCATACTATTAATTTTTGTTGTTAAGCGAATGCCAATTATTAAAACAAAAAGCAATTATCAAAACTCACAGTGTTTCTTTAGTTGTTTCTGTTTCTAGTCAGTAAAATGTATGTGATCAGTACACATACGCTTTGTGAGCCAACGTGGGCCACTAAGAGTTATGTTAGCGGGACATTTCCAATGTTGTTTTGAAAAGTTACGATGGGCCACTCAAGTCAAGCTCGTGGGCCATGAATGGCCCACAGGCTGTAATTTTCCCATGGCTGATTTAGAGCATGGAATCTGAAATGGCAACTAGAAATAATGCAACCCAAAACACTCCCACAAAATAGTCATTACCAACAAACTTGACTTTCCAGACTCTGTGGGGTAGGAAGAGTGTCTCCTGGGTGAGAAGTGACATCTTGACAACCATCTGTCCGAATACAGATTTGATTCCATCAGGACCAGCAAGGCCACCTTTGCTGCGAGATCTCTTCACTTGTATTCTGTTCAGTTCTATGACAGGCCCATGCTGCCTGTCCCGCACCATTGTGGCCTGGACAACCTGCAGAATATTCATTGAGTACTGTGCATTAGACATTCACAAGACATTCCATAGTACCAGGGTCCTACAATACTTTAAAATAATCTAACCTTTTTAGTTAAAATTTCTAATGATTCCAGGTTTTGCCCCCTTACCCAGGATAGCAGGAGTGAGCAGGATTATCGCTAGCACTCTAATTCTCTGTGGGGAAGTTCATGGGTAGTGCAATTGGGGTTACACCACCATTGCCGGCTCTTAGGAAGTACTCGGGTGGGGCACGGTTTTCACCGGTACACCAAGTATTTCACTGATGGTTGCGACAGTAGCTAAACACTCCTTTCAGGTGGTGACCGACAATGCAGGGTTATCATCGTACCCTCGTCCCCAGTAGGAACACAAATGTTTGGTGTATTAAGTCTGAAAGGCATAACAGGGATAGAGTGTATTTCATCTCCTGCAAGAATTTTTGCAGGAGGATATAGGTACAGGTTGGATATGCTGATTTTGTTGGTATGCCAATAAAATACATATAAGTATCCTTGTTTTCTTTCTCTACCAGCTCACTGTCTTTCAAGTTTCAACATCTGTTTCTCTGCTTTAATTCCCATGGCCTGAAATGAGAATTAAAGCAGAGAAACAGATGTTGAAACTTGAAAGACAGTGAGCTGGTAGAGAAAGAAAACAAGGATGTTTATATGTCTTTTATTGGCATACCAACAAAATCAGCATATCCAGCCTGTACTTATATTAGACCTGAAGGGCCAGACATAGGTTGCCAACTGAACCTAGACAAATAGTATATGCGGGTGATAGAGATGCCTGTGGGGCGAGGCCAACCCCAACGTTTTGCGAACTTGGTATACAAATGCAAAGGTGTAGTGCTGTGGCTAGAGCTAATGGTGAAGCTTGGAGCTTGCAGACTGAACTGAAGTCGGAGTGCACTTGGGCAGAGTTATGTTCAACAACTGAGCTGAAGTGAACCAGTCTCGAACTTTGGTATGTGCCTGGTACTCATATACTGAGTATAGGGTAAGCAAGGGGGATGCTGTGAAGGGGAGAGCGAGAGCAAGGATGCTGGCTGCATGGTTAAGATGTGCAATGGCTCTCCTTGGCCAGCAGCTGGAGGGGTGGAAGGCAGTATGCGCCTGGGCGCCGAGTGGTGGTGTGATGCAGGCAGTCAGCATACAAGCAGCGGCAGCAGCAGCTCCGCGGCCACTACCTACGCAAAAATTATGTTTAGTGGCATGTACAGGTAATAGAGTTTGACAAGTGGGGGCTGCAGCTGTGATCAATGTCATTTGTAGCACATCAGCATGGAGAAGCAACCAGGTAGGTTACCTGAAGCAAACATTGGTCTAAATTTATGGCTGCGGTCAGGCATTCGTCTAATGTGGTTGTCTCTCTCTCTCAAGCAGCATCTTTCTCAAGTTTTACATACGCAAATTCTTTCCCATGCCATGCCTCCCAACAACTGGTCTAGACAGAGGCCTCCCAGGCTTCCTAATGCCCCCCCCCCCCAACACGATGATGAGTCTTAAGGTATTCTACAAAGAGAGCATGTTAAAGCAGGTGCTTGTGAGGAAGGGCATAGTTAGTGGCATAAGCCTGGGTGGGTGGGCCTTCTGGAGAGGAGACTTCTCTCCAGCACCAGTGGCTCAAGAGGCTTGCAGTCCCTTCTTGGGTGTTCTGGTTGAGCATGTTCTTGCGCTAGCAAACCATACTCCCCAAGAAGGTTTATGGGCCCATGACTGTACAAATACCACCTCTTATCTCCTTGCAAAGGTTCACCAAATAAGTGCAGGATTGTCATACTACCAACTGAATTGTCAACAGAGCAGACAGAAGCCATCACGTACTGTCCTTAGTAAAAAGAAGGATCACTGCTGTAGGTTTTTGCCAGCTTCGGAGCAGAGTGAAGGTCTGACCAAGTGGCCTATAAGCCGGAGATGACAGGGGGAAGAGGGGTGGATGTTCATGCCTTCTCAAAGAGTATCTGTGGATTGCTGATGAAACTGGAAATAGCAAGTTGAAGGTACAGAAGAATAGTTGACTGAGAGAAAGAATAGCACTTTCCAGGTTTTGTGTGCTTTTTTAGTGTTCAACAATACATTGGTGCGTGTCCGATTAGCTAGGGCTGGATCACGGTCATGTGGCTTTGGTTGCACTTCGGTCGGTTGTGCTTACAGGTTGGCTTACTCCTATTTGCGGCCAGATATAGCGGTCGGGCACGTGGCCTTACGCGATGGAACAAAGTTATAGACTGTAAAATTCACAAGTCCCTTCGATTGATCAGGCTTACGATTCGTGTCGGAGCTGGTCGTAGTTGACAATGGGCGGAAAGTGCTTGTGGTAAGTTACTGTTCGAGATGCCCAACCGTTCCTCGGTCTGATTAATTAACCCTCTTACAATGGGATGAGAGGTCGGATGCATGCACTGGATTGGTTACAGTAGACGTAGGTTGTGCCAGTGATCGGAGTAAGGTGGCACAATCTCGTTCGGCTCGGCGACTAGCTGTGAGTGGTACGAGACCAGCCGGCTGCCTGGCAGCAAGGCGCACAACTCTTTGTTCCTCTCTCCTTGCGACGTGTCTCACCTTAAATGGCATAGAGCGGGTTTAGCTACTGAGGACCTTGAATCAAGCACCATGGACACAGATAGCTCTAGATTAGTGTTGCCTAGTAACAGTTTGCCAATGCGCGCTTCGGTGCTTCAGAAGATCCCCACGGTTGCAGACTGATAAGAAGCATTGGAGCCATATGGGTTACCAAGACTATTACTGGATGTGCGATCCCAACAAAGGCCACGCAGTAGTACCTAAGCAAATACCCCCGCCAGCACCCAGTTGCTCCAGTAGGGATACAACTCAGATGTACTCTCTCCCCCTGGTTGAGAAGTGTTGCTAGTGGTCGGGGCTCCTCTATTATACTCCTCCAGTACCTGTATACTTGGTAGGAATAAAATAGATGGCCATCTAATGTGTGTGTATTCAACTTGGAGCCGCATGAGAGGGAGTCTCCAGTTGCAGCTAATTCGTAGTAATAATAACTTCCCATTTCCGGTCAGCGATACTTTGCTCGAGGTCCTCCCAGCAGTTGGTTACAAAGTATGAATGAGAAACTCACAGTTAAAAGAAACAAAGCCGTGTTTATTAAGAGCTTATTAAAAACGGTGACACGTGCTCTCCTGCCAAGAAGACCGGTGGTTGGAAGTAATCCTATTGGTAGCCAGGTGTAGGTGACCTGGTCCTAGGCTAGTTCGGGAAGTGAAATACAAACTGTCGAAAATTACTTAATACAAACCTAACTCTAAGCGGGGTGTATGTAGGAGACAAAGAAGTTATGTGTGGTATGTCTGATAACTACAGAAAGCTTCTGGTAGCTATTGTCGATAGGCATCACTGGAGCGTCCGGTAGCGGTGCTGCAGAGCTCTAACGGTGACGTCAATGATGGCAGCCTCTGGTGGCTGCTGAAGACTGTTGAGTTGCTAGCGACAGCCTCTGGAAGAGCTGTTGAAGATCTAGCAGCAGTAGTAGGCTCCAGTATCCAAGTGCTCGGAGAAGACTGCAGGAACAACTGGCGAGGTCTGCAGTGCACTGACTTATATAGTAGGGTAGCGCGTATCGCGGTGGCAGTGGGGGAGGGCATGTGACGTCTCTCAGGTGCGAGGCTAGAGTGGGGGTAGCATCCTTTGGTTATCTCTCAGCCTTCGCATATCCTCGTTGACGCTCGTGCATGGCCCGAGGCAGCTGATGGCTTGTAGGCTCTCAGTGCCGGGGAGGGAGAGGGTGACACGCAGCTGTCTTTTGCAACCCCTCGTATCCACACGTCCGGCCGCCCTCCAGGATTGTGGCAGACCGTTACTTCCGTTTATGAGATGGTGCAGGGTTTGAATTTCATGTGTGTAGAAGTAGTACCCTAGGGTTGCAGTGAGATGAGTCATCATCTTTGTAGATAAATGGTATAAGCGGCATGCATCAACATACAAGACACACTCCATTCTGTAATCAAAGGTATGCCTGAATAGCAGAACCTAAGTTGCCAAGGGATGCAATGGATGTGGTAATGGAGGGTGTAATTGGCGAGAATAAACCCTGTAGTAATGCTTGTATACCAGCGCCGGTGAGCCAACATGTGACACTATTATGGATTGTAGGTACAGCATAGTAACTGGTAGAAAGCTAATACATTGAACACTGAGATGAGACCAGAAAACTGGTCTGTGACAGACTCATAGTTTTAAGTAGTGGGAAGTCCCTTGTATATAGTTCGACTGGGGGCACGCAAGAGGAATAGGATGGGGAGAAGAGCGAGAGCGAGCATCCTATCTGCATGGCCGGGCTTCACAATTGCAACCTTTGGTGGCACTGCAGCAATAGGAGTGATGGTGATGCACTTCCAACTTAAGTGCAGATAGAAGCTGCGCAGACAAGCCTGGATACCATCAGCGGTTACCCATCAATAGGGGTAGTAATTTGTTGTGTTATTTTAAGGAAAATGTAATTTCTAATAATAGTAGTTGTTGGTGTAATCAGTTATAGTATTGAAGAAACACAAATTGAGAATTAATAACTGAAATGATGTGTTATTAGAGATAAAATCATGGATCAGGTAATTTTATATATATATAAATAACCTTTATGAAACTGCATAAATCTGAGTAAACATTTTACATTATTTGAACTAAGATAACAGAGAGCATCACCATATACTACGTTTAGAGTAAAATTCAGATTGGAGTCAAAACATAGTGAACACAAAGCAAACATAGACCAAAAGTCATGTTTAAGCTAAAGTTTTCAATCTGGATTAATACATAAACAGGAACAAAGACAATGAGAACACTGACTGAAAGCTGTGTTGTGACATCTTTCAGCAACTGCGTATCCAAACGATACACAAAAAAAAGTTTCAAATGGTTTTGTTCTTAAGTTCTTTTGGAGCTAGCATTTTTTTTTCCTTTTACCAAATCGAAAATCTTCCCCTTCCTATATTTTTTACCATAATATAGTTCTCCAACATTATACTAAAAAATGTGTACATTTATTGTAGTCCAAAGATTATGCAATTCTTTTTTTTTTTTTTTTTTGACATTATTACCCTTGTAGCTTAGAATTTGCTTAATGCAAATTTAAAACTCCATATATACAAACGTGAAAACAATACACTTCCTAAATGGCCTCGGGTATTGCCACTGCTGTATCCCCAATGGGGTTCAGTATAAACATTTTAATATACAAAGTTAGTAAAATCTCAGTATATAGTATACCCCTTTTAAGTACTTTTCACTTTAAAGTACACCTTCCAAATTCCTTCAAGAAGTGATATCACTCAGTACTTGGTCAGTATAAAGTATTTTACTGTATTAAGTACATCAAGTCCCTTTGTCTATGCCATACTGGCATTCTCCTGTACAAGCAAGTATATTTTTCAAAATGGATTTTAATAGTGGCTACACAGAGTAACTGTTAGTAGCATATACCGTATTTAGTGGAATAATTCTCGCACATTTTTTTACAGAATTTTAGTGCAAAAAATTAGGGTTCGTGAATTATGCAAGGAATCGCCAAGACATTGCATACAAACATTAAAATAGGGTCTACTGTAAGTAATCCCTCGCTAACCGCAGGGGATATGTTTTTTAAAAACACAGCACTTCATTTATTGATAATAGATATGAAGATACATATCCAAAATTAAATCATTTGTGTGCTGGGGCTGGCTAGCAGTGAAAATATTGCCGTGTACAGGTAGCTGGGCGAGCGCGTAGATCCTCTGCAGCGCAACCGGGACCGGCGGTTTGCTGCTGCAGCTCGGGCCTAGATCCTCGGGCTGGGCAGCAATCAGTTGGTCGGTCGCTACAAGATTACTCTGGCGGGCAGCGGCCGGCCACCACTGCTGTCGCTACAGGCTCGGTTCACTTCGTAACAGTGTACCGGTATTGGGAAAATATGCCGACGTATTGAATTTATACTAAATTTTGGCAGCGTGTTGGTCTCTGCACTGGCATGATGAGGCCCAGCAATGTTTAAGTAAATAAAAAAACTGAATGCCGTGCTTTTATGGCAAGCATCACTATGCGTCTTTGTTTTTTACTTCCAGTGGTGCATATGAGAACACCAGACGTCCCCTTCTCATCAACAGTTCGGTTCTTTGGCATGTCAAAGTTGAGCGGTGTTTGATCAGCATTGCCCATCTGTTACAAAATGTATTCATGCCGACATCTCATTTTGATTACATAACGATGGAAGTCAAGTATTTTTTTGTTGTAATCACTTGGCATTTGTTGACACAAGGACGTACGTCATTGAAACGACTAGTTGTTCCGCTTCACAAAGCCTGTCATTCAACCCCTACTAACTTTAAAATCAACAAAGCTGATGCCACAATTTTTGCCAATCTCGCTTTTTTAGACTTGTTTGTCTGTTGCAACTCTGCTTTCTGTTTCTGCCAGTAGCGCAAGTAAAACTCTAAAACAGTGAATTTTTGGCTCGCTTCTCTATTGCAGTGTTCCTCTGCATACGCAATTACCTGAAGTTTGAATGGTATATTTACCCATTATACATTCGTAATAAACAAAAATTACTACAATGTAAACTATTCCCTTCGCATTAAAAAAACCACTTGCATACAAATCAATTTCACGACTGAGTTTGTTTACATGTTTGGAGCACAGGCGTGGCAGCTAGAAATAGACAACGGGATCAGTGACTTGAAGTGTCAGCGACCTGGTGCGGTCGAACAAAGCACGGGCCGGTTAGCGTTACATGTCTTGTTGAGAGAAACATGGTGCGTGAAATATCAAAGGAAAAGTTTTTTTCCTTAATTTGGCACCATGAAATTCAGGAGAGTAAATTATGCCAGGGCGAGAATTATGCCCGTAAATACGGTACATATTCCAATTTAAAAATGTGAAATCTTACTGCAGAATACACAGACCTTCCTAAAAGTGGTTTCCTTGGTTGAGGAGACGAGTATGCCACGTAGTTGGTCAAGACTGCCGTCACCTTGTACAGGGAACATGGCCACAACAGGGCAGAACAACTCAGAGAAATGGTGCAGCAGTACCAGCCTGTTGCGAAGCACTGGCAGGGGCAGCTCATGCACCAGGTCATACTCCAAGGGTGTGTCCACTGGCAGCTTGCTGGCTGACACTGGCTTGTTGGTGCTCCATGCCAGGGTATGTGCAGAGCCACATGCCACGTGTGTTATCTTCTTGGCCTACAAGTAAAAACTCTCACCGTACTTTTCGTCACCTCCATCCTGATTCACCCAATTGAAAGTACAGACTTTGACACTTTACTTCTTTAAATTTAATTTTTGAAATAATGTAAATTTTGTGCAATTTCTTTTTAAAATATCAATAATTCTGTATATCAGAAGTTGTCATGTCATGCCTGTGACAATTAACCCCGTTGTTGATATCTCCTCATTAACCCAACATTTATACCAGATGTCGTAGTAGTTGCCCCTAAGTGATTGTTCATACTTCCCACCTTCAAAATTCAATTGCATCTGTAATGTTATAAAATAGTGTGCTTGTCATTTATGATAGAGGACACCAACCAAACTTTGTTGAAAGTTACCTGTAGAGCAACTACCAGTCTTGGTCGCTGAATAGCATTTGTTGTGCCATCCCCAAGCTGACCTTCATCATTGTCTCCCCAAGTGTACACCTCTCCTTGGTCACTGCATGCTACACAGTGCAAAGAGCCTGTAAACACATCATGTACTTATACATTCAAGTACGAACTGAAAAAATTTGTAGTGTCACTGGTGCCCTACAACACAATACATTAATGGTTGAAGTGTACATATTACTAACCTGTTGCAATACAAATTATCTTCTTTCCTTGCAGAGCTGCAACTTTACGTGGGCGTCTCACATGATCATCTGTTCCATGCCCCAGACGATGGTAATCACCTTTACCCCTGAGTAGAAAAATGCTTATATGACAAATAATACAAATGGGGTAAATAACTTTAATATTGCACATTCAGTAAAACCTCATTAATTCCAACTATGTTAATTGCAGTTGATGACAGCCACCAAATGTAAGAAAGGTTTTCAAATGATCTGTAGTTTCGTTGATTCAAAATTCTGCATAACATGTAATTCAAAATAAAATTTCCCTAAAGTGTATATAAAATTTAGATGAAAAATGTATAAAAGGACAAGGATTCAAGTACTCACAGTGTAGTACTTGTCGACAGGCACATACACAAAGAAGGACGACACATTTTCCATGCAGTTGCGCAATCACAACATTTCGCTGGCTAGACCAGCTTCATCAGGCTGCGCGTTTTATGACACTACAACACAGTTGTTCAATAATTCACTGCCAGATGATGTTAGCCTAGCCAGCAAAATGTCACAATTGCGCAATTGCGTGGAAAATGTGTCACCTTCTTTGTGTACGTACCTGTCAACAAGTATTACACTGTGACTACTTGTCCTTTTATATATTTTTGGGAGCCTAGTGGCTTACTTGCAACCTTTACTAAAACTAAAATGATTTATATATTAGCAGCAGTAATTAAAACTTCTTGTGCAATCAAATTAGCAACATTAATGGCCGCTTCAAGTACACGCATCATGCGGCGAGGCTTCTGCTGCATTTTAATGCCTTGCCAACAGACGCCTGCCAGCAGTGAGCCACAGGTGGCACAGAATAAGCCAATCAGCTGTCACCCCTAAGTCTGACGGCATAGAACTACTTCTACATTCTGCTATTTTCTGCCTCATTTATTTGTCTCACTACAAAATTTTATGTAAAAAAAAAAAATTGGTTTTGTGTGGTGCTTTGGTTTTCTTCTTGTATTTTACATTAAAATAACACGAGTGCAAGGAACAGAAAGTATAATGCAGAAACTATTTCAGCAAAATTTCGAAATCCAGGGATTGATAAAAATTTGATTATGGCAGCTCGCTTTCAATGCCGTCCACTTGTGAGCACTTTTGAGGCCCTAGTTACTTTTTCCTTTCAGCCATTTTTTATCCTTTAACCACCTGTTTGAAAAAATACTGACATGTAAGTAATAAACAGTGTGTATATTCCACAGCACTTCTAAGTTAACGTCTGCGGATAAAATTAAATATATTTATTGAATGTTAATCAAAATGAGAGTGCTTTCAAAAGTGCTCACACTACCATGAAAAACCTTTAGAAGAAAGTGCAGCAAGAAAGGTCATGACAGAAATTAACTTAAGCGTTATCTTATATTTGGGACTATATAATGCACTTATATCACAGTTTGTTTTCCTTCCACCTCACTCATACGTTTCATTAAGGAAGTTTTGTTTTTCTTCTTTCATTAGAGGTCACTGTGATTCACCAATAATTTTTAACTTCCCTGCAAATGCTTAAAGCACCTGCTTATCTAGAAGGCTAACACTGTGCTGAGTTTAGGTGAAAAATGTTTTATTTTAAAACTGCTTCTATTTTTTTCTTTTCTGCTAAGGAACTGTATTAATGAAAAGTTTTTATATCCGAACACTAGTTTCTGTTATCTATTTCATTTTCTGTACACGTTTTTTGAAGCTATTACACTATAAAATTACAGTGTCACCGCTGAAGTGTCGAAGTTAGTTGCCAACAAAAAGACACTACCCCCGTTAAGTGTAGAGGCAGTGTGGTGTGTGACATGGGTGTCACTACAGCCTTTATCGTTCTCGCACATACTGATCTTGGACATTTAAAATACACTGTGGTTACAAGCACCCTTAATCACAGATGTAACGTCAGTGTTTTGAGCACTCCATTTTATTTACAATGTTTTTCATAACACAAACAAGAAGTGGTGCATGCGAGCGCCAGCACTTATCGTACTGTTGGCAACGAACCCCAATATATCAGTGTGACTGAATGACTAAAAATTCTCTCTCACCCACGTACCAATGGCACAGATTAGGTGGCATTATTTTTGGGAAAAAATGGAAATGCTACGTGGTAAATACCACATATTCTAATTTTTAGAGATGGATCCAAAACCCTATGTTGCAGATATTACTGATACAGATACTTTGTGGCTGATACCGCAGACAATGCCAATACAAATAATTTCTTTTGCAATTTTTTATATGGTGCCTGAGAGCATCAGAAATCTTCTAACATCTTGGGAAATACACACTTTATTCAGTTAGCAAATAGTATTGTGGGGAGCATCATCTTTGAAATTAAAACACACCCAAATTTCATTTTTTCAGTTTCCTTCCACGTCAGACTAAAAATTAACCTAAAAATTTGTATGCAAACTAACAGGCTCATTTTTTTTCATATTTGGCTAACAGGTTCAACTCAAGATCACACATTTACTATTTGCACTAGATGCACAAAGAAATTATGATCCCCCCTCCGCCCCTGGAAATATGAAAGATGCAGTTATAGAATTTAACACATTTGCACTTTAAAAGTTGTAAAAATATATGCTAATTGTTAACCCAGTATTTTTACTGCAATACAATAGTGCAAATGTATTTTTTAAAAACATTCTTAGGCCTAACCATCACTATGAATGACCACATAAAAAAGAATGATGCATAGGTGATTATATTCCGCAAGGATTTATTTTGTCTTATAAATATCACAATCTTTCTTGTTCCAGTAACCACCAATAAATAAAAAAAGAAATTATGTTTTTAATTCCATTAATTGCATATTGAGAATCTGAATAATTTAGTCAACTAGAAATGCAATACAAGTTGTATACAAACTTTCTCAAATCTTCACTTAGGAACATCCCACAGTATGAGTAAGTGAGTGGGATTGTGGAGTGCTTGACTGTGAGGTCAATAGCACCCACAAAAATTTGAGGAATAAAACACATTAAAAACCTCAACAGAAAGCAAAAAAAAAAGTCACGTACAGAAAGAATAAAAAACATCCATGGGAGGCAAAAACAAAAGTTAAAAACATTGATGCGTGCCCTGATAGGCTACTTGGCAAGGTGGTCAATGATTTTGTCCGCTAGTCCAAAAGCGGGGTGGTCTAGATTATTAGATGGCGAGAGACAAAGTATGTTGGCTAGTACATATTTATTATTGCTTCTTGGGTGCCGGGGCCATAGTGGGTTTCACCCAGACATAGCGAGCTTTGCCTACGCCGAACTGGCGATACCACAGGTGAATTTAGTTTGTCCAGAAGTTGATGTTATCCCAGCTGAATCCTGTAGCAGTGCCGGTTAACAATCTTTCTACCAAGGGAAATCACGAGGGATGAATTCGTATACATGGAGATACAAATAAGTTAATTACCTTGCTCGCTGAATGTGGGGAAATGCCACTACTATCCTGGAGATTGCTGCAGTGAGTTAAGAAAGAAAAAGGAAAATCTTTCCAGGGAACCTTTGTGTCTGTCAGCAAGCTAAATAATTACGTGTGAAAGATTGCGAGGTGGTCAACCACTTGACCTTCAATGCGTGGGTTGAACAGCTAAACAAATGCAAAGCAAGTACACTAAATGCATGGCTATCGCCGCAAATTGTGCGCACGTTGGTCATTGGATACAATGTATATAAACACTCAAATTTTGAAGTTAAAAATATCTTGCACCAGATTTGGGGAGCTTTAACGCTCAGAGTCTTTGGTTGATAACTGAGTAAGTGTACAAGATATTGCAAACAAAGGCACATAAAAATAAAAGCATACACATACAAAACCCTCCTACAAAACTGCATTCTTTCTTGTAGGCGATCTTCACATATACCCTTTCAAAATGTATGAAAATATTTTATTGTGTGCCTATACATCTAATCAGATTTAATGCTGAAAAGCATAAAAATAAATTACCTAGCTATCCCTTGCGGGAGTCCATCTTATATCGTAGGTCTAACAGCTAATATGTACACTGTGTATCTTCGTTTGAATGTTCAAGGTACGTTCCTAAGGAATGTTCACTTTTGTCCGTGCTAAAAACACACTCTTACACGACGGCATTCTTCATGTAAGCAATCTTCACATAAACACTTTCAAAATGTATGGTGACATTTACAGGTTTACCTACACATCAAGTCAGATTTATGGATGATTATTATAAAAATATAAAAAGCTAAAATGTCATTGTAATGTCGAAGTCTCTGTCTTCAACTATCATTAAAAAAAGTTAATTATCACATAGTCGAGTGACTAATTACTGGTGCATTTACCTCGTTGGTTCTTTCTACTGGAAACTGTACTGGATACTTTTGAATTTTAATTTTGCCTAAATGTGATTGTTCTGCTTACGTCACTCTCTTTGATTTGCGGCTAAATTAAATGTGGTGCACGTGACCGGTCTATAATGAGTCCTTTTGCCATGTGCACATAGTAACGGTTTATGGCTACTGCACTGTCTTTAAAATTCGCGCACTCACTGGCGATCTTCAGTTTCACTTGCAACGGGCCTCCCCCTTGGATGAAGGGCAGCGTGCAGAGGGTATGGCCACTTGTACCTGGTTGAGGGTCTCCATGGCGATTCCCGGTACCGGCCAGGCGTATGGGTGGCCTTGGCGGCACGTGCGGACATCAGACGTCTTTGAGCAGCCTGTGGCGTCGTTGCATCTGTTTTTGCCACAACATAGTGGGAGGGCACTCCTTCAAGGGACGTTGAGGCAGTGCGACGAGGGAGTGTCAAGCCTTCCACCCCGACTGCACGGGTTCCTACCTGTAGTACAGGATGTTTCTCTGACGGGGCAGTGCGGGAGAGAAAGATCTCCATCCCGACTGCGGGTAGCACAGCTCGTCATGGTACCAGGTCATGGGCGGCATCGATGATCTCGGTGGCCAGGTCCTGGGGCGAGGCAGTGGAAGGGAGATTCACATTGACCTCCACTGCGGGTGATGTGCTTATTGAGGAGTAGTGGGTGGCATCAACGTTTTCGATAAAAGCGGCCTCTCGTGTAGCAAGACGGTGGGGAGAAAACACTTCCAATGTGGCAGCTCGACGTCCGGGTCGGCGGGTATTCCTGCATCCCATGACCTGGGGACGGAGCACATCTGTTGCAGCTCGACTCCCCGAGTGGCAGAGTTTCCTGTGTAACAGAAGATTGGTACGGAGCACTTTTGTCCGAGTTCGACATCCCAGCTGACGGATCTTCCTGCATGGTAGGGTTTTGAGGTGGAGCACTTCTGGTGTGGCAGCTTGACATCACGATGAGCGGGTCTTCCTGCGTGACAGGTGGTTGGGGCAGAACACTCTTGTCTGAGCTCGACGTCCTAGCAGGTGGTTCTTCCTGCATGGCAGGGGGTTGAGGCGGAGCACTCTCGTCGCTTGACGTCCTGGGTTCCGGTGGCATCCTGTACTCCGTCGGAGGACGACTTCGCTGAAGTTGGGATGGCTTTGACTTCCGGCTCCATAGTTGTACCTGGGTGATTCCTACCTCTCTCACTGAAGGGGCTTCTGATTGCTCACTGATGCGGCTTGATCGGCGGGGTGTTTGGGGTTCTCTGTTGCGGGGACTCCGCCAGAATAATTCGGAGCAGGTAGATTTAGTTTTGGCTGCTATCTTCTCGGCGTAGCTGCGTGGCGTTGAAGGCATTGATCTGACAGAGAATGCACCTTGGCGTTGTTCTACATTGGGCTTCCATAGCGCGACGTAACTAGGTGCCCTGTCAATCATGATTGGCATTGGTTCAGGTCTTGTCAAAGGTCCTGGCTCTGTATCGGGTACTACTCTTTTGATCGGAGGTTCATCCTCATCCCCTGATTGGCCAGGTGTATCTACTTCCGTGTCGTCTTCCCAAGTATTGGCATGTCCCCTGGGTATGGTCGTATCTGACCTTGGGTGGCCTTATAAATCCGTCAGCACATATCCTCGGCCCAGTAGACGTCTCGTTTGCCTATGATACGGTACGGTCCATCCCATTTGTCAGCAAGGTCAGCGCTGAATTGGTTGCTGGCTTCGCTGAGTGGGTGTCTTCACAGGAGGACGGCTTCCCCTAAGTTGAATTCTCTTATCCCTGTCTTCGGCTGGGGATATTTCTTTAAAATATATGCATTCTGAGCTTTTTGGGCATGCGTGGTACAGGCTAGGGCTGCTAGCCGGATGTCCTCCGGTTGAGGTATATCAGTAGGCTCGCTTTCCCATTGCCAGTCACCTGGTCGGCACAATGGTTGTCCAGGAGTAGAACGCTTGGACTGGTGTCGACTGCCTCGTTCGTACGATGTTGAAGGGCAAACAGTATGGTGGGGATGTGCTTATCCCAATGATTGTGATCATTACCCACACTGATATGGAGGAATTTCATGATCTCCTAGTTCCTCCGTTCAGTGGGGTTGGCTTGTGGATGGTAGGGACGGGTAGTCCAGGTTTCTATTCCCTACTCTTGACAGGCGGTTTGCCATTGACGGCTCGTAAACTGGATGCCAATGTCAGTCAGTATGGCTTTCGGATAACTGCATTGTGCGAAAACCTCCGCCTCCATTTTGCGCACTATTGGGGTGGTTTCTTGGCTGGGTAGAGGAAATACCTCTACCCATCTTGAAAATTGATAGGTTATTACGAGTTTGCCACGGCAGCACGTGATGCATTTGCTAACGTACTGCCGGACATCGCTGCTTATCCCGTCCCAATTGTAACAGGTTTTAATATCCAGTAGGGTTTCCCTAGTACCCAGATGACCAGCTTGGGGATGGTCGTGATGGTGTCAGCATATATCAGCTGTGTAGCTGCGGTAGAACTCAGATCTTCACTGTGTATTGGGCTCCCCGCTACTTGTCCATACAATGTCATCCCGTAGTGCGAACCATTGGGGCTGTTCCTGTAGTAGGCATCTGATGTCGGGATCCGCCTGTTGGTTTAAGGTTATTTGCTGGCGGGTTATTTGCAGTTGAAGAAGTTGGATTTGTTCTTCTGGACTTCTTTCAATCTGAGGGGGGGAAGACATTTTCTCCTCCTCTTCCTCCTCAGCTTTCTCCTCCAACGTCGGGTAATGAGACAGGGCGTCTGGCAGGTCGTTCATCTTACCTGGGCAATGTTAGACCTCGAAGTTGAACTCAGTAAAGAACATGTCCCACCGATCGAGCTTGGCCTTCGAATTCCAGGACTCGTGTTGTAGCCATTGGAGAGCTTTAGAGTCGGTTCGTCGAATGAAGTGTTGCCCTTTGAGATAATACAGATATTTCTTCATGGCCCAGATACTGGCAAGACACTCCTGCTCATTAATGTGGTAGCGCTGCTCGGTTTCATTTAAGCGGGTTGATGCATACGATATCACATGGGGCTGTCCTCCTATGTCTCGCTGGTATAATACTGCACCCAGGCCGCTTTGACATGCGTCCATTTACAGTATTAATGGCTTGTCTCCTTGTGTTCGGTGGAGTTGGTGGATGTTCGTGAAGCTGCTCTTCAAATCGGAAAACGCTTGTCATTGTTCCGGGCCCCATCGCCAATGGGTGTCTTTCTCGAGAAGTGGATGTAGCGGTACCATATATTCCGCAAATGTTTGGAACAAAGTGTTGTAGCCAATTACACAGATCCAGGTAACGTCAAAGCTGTCGCTTATTCGTAGGTTCTTCCGCTTCTTCAGTTGCTCGTATTGAACTATGTTGCGGGAAGTTTCCCTCGTGCGATATGACGTGTCCAAGATAATGTATTGATGACTTGCTGAAGAAACTTTTTGATAGCTTAAAAGTCATTCCATGCAATTCGAGCCTTACCAATACTTGTTGCAGATGGCCTAGATGTTCCTCCCAGCTATTAGAATATATTATCACATCGTCGAAATAGGCGAAACAGAACTCCCCGTTATAACCTGTTAGTACTTCCACAGACATTAATCATTGGAATGTTGCGGGGGTGTTTTTCAAGCAGAAAGGCATGACTCGAAATTGTAGGGTTTCGCCCTCAGGTGTCATAAAGGCCATATATTTTGTAACTGTCCGGATGGACTGCAATTTGCCAGTATCCAGACTCCATGTCAAGAGTACTGAATATTTTGGCTTTGCCAATATCTTGAAGTGTATGAGACAAGTCTATAGCTGGGGGAGCAATTGGATGACTTCATTTAGCAACTTGTAATTGATGCAAAATCACAATTTTCCGTACATCTTAGGTATAAGGACCACATGTGAGTTATATAGGGAGTTCGTCGACTTCACGATCCCCTGGTCCTTCATGTCGTTGACCTGTTCCATGATGAGGTCAAGACGGTGGGATCACACTATCTATGGACTGTTGTAGACTGGTATGTCAATTGTGGGCCATATTTCATGTTGTATGGAACGTATTTGTAGTAGTAGTCCTCCTTGTCCAAAAGCGCGGGCGTGCTCGTCTAGTACGGCTTTTAATTGGTAGAACTCTGGATCTTCGTGTTCATGATTAATGCTCATTGGATCGATGGGCATTGGCAGGATGTTGTCTGGGTTTTGATCCCAGTTTACAGTAATACGGTTAGTTTCTCCCAGATAGGCTCTGCATTGTCCGTCATCTAGAATGCGTTTATGGCGGATGAGCCACAGGTACCCTAGTATTACTGATTCGCACACAGTGGGAAATACAGTAAATTCTGTTGGGGGTAACACTACTTTGAATTTTTATATTCACGATAATTCGGCCAGTTACGTTCAGGGTGGCATCGGGTTGTGCCATTTTTACTATTTTGTTTTGCGGTCTTAGTTAGGCAAGCTGGTTTGGTGTTAACAAATTTCTTCTAATAAAATTTCCGGTGGCTGCCGAGTCAAGTAGGGCTATGGGAATCGCTTCCTCACTTAATCCCTGGAGAATGGGCCCTTGTAAACCAGAGGTGGTGGCCCGCTTCATACCCCGGCGTCGTCGTTTCCCGGCTTGGTTCTGGAAGTTGGTTTTCCAACTGGTCATGTTGTAATATTTGACTGTGTTTTGTCAACTCTGTTTGGAGAATGGCAGCTCCTCCTGGTTTCCGAGCGCAGTCCATGTTCCAGTGGTTCTCCAAACCAAACTAGCATTTGGGTACAAATGCCATATGAGGGGTTGTGGTTGGTACACCTTTAGGAGGCGCAACAGGTGGTGCTCCTACCTCAGAGGCTTTGGTGGACACTGGTTTTTCGAGACTTGCCTGGGCTGCAAAGTTTTGCTAAGCTCTCAGCTTCTCGGGCTCAATCAACTAATTTATCCAAGGTTGTGGGTCTTGCTGTCAAGAGTACGTCCCGGAGATTTGGTAGTAACATTCGACCGATGGAACGTACAGCGGCAGCCTCGTCGATTCCAGGGAACACACGTTGAAACATTTGTTCTTTTCTTCCTATGAAAATTTCTACTTCTTCATCGAGTACCTGGGTCTGGCTATAAAACTATATCGTTAGCTTACCAAATACCTCCTCACCCGTGAATTCCGCCGCTATCAGGTTACTGAACTGCATCCAGTCTGTTAAAAATTCTCCATATCTTTCCCACCATGTGAGGGCATGGTCCTTCAAGTGCAATTGGGCCTGGTCAAGCCACTGCTTCGGTGGCAGGTCAGTTTCTTTGAATTATTTCTCGCTTTCCTGCATGAATGAGACTGGGTCTTCGTGTGGGCGACCTGCAAAGTCGGTTATTTGAATATCATCATCTCTACTGGTAGCTGGGTGGCAAGGTGCCTTTCCAGGTTGGATATATATCCGGGAAGGCTTGGATCTGCAGGAGTGAGAGATGTGTTTCCTTCGGCATCTCTCGCACTAGGCCATCCCGGGCATAGAGATGCGTTCGTCGGGCCACCCTATGCATAGGTGGTGATAGGGTTCACTGCATGTCGTGCACCTTATGCGGTTTATTCCGCACCCAGTGCATGGAATTTTGTTACAGAAACATGTTGGCTGTTGCCAGCAAGCGGTACAGTGGTACTCTAAACCGTCTGTAGCTCGGGTCTCTTCAGCCAGCCTATGCAGGCATATTGAAAGAGTTTATTACAGTAGGTGCATTCTATCTTTAATGTGGCATGGCCTGGGCAGTCGGCACGGCTACACTGTACGCTGGATACGTCGGGTTCGTTGTCGGAGTTCTCGCCAGTGGTGGTGTTGACTTCAGCATCTGACATGGTAGTGGTTAAGGGTGCCACAGGGTGTTTTGAGGACTCCCCGAAGTCCGCTTGACTGATCGTTTCAACTCTTAGTTCTCAGGATATGGTTGGTCTAGTTTGTGCGGTTTACTGCACAAAGCTATTCGTCTGATGCTCCACACTGGGTGCCAAAAAATCTCTTGACGTGTGCCTGGATAGGCTACTAGGCAAGGTGGTCAAGGATTTTGTCCGCTAAACCAAAAGCGAGGTGGTCTAGATTAATAGACGAGAGACGAGGGATGTTGGCTAGTACATACTTACTATTGCTTCTTGGGGGCTGTGGTCATAGTGGGTTTTACCTAGACGTAGCGAGCTTTGCCTACACCGAACTGGCGATACTACAGGTGAAGTTTGTTTGTCCAGAAGTTGATGTTATCCCAGTTGAATCCTGTAGCAGTGCCGGTTAACAATATTTCTACCAAGGGAAATCATGAGGGATGAATTCGTATGCATGGAGATACAACTAAGTTAATTATCGGAGCAGTACAGCCTCGTGCCTGTGTTGGGCGGCGCGGTCCCATTCCGTGTGTCGCTCCGGTGTAGGTTGAGGAAGTGCAATTAACGGTTTGGCGGCAAGGAACGCTGCGATTCGTTCCCTATGTTTACAGCTATGCCTATGGTCGTAAGGCATGGAGTCTCTGCTTACAGTATGCTAGGTAAACCTTGACGTGAACAAATTAAACACAGTTTATAGTGTCAATCCAGTTTTGGCTTGCTGACCAGGCTCTGTTAAGTCTCCCCTGATCCCCTAAGCATGTGGGCTGATCAGAGACGGGGAGCTGTTTGGGTCACCAATGCCGCCACTGGATGTGCGTTTACATAGAGATGGACGGCAGGTCTCTAGCTACAGATATCCCAGCACTAACAATGCTATGGGATAAAGTAATAACTCGAGACTCTCGCGTCTCCCTGGGTGAAGGTGTTGCTAGTGATTGTGGCTCCTCTGTTCCTCTCCGCCGGCACTGGTACAGTGCTGTGGCAGTTGGAAAGCAACAGATGGCCGTCTAATGAATGTACAGAAAATATGGTGGACCCTGAGGTGCGCCCGCTACTGAAGTTAATTCGGTTATATTAAATACTCAGTTCTCGTCAGTGGTGTACGTAGCAACCTGTTTATAGCAGGCAAACAGATACATACTCTCAGAAAGAAAAACCAATAAGGTAGGAAATAAAAGCATGTTTATTGGTAGTTCAATAAACATGTGATGCGTGCTACCTCCTACCAGGCAATTAAGTGCTGAAGGTTACTGCGCTGGCCAGGTGTAGGCAACCTGTTCTACTGGAAAAGCAGGGAAAAAATATCTAAACGAGAAAAGATATATTACTTCTAAACTGGCCTAAGAAAGGTGTCTTGAGCAGACAAAATGAATTTAATGTGTTAGTGAGTGTGTTCACTGGTTGACTGATCGTTGAAGGTGAAGTAGCCACAGGGGGGGTACTCAATGCTTTGAAGTTCTCTACAGGTCCCAGCACTGAGCAGTGCTGTGGGAAGTCGCGAGAGAAGAATAAGAATGAGTCTCGAGCTTGGCAGCGTTATAACTTATATAGTGGAAGCTTGTAGGCTGCCGGCGCGGGGTACGGGAGAGGTGTGACGTCCTCCTGCCCTGGTTGGTGTGGGAAAACACTAGGCAGCGTTTCTGCTTCGTGCCTCGTCAGTGGCGCATGGCCTTGCCCGAGGTCTGGGCAGCTTGTAGGCTCTCAGCGTGGGATAGGGGATGGTGTGCCTGCCGGGCTGCGTATCCTCCAGGTGAAGAGAATACGATCATACTCCTGCTGCCTGTAGGGTAGGCAACATGTCACTCGTGTCTGTAGTGGTGGAAGAGGTACTCTTGGTGATGAGTCATAATCATATTAGATTAGATGTATAAGCTGCATGCAGCAACATTCACAGGAGGCACAAACAAAAGTGAGATAAAAAAGAATGTAACCTCCACAGGAGGCAATAACGAAAATAAAAAAAAAGAAAAAAAAAAAGGGTAAAAACCTCAACAGGAGGCAAAAAGACAGTCACAAGAAAGAACAATCAAAATAGGATAAAATATTCCAGAAGAGCAACAACACGAGAACAAAATAACGAATCACAACACATTAAAAAGACTCCACACACATAACAATGGGAATACGCTGCTCACAGAGGTACCCCCTTCAAACCGCATTCACCATAGGTCGTCAAGAAGATTAAAAGTGCGATGAACCTGGCCATACTGCGACACTCCAGTGAAATGTGCCACACAGTCAAGGGAGTGCACAGGCATCACACTAAGGAGGGGGGTTGCTAAGAAGCAGGTACTAGAGTGTCAGACTGCGACAGTCACCTGGTCGCCGAACATTTAGTGATCTCTTTTCTCTGGCTATGCGCGCGCTCCTCAGTCGTCTCGCTCATTTCCTTTGCTCCTAGTTTTCTCTCCCCTTCCTCCCCTCCTTTCTCCTATTGAGCCAGGCTTCTGCCCTCCCTTCCTTGGGCACTTCTCCTCCAGTCAGGGTTGAAGGCACTTTGCTTCCTGCCGGCCTACAAGACACTTCGTCTTTAGTACATGTTTGTTTTTATCATCGGTTATCAGGGTGTCATCGCCGATCCAGCCTAATGCCATTTGATGGCCTTCTCTAGTTGACAGCGACTTCGTCGGTTTGATCGCTGAAAGTCATCCATTGCTGTGAATAGCGATTCATGTACATATGAGAGAAATGTTGCTGACATGCCTTCTTTTTTGTAAAAGCAGAAATATTGAGTTGGTGAGTTAAGAGTTTTCTTGTGGAAGAATAATGTCTGTGAACTCTCACAATCATGGTGGTTAATGCCGGGCACTCCATTTAATGGGTTAATTCATGGAAATGTCTGAAAAAAAACTTTCATAAAATTGGCTGCTTCATGTTTTGATTTTGCTACTTACCTCAAAGGTTTGGTTATTAAGTGCTGGGACTTGAGCATTAATGCAGTTATGATTGAGCTATGAATTTCAGCAATCCTAAGGTTATTGAAACTCCCGCGAAGCTTAATTGCTGATGTGAAGGCTCAGGCTTTAAGAATCACGGATATGATTGGGTTGTTTCAGTTACCAACTGTTCTGGAGTTTGAACGTTTGCCATGGTACTTGTTTTTGAATCCCGCTCGAGTTTATTTTGCAGTGTGGCTATGTTTGATATCACGATGTGGCGCGATCGTGTTTTCGTGTTAATCACAGTTAAATTTTGACATTTCTTACGCCAGATTCCTAGCTTCCTCGTAATTTTGAAGGGCGCTTATGTGCGAGCTATTTAATTTTTTCCATGGTTTTACCCGTCTGGAGATTGTTTTTATCTGCAAAGATAATTGATTGGCAGGTGCCTTGCGTCACAGTCTTCAGGGCTCACATCTAAATCACAAATTAGTTGTGTGTACCTTGAGCACATGTATTAATCAATTGAGCCTAAGTTTTAACAGGTTGTAAGTAAGTAAACTGCCTGTGATTTTGAAATACTTTCTCAAGAGATACGAGTTTTTCAAGTGGAATTTATTAGGCACTCGTAGTGCGGAATTGTACATGTGTAATTTTTGGGAGTTAAATGAATACTTGGTATAACTTGTTTTCATTGCTATTATTAAGGGTATTAGTTAATGTGGCAATATAGCCTTCTCACAGGTTATTGGCTTGTATATTTAATATTTATTGAATGAGAGCTTATATAAATACTATTCCAGGCCTTTGTCATTGTTTTAATTTGTATTTGTGGCCCTTCTATAGTTCTACTGTGGATTATTGAGAATGGTCTCAAAACAGCTCTTGCAAGGTTTGAATGTGTTAAATCATCTTCGTAAGATGTAAACTTAACTAAGGAGAATTGAAATTTGTTGTTGCTTACAAACTTTCAAAGTTCAGCTCAAGAGAATTTTTGCTTACCTGTTTGTGATAAAGGATTGACGTACTTGAATCTTGCTAGGCACCCTTAATTTGTGGCTGAAATATTATTGATTATAGTAGCTGATATTAGCTTCACGCATATTATTTATGTAGTCATGTGTCTATGAATTCAACAGTGGCTGTGTGGATTTTTGATGGAACAGATGAAATTGTAAACAAGTGTTTTGTGTAAACAATAAACTGCTTTGTAGGAATTTCTCCCTGATGTGAAGGTGAGAAAGCACAACATCTTCCTTGCAGGTACATGAAACAACAGGACAAGCACAAACAGGCAAGTCAGAGATGGCCTGTAACTTGCTGGACAGTGGAAGAGAAGACCATTCCCGCTGACAAGCATGCCAGACAAGGCCACAGACTCCATGCAGCACATCACACAGGGATACGGGCATCACAGGGTGGATGGCCGTATGCCTCATCAGCAGCCACATCTGCTGCTTCACTGCCCGGGATGCCCACATGCCCTGGCACCCACAGGAAGATGACATGATCACCAATCTGCACAACCACCACCAGCATTTCCCGCATCATGAAAAAAGCAAATGAGCTGTGGAGCCAGATAAAATGGCTGTCAAGACACTCATTGAATCAGAGCACACAGTGCATTAATGGTGAAACCCCCGACTGATAAAACACAAAGCCTTGAAAATAGCAAAATGCTCTGCAATTAAAATACTGCATGATGTGTCAGTAAGCCACCCGATGCAGCTTAATTTTCTGCTTGAATTGTTTCATACTTAAAAAACTGCTCTGGGGAATATTAATGTTTTGTAAATACATTATGTCATTCCTCGTTTTGATTGTGTTATTGAGTGTTAAAGCAAATATATTGTATTTTCTAATCATTGGGTTAAGAAGGGTACTGTCAAGTGATGACTATACCCCTTAACTGGGTCTTGTTAGAGGTTGGAAATTCTATAGCTATCCGAAGCTTTAAAATTTTACTGTTGTATAAATTGTCCTTTACTTTTGTGGAAATATATTATTAGTTTGACGATGCATATGTAGCAGTTTGGTTATATTCTCAATGATGCCAAAAACAATGTAAAAATATTTGTATCTTATTTGTCCTTAACTGGATGGGCAGCATCGAAAAACTGATAGTCTGGCATCACCTTAGTGTTGACGCATGTCGCTTAAACCCTGGTCGTACAAGAAACTTTTGGGTCTGCGTTAGGTCAGTCATGCCTACACTAGGGACTCCAGTTCCCTTTGCTCCTGGACATCAGTGTCGGTCGGCCTTGTGAGCTGTCTACTGGGTACGTAGTCGGGTGCAGTAGGATGAGCAATATGCCTCACAATGACACTGGCCCTCTGGGGCAAGGTGGGCTTACCAAGAGCTTGACGGACTTGCCTTTGCAGATGTAGAAGTAGCGCTGCAGGTTGTGCGGGTGGAGTCCTTGATTCCACTGGCCTTGGCGGAGGTGGAGCTGCTGTAGTTCATCAAATGGCGACGATTCCACTCGATGTTGGCCCAACTGCCAATTTGTGGGTTGGCCCTTCTGAACCTGGTGTCGCTCCCATTGACTAGGGCCGGACCACCGGATGTACTTCGAAACTGGTTCTAACTGGAGCGGAGTGAAACACGTAGCTCCCGATGGGAGATGCCGGTCTCCCTGCATGTCGAACAGCTTCAGCCTGCCTCCATAGTGTGTCGACTCCCAGCGCAACAAGGTTTGCTGCACATACCTGATTGGCAGCACTATACTCTGCCTTCTTTTCCACCTTTGGAGCTCCATGCCAGCAGATGAATGGCCTTATAACACACTTGATTACCTGCAAGTGGCAAGCAATGGACGATCCCTAACTTAGGCGTGTATGGCCAACAACGGCTGGCGGTGTGCTCCCTGGCTCCTAACAGTGCAAGCACCTGTAGTTGTGGGTTGTACACTGCCTTCCTGCCACTGCCGGGTGTGGTCCACAGATGTAGGGCCTCCAATCCCAAGCAGCTACCTCTGCCAGCAGCTTAGCTAGGTGCTCTGGTCAGCGATATAACTTAGGTTGGCTGTCCCACCTCTGTGGGGCGTGTCCTTGTGGTGGAGGCTCTACAGTTCTGTGAACCGAGGTATACAGAATGGGTGGTCATCTAAAAATGAGGTATGTGTACCAACAGACAGGCCCCTGAAGTGGGTCTGACGTCCTACTCTAAATTGTCAAGTTTTCAACGCTCTGTCACTTGCTTGCCCTTTGATGTTGAATACTGGTGGTAGATAGGTGATACTACTATAACAAAGAACTCTTGGATACTTTAAGACTTAGTATTTATTATAACAATAACTACTCAGAAGACTCGTACGAGCTGCCAATAGGTTTGTACTGCGGAAATAATTAAGCTATACAATTTATGGATGAATGTGACCCACTTCTAAGTCTACTTAGATGCCAGGGTAAAATAAACAAACTGTCGCTACTACTACTACTGGGGTTTGCCTAAAAGAGGTCCTAACTTTAACAGGGGAGCCACTACCAGCAAGTAGTGGCTGAAGACCTAGGAGATGTCAACAACTGAAATGTTAAGTCAATGGTCAAGGTCTCCTTGCAGATGAAGCTTCTGGTAATGGCGATTACCAGGAGGTGTTGAAGACACTGGTAGGTGGTGGCAGAAGTCACTGGAGAACTGGAAGTTCTTGGAGAGGACCGTGAGGTTCTAAGATAGTAGAGTGTCCCAGCACAAAAAGTGTTGAGGTGAGCTGCTGGAGATGATAACTCCCGACCTCAGCCGCGCATTACCTTATATGCGGCTCACTCTGAAGTGCGTGGCGGCCCATGGTGGGAGACGTGATGTGCCCGTGATGTCTGCTTGGAGTGCACGGATTGGGAGATCTACCCTCCTGCTCTAGGGATATGGCCTCAGGCACTCGGCCATCTTCGGCGGTGTGGCGAGACACTGTCTGCCAGGTGCATCAGGGAGGCTGACGTGGCACTGCCACTTCAAATATTTGGTGTTTTACGTGCATACAAGGTGCGTTTGAGTTGAAACAACTCTCTGTGCATTCATAAAACATCATACTTGGTTCGCTTCTTCCTTGGGTTTAAATACTCTTAGTTGAGAGAAAAGGGCTGGTCAGGAACAACCTGGAAAACCAAGTATCTCCAATGTTCCTTCCCGGGAACACTTCCTGCTAGACATTTGGTAGTAGTTTCCTGTAGAATTGAAGCATGTTGGATGAGCTGTTGTCGTTTATAGTATATAGGTACAAGTGGCACACATCAGTGTGGTACCGGACACAGGTGTTTCATTGATTATTTGTAACGTGCTGCTCTGTGGACGCATTCAAGCGAAGAGGGAGTGCCGGGTTGGAAGCCAGGGGGGACACATTTGGGCATAGTAGCAGGGAACACTAGTGGGACACACGCAGGAATTGGGGTTTTTTCCTGGACCTTCGGTGGGATGACATAGTGAGCTCAAGATGCACTCCACGGGAGCTATCTACGTAACTTAACATTGAATAATTGTAACAGGACTCACCTGATTTGCAACAAACTGGGTCCAGATGGAGAGGTAGTACGTTTTCGTAGTATTGCTGTTTTTATAAGTGCTTCCTAAGGTTAGGAGAAGTAGATGGACTTCGCTGCCGGCACTTCTGATCTTCCATGTGGTATGTGTAAAGTCAAGTATAATTATGCTAGAGAATGAATGTTGTTTGTGGTGCAAAACTATGAGTTTCTGAGTGAATATTTTAAATGCCTACTCAGAGTTTAGAGTTGAGTAAACCTGACACTGGAAGGGCAGTAAGACATTAACATAATTCATATAGTTTGACATTTGGAATTAATGATTTATGTCAATTTTGTTTCAGTGCTTTTAATGTGTAACTATAAATTGAGATTGTTGTTTGGTGAACTTAAGATTTGTATAATGTCAATTTAGCATTTATTTAACCCTGTTGTCATAGGTGAGTTAGACTGTGAAAAATATTGTAATTTACGATAAAAGAAAACTGAGGTGGTTGCCTGATTGTACACACATTCAGTGCAGGATGTGTGTAAAATTGTTGGACAATTTAATAAGAGGTACAACTAAATAAAGCAGCTAATTCGTGAATTCAGTTATTCTTTATTTCACCATCACTTTTAATAAAATTAGAATTTAATTGTGTCGTAACTGATAATTTGGAATTTTATTATGGATGCAGATAAGTGCTGAAATAAGCTATTTTATCAGGCGTTTATGAGTGTTATTCTTAGGAAGCCTTGCCCGACATGTAAGAATCGGTCTTGCGTACTCTACTATCTGCATCTCGTTAGCAGACCAAAGTGTGTCTTTGCAAGTATTGCATGCCCAAGTTACTTGTTCGAGGGCACTGTTTGAAGTGTGAACTTAGGTGAGTCCATGAATCTAGCTAAAATATAAGAAACTCTAATTGAGTTCAGTGTGTGAATTTGCATGGTTGGTGAAGTACAACTTGGTGAGAAGGAACGACTTGTTCCAAGTGAAATATTTTGCTATAGACATTTGGTAGATTTGTCTTAATTTAAGTGCCTATGATTAGTAAGATTGTTTCCAAATGGGAAACTATTAGTTTAAGTACCAGGAGCATTGAGCAAGGTGTGTTCAAACTGCAGATTTTGCCCTTGATGTTTCAGTGTATTGTGCAAAATTAAAATAAGGGCCATTGTTTATTTGTTTAACATAAGGATAAATAAGTTTAGGTCATGTAGAAAACTATGGTAGTGACTAACCCATAATTTTACACTGATTATACATCTTTCTGGTGCCAGGTTGATATCCTGTGC
The DNA here is from genome assembly GCA_029891345.1 of Dryococelus australis. NCBI lineage: Eukaryota > Metazoa > Arthropoda > Insecta > Phasmatodea > Phasmatidae > Dryococelus > Dryococelus australis. The sequence goes on along the minus strand of CM056999.1, from coordinate 91,361,605 downwards.
GATTCTCCATTCCCCGAAGAAGGCCTTAAGCCGTTGGTTGCCTAAGGCGACCAGAATTTAAATTTTCGCTTCAACATCTTTGCAATAGATTCCCAATACCTGTAAAACATTTACTAAATTGGGTGGTGGAAGCTTTAATCTCCCCCTTTTACCAACCTGGAGAGTTTGTGAACATGCCTTAACTGCCAAATCCTCCATCACTATTGGCCATCAGCTGATAGCAGTATGACAGACAGAATAAAGTCGTAAACAGGTACTGAGAAGCCCCAATCACAAAGACGCACCCAGTTGAAATATCCAATTTGGAATCATCAGTACAAAAATAAAATACAGCCACCGAACACAAAAACGACAAATTCTACAAAAAGGCCATTGCAATCAAAAGGAGAAGTGGTTATCTTAGGAAATTCCGCTAGGTTGAGACGTACCTCAAACTGTGTCGTCAGCTACGGCTGCTCGCGGCAAGGCAAAGGCAACACATGCACAGGTAAATTATACAAAATCAGGGTATGTGCAAAGCAGGCAGACGTCAGCTGAGTAGAACTTGGCCTAGCGGAGTACAAACTTTCTTGGGACGGATGGAGAAAAGCAGCATGGTGAAGGTGCGAAGAGTCTGAATACACCCGCAACCTATAAGACCTGCTGCGCTGATCACAACGCATGGACAATGCCTCTCCGCTCCTCCATGTGCGGTATCCCATTCCTTGTTCCTTGTTCTATGGCCCTATATCTTAACCTCCCTCCTGCACGAGCACACTGACCAGTCCTCCCCTCTTCCCGTGTTGTTTGAATTTTGTATGGAGAGGTTTTGCTTTTTATTCTCCTAAGACTTGAGACAGGTAAACTTCTGGTTATCGTTGGCGTGATTGAAGTTGTCATCACGACCTGTCGAATGGTGCAGTGTGTCAGCAGGTGGGTGTGGCAGCCGACATTATGCATTTAAAATTAATATTGCTGTTTGCTAAATCTTTTAAAGTGTATTTTAGGGCTAATGTCAGGAAATAGTTATTGGAATTTTATTATGTCAAGGCAATACAAGAGCTTGAATAGTTCCTGGTTTGTATGGCCAGTTTGAACTCAGCTTAAGGTAAATGGCACCGGTTTGCATCACCGGATTTGAGTGTATTCGGATTTTGATCACATCATCAAATTGTAGGAAACATGGTTCCTGGTTTGTATCACCGGTTTGAACGGTCGTCAGATTGTTTATATTTGAATTAAGGTTCCTGGCTTACTCGCCAGTTTGAACGGTGGCAGGATCTATTTGTGTTAACGAGGTTTGCTTGGCCTTGTAGTGCATTTATGTTCCAATTTACATTGGCTGCCTTGAGCTCATATTATTGCATTGCCTAACCCATGCTGCCCAAGGTATTATAATAGAAATTTAATTCATATTTACAAGCCGGTGTTATTATTTGTGATTGGCTTTGTTCATTGATGATTGGCCTATCATATTTATGAGTATTCCTGTGTCAGTTACAAACATGAAAGTAATTCTGCGGTTGAAAAAACCGTCCTTGTACCTGAAGAGTTTTGCCACTGATTTTTAATATGTTCGTAATATTCCTTTGTTAGTGTTTCCTGTTCGCCTTTGGTAATCGGATGGGGTCAGCAAGCGTCCACGTACATGCTTTTTAATATTCGTAATTTTGTTATTGTTTTGCTTAAACGGCCTTTACTGGCCCATGGGAGTGTGCTGTGTATGTGTATTTTAATTAGTGATTTTAATCTATGTAATGCATGTCATTGTTCACTGCATTTAATATTAAAGAATGTGATAGGGTTTAATGTATTGCCAGATGTGTAAACAAGCTTTAATGTGGCTTTAATAAAGGCTGTCATGACAAGTTCCGTGGTTAGGAAAAGTAACTATTCAGAGAGTACTCATTACTAAGCTGGTTAAATAGAGAGTATGCCTCGCCTTGTTTGTGCCTTGTAAACTCCTTGTGGTTCGCCACACTGCTACGGACCAGGGCATGATACAGCCAAAGAAGGGTGACAGTGTCAGCACCCCAGTTATGACCACTCAAAGTTTTCTAAAGATTCAAGTCCCTTACACAGCCAGACTTCCGTGACTGAATATGACTACTTACTATCAAACAAGATGGCAAGAAACTTGACAGTACTAGACACAGGTAAAACGGAGGCATACAAAAGCACACTGGGAGAAGGAAAGATGCCCTTCTTTTAAAAGAAGTGGACCACCTGTCTTGACAGTGGAAAAATGGAATTCACAGATGCCTGACAGTTGCTAAGATGGTGAACGGAGCTGGAGCTGATGTTCAGTCATGCACAGAGACGTGGCATGGCAGGAAATAGTAAAGTCATCGACATGCAGCAAATATTCCATAGGTGGTCAAATGACAGGCACAATGTTTTTAAAGGCGATAGCGAACCAGGTAACTCTCAATAAGCTCTCTTGATGCACACCATTCCCTGAACGAACTCCAGAGAATAGGAAACCCCACTACGAACCCTGGAGGTACGGAAGTATGTAAATATATGAAACCAAGGAGATGTCTACTAAATCCCTAAGTGGACATCTGTCACAAGATACCATGTCGCCATGTGGCATCGTATGACTGCTCCACATCACAGAAAACAACAAAAAGGTGCTGCTCTCACAAAAAAGCAGTCTGTATAGCAGCCTCCAAGCTGACAAAATGATCCACAGCAGAACGATTTTGACAGAAACCACACTGAAGAGGTGATAATAGTTGCTAGGTCTCAAGCCACTATACCAGACGTGCATTAATCATACACTCCTTGGTCTTACAGATATAGTTGGTGAGGGAAATAGGATTATAGCTGAAAACTTCCCCTTTGACTTTCTCTGGTTTCAAGATGGTCACAAGGGTCGACTTGCACCAACACAAGGGGAAAACACCAGATGTCCAAATAATATTAAAAAATTCTTAACAAAAACAATTTCCTGTCAAGTGGGAGGTGTTGCAACATAGCATAATGGATATTTTGGGGCCATATTATGTATGCTGTGAGTGTGATAAATACTGTGCCAACTCAAGAAGGCTAAAAGGCTGTTTGTAGTCCTCCCCACCCGAGCCACTAAAGTGGACACCCACCGTCTCGCATGTCTCTTTGATGGCTTGAAATTAATGTGTGTCATGTGCACTGCTGTAAATATATGCAAAATATTGTCCCAATAACTATACTATGTTTGTCCCCTCGGTAACAATATTGTTACTGGCTTAAAAAAGGATCCCTGTGTGGTGAGAGATTGACTGCACATCTTCCGAACATTGTCACAGATAAACGTACTGGTACAGCTGACATGACAATAGAGTTGAAGAGTTCCACTGCCATGTGCATGTCAAGAGGAAGCTCAGCAGTTAAGTGGAGGGAATGCTGGAAATGTGCCCTGTCTGCTTTTTTAAGCACCCAGTGAGGTGGTAGGGGTGTCACTTCTGCACAGATCTAGGTAAATAGCCCAATCAAAGTGGGTGACCATAGGTAGGCTACAAAAAGAAAGATTCATGATGAAGTGCCAGTATGGAAGGTGAAGTATGTAGGAGTAACAGTGTTCAACAAGGCAATATTAGAACTGGTGAACCACGATTCTACCACACGACCCCGGCCATCCCTGTGGTCTGAAACCCATATCTGATTTTGAGTGTTGAAGTTGCCAACCATTAGAAATGTAGATGGGAGCTGAGATGAAAGCTCCTCAAAATCAGCTTACCTTACACGCTGCAGAAATGGGAGGGGGGAGGGTGTACATATATGCTACAAAAAGTGACAAACGTACTGAAGGAAACCTTGATCACCACTGCCTGTGACAACTTCATGGTAAACTGAATCCTTCACACAAGACAGACTCCATCAACATGTTATCTAGGTGATACAATGCGTGACCTTGAAGGGAGGCAGTATCAGTGAGACAGAAGTGTGTTTCCTGAAGGCAAATGACTGTAGGGGTGTGGGACACTACTTGCTGTTTCAGTTCTTCGTGAATATTGAAATAATCTCTGCAGTTCCACTGTATGAGGGAAATAACTTATGAAAAGAGAGTGTGCAGAACAATTACTTAAATTTCCCTCTACGTCTGTTAATCACTGGTTTATGGCCCTCTGAGCCTTCACATGTGTTTGGGGAATCAACATCAACCGCCATCTTGGTTTCTGGCGATGAGGAGACAAGACAGCGAGTGGGCGAGTTGATGTGATCCTGCAAAACATGTTCACTCGCCGGAAGGGATATAAGAAATGGAGTCTTTGGCTTGTCAAATTTTTTTGTGGCAGCTTCCTGACGAGATGTGATAACAACAGAATGATCTGACACTTTATTTTGAGCTGGCCTACACTTTGATCGAAAAAAGGTCTGGGTCTTTTGGGCTCCCTGTGGCTTTGGTGTACAGAGACATCTCAGTCTGGGTAGCTACATCGACTGTCTGTGTACTTGCATTCATACTTGCAACAGCTGGTCGAGCATTGGCAATAACATTGTAAGGAACAGAAGGCTTCGAACCCTGGAGAGCATGGAAACCTTAACAGTGGCCTGGATCCATTGAACATTTAGCTCCTCCTGGTACACACTGCACTCCTTCGACCAGAACGGATGTCCTTGGCCCCAGTTAACACACTTCAGCGGCTTGCTGCACTGAGGAGTATCTGGATGTGGTGGATTCCGACATTTTGCAGAGGAATGACCAAACTCTTGTCAGCTGTGGCAATGTAGGGGAGCAGGAATAAACTGCTTAACATGCATATTCCAGTACCCTACTTTGATAAAAGAGGGAAAGTCAGGCACACCAAAAGTCAAGATGAGAAAAGCTGTAGGTGACTCGACACCATCAGTAGTATTCTGCACACTGTGAATATCAGTGACCTACTGAGTTTGCAGCTCATGTAAGATCACTTGTTCCATGATGTCAATCAAGTTGGGACACCAGATGACACCATTGCTGGAATTGAGGGACACATGGAACTTGACCTCAACAGAAAACTTTGCAGTTGCCCCATTGAAAGTCTTCATTGCCAAGAGTCCTCTTGACTGGGCAGCATTCAATGTCTCAACCAGAAGCTCCTGCCTTTCGCTAATCCTCTTATAAATGCGACGACAGAATCGAAGGCGACACTTTTTTGAAAGTGTCACCAAAAAACATGATTTAAGAAATTTTAACGGCGGTAGACTGACACACTGTAGAATAAAAATCTAAATCACTACCAGTATCATTGTGGTGTCATTTTAAGAGGGTGTTGATGGTACCAGCCTTTTGGGGAGTGCTTTTGGAAGCCATGGTGTTGGTTCCCAATACTAGGTCTCGTCAGTCACAGCAAGCCGTTAGGGGGGAGAGGGGGATAAAAGAAGCCAGTAGTTATAACATCTAACAGGCTGTGCCATTAGGAGGGGAACAAACGTCCCACAGACCAAAGCAGTACTTAGGAACAGCTACCCTTAGCTGCTAGTCACTGAAAATTACTGCTCCTGTAGCACACCAAAGTGTACACCAGGGCAAACCAGGGGAAAGTTTAAAATCCTGAGTGAGGCCAGTTTTATTCCCCTACCTGGGAAAACATCCCAGGCTCCCCACTATAGAGGGCACCATTTGGTGCCGGTTCAGGGGACTTATGGTTGATTACACCGGCCTCCTCCATACAACGGTATCACGTCTTCCTGGCAGGTTTAGGCACATGGACTAGTCAGCCATGACACCCCTCTTGCCAAGAAGGCACCAATTGGTGCTATGTGGGTGTACTTGTACGTGGATATAGGTTACGCACCTAGATTTGCCTGCTGGGCCAGTGAGAAGGGTTCTCACTAACAAAGGCACCATATATGGTCAAACAATTTGAAAGCAGCACTCATTTGTGAGGACAGACCCTCACTGGGAAGATGGAAATCGCCCTGCCTGAGACGATGCAGTAGAGAAGAAAGATGCGATGGGACGTGATGAGATGGAAAGAAAAAGAATGACAAATATGAAGAAAATGAAGAAAGAAGCATGCCATGATGGCCCGAACAAATGTCAGATCCCGGCCACGTCCAGATTAGTTGTCTCTTATGACAAGTACGGGGTGGCTGTGGTGGTATTCTAAAACTCCTCCACCATACTGGGGTTCACGGGTAAAGTTTAGTTCACAATGGAAAACTAATATGTGTTTGACAGTCTTGTAAAACACAAGTGTTGACAAATTAAATATGTGGGTCACATTGAATTCTACTTGTCTTACGTCCAGCCTATTGCAAACTACTTAAAATAAAATACATTTTTGTAGGGCTGATCATAGGGTTTTTCCTGCCTCGAAGTACCTCCATTCAGCAGACTTTGGTTTTAACGGTCAAAATCTTGAGTGAAATTATTTTCAACACTGTGTCTACTTACTACATGCAATGCGGGACCTACATGGTTATTGTTCTTTGGTGAATAGCAAACACGTGAGTTGAAAGGTGTACACGGCAAAGGCAGTAAAAGATATTTTTAGCCTGACGTGTCGGGTGTGGTGTATGGTAACGCAGTGCATGTTTTTTTTTTGCAGTAATGACTTCTGCCACAGAAACAAAAAAAAGCATGTGAATTTGACAATTAAACAAAAACTAGAACTTATTGAAAAACTAGGAGCCAATTCAGTGGCCAGTCTGTGTGTATGGCGTGAAAAAACAAACAGTGTCGGATATTCGTAAAGCAAAAGATAAACTGAAGAATTATGTTTTGAAAAATGATGTCGAACTGAAAGGAAAAAAACGAGTGTGATAGATAAAAGAAAATATTAACATATTTAAAGAGTCCTACTTGCAGCCGTTTTATTTGTAGAGCTGACGTCACTCCAACTCATACAAAAACTAGCTTGGTAAGAAAATCACTCCAACCACTTTACTGTGTTTCTCAACACCACAGATTTCCCCTCCAGCCTCCTTTAAGTTTATCATTGCATGCATGTGTATTCCTCACAGTGAAACAGCAGCCCGACCGCCGGCTAGCCAGATGTGTTGTTCCAAACATTTATCTGTCATGTCACCTGTCACATTCCGAGCAAGGGGATGGGGACCATTCCTAGATAATCATCTACGCTTGAGGAAGGCAACAAAAATAACATGGGACAGGGCAGTGGATGGGTGGAAGAAAGAGCAGGACAGCTTGGCACCACCGAAATGGCTTTGACAGGTTACGGGTAGGAAACAGGAGAAGGACCATTCCCGTAACTTTTTTTGTCTCCACGCCATTGACTAAGTGTTCCACACAAATATGCATTGTATATATTCCACTATAAAACAAGTAGATTTACATGATTTTGGTACTTTGCAATTTACCGGACATTCTGGTTTACCAGACTATTCCTCCCACCAATTAGTCTGTTGAACTGAGAGTTTACTTAACAATTTACCAAATAATGACACTTCCACTTACATTACAGTATGTAGCATACCTGTGGCATTATATTTACAATATTACTATTTACGTGTTTTAGCGTTGAAATCATCCTAAACAGTTCCCTGGGATGAAGAGGATATGATTTCCCAATAAACTTAGTATTGCCAATACAGAAATAGGTTTTATCTTTTATTGTGTCAGATTTTATTTCATTCTGTTAAACGTGGTTATATATTCAAATTGTGTACACAGATGTTAGTAACGTAAATTACTTTAATTATAATTTCATACTCTACCCAAAAGGAATTGGGCACCTGTGCACAATGTTTGCTCGGTGGTTGTCACACCGTAGCTTTTTTATTTCAACCAATAGATATCCTTCCCCCACTTGTTAATGTAAACCTATCACGTGAGTAATAAACACAGTGTATATATTCACCATACCCAAAACCAAAAGTCCGAGGCCACAATGAAATGTACTTATTGGTTATTATGTTTGATGAATCAGCTTCAAAAAGTGCTCACTTTATCATGAATGACCTATACCCTGTCTGGCATGTTCTTTATGAGTGTGTGCAGGACATCCATGGGGATTCGTCGCCAATCCTCTTACAACCATTCCACGAGTTGAGCAATGGTTTTTGGCAGCGTCTGACGAGCCCTCACCCAGCGATCCAATTCACCCCAAAGACATTCTATAGGGTTGAGGTTGGGGCTCTGGGCGGGCCAGTCCAATCAGCGAACATTGTTGTTGACGTTCCACTGCATCGTAGCCCTTGAAACATGGCACCTGGCATTGTCATCCTGGAAGTAACATGGGTCCATTCCGTAAAAATGCCACAATGTTGGGAGCATTTCATTATCCAAATTGTTACAATAGACCACTGTGTTCATGCTACCACTGACAAACCCCAGCGATTCTACGCCGAAGGCTGTGAAACACAAGTCAACTGATGTACTGAATTACCTATCTTCATGGGTGCCCAATAAATTTTTGGTAGATAGTGTATTAACGAAGCATGTAAACAGTTCCCTGGAAAATATTTAGTAAATAAATATGATGCTGTGGAGTCAGTGCTGCCACACTTTCTCATGCAGTTTTCCCTTTCCAGTGAAAGGGTAAATTTTGTTCATTGCACGGACACAATACTGTACAGGAGCATTTTTTCTTGTTATGTTTCTCTGCTTGCTGACCGCTTTGTCATTTTCTTCAAAAACACCAATCAGTTTAGGTTAAACACAACATTTTTAACAGCCTAATTATAAACCAGCCATGGCCTCACTATTGTGTGAGGCCGTTTTTCATTGCCTGTAAGAGTGTAGTTAAAAGAATAATAAAGAACATTCCTTTTGTTTTTGCTTTGGGCTGGCATTTATTTAGCGAGGTCTTAAGATGGGTTTACAATTGACTTAACAGAATAAGTATGCCGTGTGCTTAAGATATGAAGCAATGTGTTCAAGTGTATTAGTTTATGACTGTCGTATGCGGGTCTTGACGGGCCGTATGCGTTCTTGGCATGACTTAAGAGACGGTTATATTTTATATCTTAAGTACAAGTCAAGACGAAGTAACCAATCGGAGCACAGTGACAGTTGTTGTTGGTGGGAAACCGTAGTTACAACTTGTATTTAGGTCATGTCGTATTGTGAAATCGTATGAATGTAATTATTTTAATCGAGAGACAGTATCGTCTCAATTTAAAGAATAGTTCATGGTCATGCTTTCTTTCATGGAAGAGGTTATTGAGTTTGCTTTAATGAACCTTTCAGATTTAATGATGTAAATGCCTAATGTTGGCATTAGCTTCCCTTCCTGTAAGATTTCACGTGTTTTTTAAAACAATTACACAAGCAGTAACCACAAATAATTAAATATATGTAAATGGTTCATTTTTCCAAGTTATGTTGATAGCTCACATCTCCTATGATTTTGATTGGCTAGACTTAACAGTTGCTAATTCAATCTAAACTGCGAATCATCTTATAGTCATTTTCAGTGTGCTTATCGAGTCATTAAGTACAATTCTTAATTCTTCAGTCTTTAAGCATAAACCCACCTTTATACCGCTTGCATTACTAGTGGCATATATTTGTTTAAGTTCTTTCAGCTGAATTTCTGCTAAATTTGGCAGAATTTAAAACATTTAGCAGAGAAATATCCATTTTTAGCGAGTAGCTAAATATATAATATGCTTACATAAATCAAATTTTTACAAGTCAAAATTTAAAAACAGTTGTAAATTTTGTAATCTTTCTGGCACTCATAAAAATGTGTAGCCAAGACTGACTTGAACCGAGAACAGACATTTTTAACCAAAAACCTAACCGAACAGAACTAAAAATGTGAGAATCGATCAGCCAACTAAAAATGTGAGAATCGATCAGCCCTATATTTTTGTAATAATTAAAAATAAAACATCTATTAGACCTACATGCTCATGTTTAGAAATTAAATTTTGCCATTTTATACCAGTCAATTCTCTGAGGCGCTTTGCTATCCAGCACGTCTTCTCAATCTAGCACCATGTCATGCTGCGAGCAATAAATCAATATCATGATCTATTTCTTTTGCAATTATCGTAATGTTAGTTGACATTCATGTGCTAGAAAAAGGGCGTGGCAAATATTATAGTGGTATTTTTCTTTAAAAATGAATTTTAACTACCTCAGAAGAAGATGCTACCTGTATTATAAGTTGAATTACATTTTTATTTTATGCGGGACCAAAGCCAGCCATACCTATATCTGTTATGTATTTCAAATCATGTGTTAATAAAAGATAAAAATATAATAAAGAAAATAGTTTTTCGGTTTAAAAAAAAAACTTTGTAAAAAACACGTCCTGCAATATAACCAAGTTGTAGTAATTTACAAGATAATTAAATCACTTGGGTTGAAATGATTTGTTTGGACCATTGCAGTTTGTAACAGAGACCAATACTAGGTATTGTTAAATGAATTGGTATCGGAATTGGTATCTGTCAATCCCTAATAATTTTCATAAACTTCTGTGGTGAAACCATTTTCAAAGAAAAAAAAGACATGTCCTAAGGAACAACATATTGACCAAAAATTTTGGCCCGAAGATTTTAAATTATCAAGGTTTTACTGAGTGATGGGCATTTTTGATTTTTACAGCTTTAAGTAGAGTTCAGTATAAAATTTTTGAGTTAAAATTGAGTCTGCACTATAAACGTAACTGTGTATCTATCTACACTAGTATAGTACCTGCCCTTTATACAGTCTATTTGCAGTTTCCTCAAGCTTTTAAAACAGGCCTTTGAAAAATCACCCTATGTATGGAATTTTTGTTTTGTTCCAAATATGTTGCATATCGCATGCATTTTATACTTGTGTTAACGATAAAAATAAAACATTATTTTTGGTTAAACTGAATTTTAACTTGTACAGTAACCATAAGTTATAATATTTCATTTACAATTAATATGAATAAAAACAGGGAACATAGGTTGTTAGGTTATGTGTCAGGGTTTACAGTTATTTGCTAACAGTTCTTTCTTCTTAGTTTTTTTGTTGCGTTAACTTTGTGTGCATGTGGTTATTTTTCACTGCCATTTTGTGTTTATTGTGCCTGCAGCAATTTTGCACAATGGCGAACTCTGGTGTTTGAAGTGAAACTCAAGTGTTGTTTTGCATTCCGTTTGGCCTAACGTTATGCAGCCAAACTCCGTAAAAAATGGTAATATTTTGGTCCTCCAGGTCGGATCAGTGATTTAGATAGTAAATACAGTCTGCAGTCCTGCATTCTTAATGTGGTATCGCCGGTACACTAGTATATGTCCATGTATTCGTGACGGTAAATGTACTAGTTGATCGGGCTACGTTATAACGCCTTTGTGCTGCGACCACGTCCGTGGTATTGTTTATCTGTTATATTCCTTTGTCTTGTGTGTTGTGACTGCATAAAACACGTTCGATAATGGATCAAAAACAAGTTCAAATTCGGTTGCGCCTACTAAAGTGCAGAAGAAACAGACTTCTTACGCTCGCCGAGCAAGTTGAAGTTGATTCAAGTTGTGAAGGTTTATTCCAGACTGACTGCAGAGACTTGCCAAAACTGAAAAGTGAATTAGAAGAGAATCTTCTTCTAGTGGCACAAATATCTGGAACTGACTCGGTTGCAGAATGTGACTCCAGCGAGCAGGAATGGGAAGAATTTGATGTGGCATATTACAGAATACAGGAAGTTTTTTCTAAGCTCTCTGTCACTCGAACACAGCAACATGATGTGTCCAACCATGAAAAACTTTCTAATTTAAAGCTTCCAAAATTACAGTTCTCGACATTTAAGGGTATAGTCACAGAGTGGATGAGTTTTTATGACCTATAACAGCTCGCTTGTCGGCTGTTAAGAAATACCAGTATCTGCTCACATCGTTATAAGGGCAACCCTTCAATTTAATGAAATCACTTCCACTTTCTGCTGAAAATTATGAACTGGCTTGGGAAACTCTAATTGAGCGATATCCATATCTATGAACCATTGCCATCATGCACTGGGATAACATTATGCAGCTTCCAAAACTCATTGTCAGTGCACCTGAGAAACTACGTAACATAGTAGATCTGATCAAAGAGAATCTGGGTGCTCTTATGATTCTCAAATTTCCAGTAGGTGAGTGGAGCTTTGTTTTGTTAAACATTGTATTACAAAAATTGGATCATGACACATGTAACCAGTTCGAACTGGCTTATGAGGATATCACCTTGACTAACCTTTATCAGTTACTACAGTCTCTTGAGCCAAATTGCAACGCTCTGCTGTTAGCCAGCAGTGGCACGTCAGCAGTATCTGGGTTACGTTCAGTCACCAAGCGTACTCTGTCAGGGCCTGATTCAAGTGCTAAGAGTGCATTTATGGCCACCTCTGGCAGAGATGCATGTGCTGCATTTCAAGGAACCCATTCAATTTATGAATGTCCTGAATTTATTACAAAATTGTTAGAAGCAAGTCGAGGGTGGTGTGAGGAAACAATCTCTGTTTCAACTGCTTAGGTTCACATCATTTAATCATTTAAAGGATTGTACCTCATGAAAGAAATGCATGCATTGCCACAGAAGCCATCATACCCTCCTCCATAGCCCTGGATTCTCTATCCATAGTTTCTCAGGGGACTGACAACAAATTTAAATACATGTAGACTTGAAATGCAGATAAACTAAAAATGGGACCACAGGAAATGTTCAATGGATGTCGGATTTCAATCCATCCATGTTCAATACATAGAGGTTACACTGTAGATGGTCCAGAAGATGAAACCACCCCTCCTGTGTTGCCAACCATGACAGAGGAGAAAGTTGAGGTCCCACCTGCCATGGTGTGTGTCAATGACCTCTCACAGTGGCTGTTCATGTACTGTTTTAGGAACAGTCTTGGTTCGCATTAAGGATGCTAATGGTGCACTAGTACAAGTTCATGCTGTTTTACATTCCAATCATAATTCTCTTCAGAAAGGCGAGTTCAAGGTATGAATTGTGTCGATGCAGTGTTCAGGTTCCGGTAGTAGGACTTGCCCACTCAGTTGTTGATGCCAACAGGGGTAAGGTGACACTCCTCTTGATGCCTTTGCTGAGGACTGAACCCAGTGTTATAACAGAAGCATTAATTTGAAAGGACATTGCAACAGAGTTGCCTGTTGTACAGTTGTCCTATGAGGTGCAACACAAATATGAGGAATTCAAACTGGCTGACACTACTTTTGACATTCCTGGGCTAGTTGACTTTCTGTTGGAGCAGATGTTTACCCAGGCTTAGTTGGCGATGGGTGGCATCAAGTCCCACAGGGGATTTCCTACTGCTCTGCGTAGTGTGTTTGGCTGGGTTCTTAAGGGGAGGATTGACCATGGAGCAGTTGCTGCCACCAATAGTGTAGTCTCCTTTTTCACCATGGTACAGCAGTGTGTCAAAACACCCTACGAAGGTTTTGGTAGTGTGAGGAATTGCCTGCAGAAAAGCATGTTAATCCACTTTAGTTCAGACTCACAGCCATACTCCTGAAGGATGATATGTTGTTAGACTTCCCTTCAAGCATCCTCATGATCTTGACGACTCATATCCTCAGGTAGTCACAAGGCTAGATTGTTTAGAACATCGCCTCAGCAGCCAGCCAGAAATCAAAAAGGAATACAAGGCATTGGGGCAAATACACTGCTTGGAGGCAGTTCCCGAGTCCCAGTCTATTACATTCCTCATCAATGTGTCATTAAGAAAAGAAGCTCCACAACAAAGTTACAGGTTGTATTTGATGCCTCTGCTCCTACTACATCTGGAAACTCACTCAATGACGTACTAATGGCCGGGCCGAAACTACAAAGGGATGTGTTTGAAGTCATAACTTATTTCAGTCTCCATCCAGTAGTATTTACCATGGATATCTGTAAGATGTACCGCCAGGTATTAGTACATTCCGAAGACAAGCCATATCAAGTGATTCTGTGGCGAGAGAATCCACAACTACCAATCCAGAGACATATCAACTCGATACTGTGATGTATGGTGTCTCTTCTGACCCTTTTTTTTATCCACGATAGCTCTACAGCAGCTTGCCATGGACGAACAAGACAAATACCCTAATAAGGCAAGAGTGGTAATGAAAGACATATTCGTAGATGACATTATAAATGGTACACCCTCAGTTTCAGAAGCCCTTGCATTGCGAAGAGAACTAATCTACCTACTTAAGTGAGAAGGTTTTGAGTTAAGGAAATGGACAAGCAACTGTAGGTTTGTAATGTAGGTCGTACCCGAGTGTCACAGAGTGGCCAGTTTGTCTTCAGGAAAACGAGGAAGTGATCAAGATGCTAGGCCTTGAGTGGGATGCAAGCACTGATACATTCTCGTACCACATTCACCAAGCAGCTGCAATCATAACCAAGCATGCCATCCTCTACCAAATTGCAGAAATCTACGACCTTTAGGGTTGGATTACACCGGTTGTGTTCCGTGCAAAAATATTCCTTCAGAAGCTATGGCTCCTGGGTCTTGACTGGGATGCAGTTCCACCTGATGAGGCGAAGGAGGAAAGGCAACAATTCATTACCCAAGATTCCAGTTCTCAGTCAGATCTGCATTCCCTACATTGTATCTCCAGCAAACAAATAGCCCATCAGATTCATGAATTCAGTGATGCCTCAAATCATGGCTATGCAGCGGCCGTATATCTAAGAAGCTCGGGCAGTAGTGAGACAAGGGTACAGTTTTTACTTCGAAAGTCTAGAGTAGCACCACTGAAAACTGTCACTCTTCCTTGTCTAGAGTTGCTCGGAGCACATCTCCTTTTGAAATTTATTGAGACTGTAGAAGGTATTCTCTCAAAGCACATTGCAGTTGAAAGTATTACAGCATGATGTGACTCAACTGTTACTATAGCATGGATCAGGATGGTTCCACACACACTGAAGAACTTTGTGGCAAACACAGTAGCACACATTCAGGAAAGTAAAGTTGCAATTCACTGGTGATATATTCAATCGTTAGACAATCTGGCTGAATATGCTTCCAGGGGCTTAACACCTAGTAATATTGTTGGGTACTTGCAGTGGTGGCAAGGACCAGAATGGCTGATATCAGAAGAGAGTTACTGACAGAGTGAGGATCCTGCACCACACCAACAAGAACATAAAGTGGAGGAGATGAAGGTCAAGACTGTCATTTCATTTGTATGTCAATTTCAAGGCCTCAGTATTCAGGATTGTATTGAGATGTTCTCCTCTTGGTCCAAGGTTCAGAAAGTCATGGTCTATGTAGTTAGATTTATTACGAATCTGTAGATGTTGGCTGAAAAGCGATCTGTTGGAGCACAGCAGAGTTGGAGTATTCATGAGGGCTATATTTGAAGCAAGTTCAGCAAGATTCGTGTAAGGATGACACAGAACTCATTAGCCAAGGGAAGGTGTGTTCGCCCAGTCTTAGAAGACTGTGCCCATTCTTTGATTCAGAGGGAATTGTGCATGTAGGAAAGATGCTTACAGAATTCCAATGTCAGTTTCAATACAAAACACCCGGTGCTGCTGCCTAAGAAAAGTAATGTTACAAACCTGGTGATTGACTTCTACTATGCCTTATCCCTACACGCTGGCACAAATGCTACTCTGTCTGCAATTCACAAGTAGTATTGGATTTTGTTAGGAAAATGTGCTGTGACAGCAAGAATGTTCAAATACTTATGATGTTTTTGATTCAGCCTGTTATGGGGAATCTTCCCACCAGAAGAGTATGATCAGCTAGAATTTTTCTTGCTGTTGGTATTGATGTCGGAGGTCCATTTACAATCAAAGTATCTAACCTTCATAATGCTAATGTGACAAAGGCCTATTTGTGTTTATTTGTCTGTCTGTCTGAGTACCAAGGCAGTTCACCTAGAAGTTGTGACTGTTTTCAGTACAAATACCTTTCTCAATGCTTTCTACAGGTTGACATCCAAACGAGGATTGTACAAGGTTGTCTATACTGATTGTGGACCAACTTTGTGGGTGCAAGTCACTATCTATCTGAGTTCCATAAATACATAATGACTTCTCCACGTAAACTCCAAATTGTGGACAGCACGGCTCAAAAGGGAACACAGTGGCATTTCAACCTTCCATCTGCACCCCATTTTGGGGGATTATGGGAAGCTGATAAAGTCAACAAAATATCACCTGAATCGAGTTGTTGGCCAGCAGGTTCTCACATTTGAAGATTTGACTACTGCTCCTCCATGTGATCCTTTTACAGACCTCCCAGTGAAGCAACTGGAAAGGTGGCATCTGGTGCAGCAAGCAGCACAACACTTCTGGCAGCGGTGTTAGGAGGAGTACCTGCACACCCTGCAGTAACGTGGTAGGTGGGCTAAGAGTCGTGGTGAGCTCAAGGTGGGCGACCTGGTGCTACTGAAGGAGAATAACCTTCCTCCACTCAAGTGGCAACTGGGACGGGTCAGTGTGCTGCACTGTTGCAGCGATGGTGTGACTATGGTAGCGATTATCAACCTGTACCAGGGACAGGTTACAAGACCTGCGGTCAAGCTGTGTCACCTTCCCATCTACTGAAATTTGTGTACAATGATTAACTTAGTCCTGTGGAAAATTGTAAATTTTGGTGGACGGTATGTTAGGTTGTGTGTCAGGGCTTACAGTTCTTACTTCTTAATTTTTTTGTGTACGTTGCACGGACCGCCATTTTTCACAATGGTGAACTCTGGTGTTTGAAGTGAAACTCTATGTTGTTTTGCATTCTGTTCGGCCGGACGTCATGCGGCCAAACTCAGTCAAAAATGGTTAATATAAGTGTTGTTGGTAATGTCTAGTAAGAAATAGTTCTTATGTAAAATATTATTACACTGAATGCACACAAATGCAGTGTGCATTGTCCTTTGGTGTAGTCTAATTTTCTTGAATTGGTTAAGCTTTGTTTGCATGAGGCAGAGGAATATCCTGGAGGTAGAACTATAGCAAGGCTTCAGAAAAGTTGGACATAACCGTAAATGGTCTATAACTTCCTTCTCTTATAGTCATGGTTTACCAACAAAAGCATTTAGGATTAGTTTCTACCAAAATTATGAAACCTTTGCTTGGTTAAAAGATTCACAGTGCTGCCTTTCCATCCTGCCGATGAGTGAATGACTACGAAATGTAGAAAAGGTATATACAATAATAATAACAGTAATGTCAGCCACTTGGTGTTGATGGAAAAATAAAAATAAAATAACAGTTAGAGGAGTGTAGTGAGAGGGTAGCTCACAGGCAGGTCTGTCAGCTGCATGCTGCCGGGTGTGAGCAGACAGGCAGTTGACATTAAAAGTTTTGGTTTGTTAAGAGTTATTTTTTTATGTATACATTTTTAAAGACAGTACTTAATGAAAAAAATAATTGCAAGTATACTATATGTACACATATTTCTGCTGAAGGTATGACATGCCATGAGATAAAGAGGCTTTTCATATTTAAATACGTTGAATGGTTGCATGTATTTGTATAATGCTGAGACTATACCTGCCGACCTTGACACAACTTTAATGGTTTAGTAATGTAAAATTATTGATGCGCGAGACATTAAAAGTGATTGTTACATGCGAATATTTGTTTGTTTATAACCTAAAATCACAGTGACTCGACTTGCACGTACAGTAGCTCGACCCCTGCTGGAAGTAAACTCAACTTGAATGAGAGACAATCTTTGTTAGTTTTACTCTACTAGAGTTTTTGAGACTCGACCAATCACTAGTTTTGCTGTATTAAAATAAACAATCAAAGCACAGTTTGCAGCAACTCCCAATATAAAAATCAATGGCAATGAAAAATGTTTACATACCATGTGTACACACTTCCTGAGCGTGTCAGTGCAACAGAAAACTGGGAACCACATTCTACTTTGATAACACCTAGTCCCGCCAATGATTCAATTTTCATTGGAATCTGGAAATATTCAAAGAAAACCATTAATAATATCACTGACCGCAACAAATGAAAGCAACACTATTTTAACAAATGTAATATCAAAACAAAGACACACCTTACAGCCATCCGAACCTCCTCGGCCTAGCTTCCCATAGTCTCCATCACCCCAAGACCACACGTTGTCATCATCCGTGATGCATAATGTTTGTGCGTCTCCACTGCCACATGCTATATCCATTACACGATATCCCAGCAACTCTTCAACCTGTCCTCAACATTAAAGAAGCAGTATTTTAGATTACATTCTACATAGCCTTTTAGATAGAAATTACACACATCACAAACTAAAAATGTAATAACATTTATCACTAAGGTGTTGGGGAGCTGAAGGGGACTTATTTTCATTAAGGACAACATTTTCTTTTGACGAAATTAATTTAACTTTCTGTTTTTGACTTCCATTACTTACTACGATACACTGTGATAGGAAATTGAAAAGCATGGTACACAGCTCTCATAAAACTAAACCTAAAGTTTAATAAGGTTAGAAGTTTTATTTTATTGATGTAAATGTCAGATCCTCATATATTGAAATTCTGGATAAATATGAATTTTTGACAGTCCCCCTGAATAACGGTAGATAGAGAGTTCATTGTAATACATATGGAACCACTCTCTACCTTAAACTGGGCATCTGGCTACCAGTGATAACGCTGCTTCCATGGGCACTATTTGGGTGCAGAGTAACCCTTGCTACTTAACCTACTTGAAAGAGACTTGGTTACCAGAAGAGCTGTGCAGGTTCAAATTGGCTTAGGCTGATGTATGGAACTGCAAATAATTTACTGTCGATTTGACAAACATAAAATGTTGCAAGTAATTATGAGTAATTCTTCCATATGAATAATTGATAAGTCTTGTCTTTGCGAACATGGAAAGTATTCCATAATGCAGCGAAGGGCTTTTACCAACAGTACAAATCATCTAGGAAATTAAAGCATCAATGAAAAAGATGCTCAACTTCCACTGTGTTTTTCAAACAATGTTTGTAGTTTTTGTCCCAAGCTTCACCATACTGTGAGATAACTATCTGCCAGTTTGACATTGACGAGTGTCAGTGTCTCAGGTAGAATGAAGACAGAGTGGAGAGGGGGAGGGGAAAGGAGTACTGCTTTTAGAGTGGTGTGCCCATCAACAAAAGGCATAGGAATGGTGGTAAGAGGAGGGTGATGGATGGACCATAAGATAACACAAACATAAAAGATTACCTACATGATAAAAACTAGACAGCATACAAAAGTACTTGCAGGGCAGTACTCTTGAATAAACACACACAAACAGAAGTAGGACGAACACATTTTCCACACTGATGTGTGCTAGAACAACTTTTTGCTGTCTACGCAAGCTTCATCAGACCTCGCCAATGAAACGTTGCACAACTGCACATCCACATGGAACATATGTTCATTCGACTTTAGTTTGTGTATGTCTATCTAAGAGTATCACCCTGTGAGTACTGATCGCTGGACTAGAGACCCTCTTGAAATAAATACCTTTTATTTTGTTGAGGAGGAGGGGGGAAGCATTAAACAAGTTTAACTGAATTAGTTTCACCAATAACAACCCCTTAGAAATAACAACCCTTTTCCTGGGAACCATAAAAGGTCTTAGAATCAAGAGTTTACTGTATCTTAAGTTTATCAACCAGAAAATATGCTATTACTTTCTGTAAAATATTGTACCTACATACACTAGTACACCAGGTATAGACATCTGGATGGAGATAAAGTCTGCATGCATTTTTGTCCGCATGCATAAGTTTTCGTATTCTGATCCCTTCAAAAACTTTCCATACTAGTTACAGTGTATTTCAGTTTTGATTTAAGTTAATATCAAAATTCTTTTGAGTATGTATTTCAATTAAGAAATGTTTTCCAATGGTTATTAAGATTATAAAGTACAATATACATGTACATTTTGTACATCAGTTTTGTATATTATTTCAAGACAACAGAAAATGTGAAGTTTCCTCTCTATAGAGAATAAAGAAAGTGTTCTCTTCAGTATTCATTATAACAAGGCCATACTGTATTTAAGAGTTCATTAATAACACTAATATAAGAGATGGGACTTAGATACCTGCAATACCAACAATAGTGAGCTAACATCTGAATATTGAGTACTGACTATTTCACAAGGCAATACCCAGCCCCAAGCTTGGAATAGTTATTTTGTTACTGTTCGGTGCTAGCTTATATGTTTCTCTTGCAAGAAAAATTTTTTTATTACAACAAGCTTTTTTTTTTATGCATGTACATTTTAAAGCACAATAATTAGTACTAAGCTTGCATTGAGTATAACCTATGCTACGAGTTTACAACTCACGTGTGGCCATCAATTGTTTTGCGAATCTATTTAAAAAAAATAGGTTTCAACACAAAATAATGCCCCAATGACTTCTCAAAGATTAGATTAAATAATATAGCAAATGATCAGCATTGCAACGGATTGTCGCACAATACCGGTATAATCAAAATATTTGTGACAACACAAAACAAAGAAAAATATGATACCGAAAAAGGTAACGTAACAATTATTTAGTAATTATTATCAGGCTAATGTAAACATGTACATGAAGTGAGTGATTTAATTGAAAAAAATGTGCTACGAATAACATGTTCATTTTTATATTTGTGGTTCATAAACTATGCATGCAATATCTGATAACAAGAAAGATACACCACCTACATAACATCTGTAAGCCACAACAGTAAAATTGTACTGTTGTATGAACTACACATGCCTATGATTGATATAAGTACAATACTTGTGCACAGGACAATTGTAAACAAGCAGCAGTGTCACGGAACAATCAAATTAATATTTGACATCTGTAGGCATGTCACCTCAGTTTAGACAGCTAAACAAAATGATTCAAAAGTTATTATTAACAAACTGACTCTTACAAAAAATAATTTTATAAAAGTTTCAATTGTGAGAGTATTTTTGTGTCACCAAAAGCTCTTAAGTAAAGCAGCTATTTTTCTGTAAAACAGCTATTAGCACAATGTGTTTTTTTGCGATTTAAAGAGTTTCAACTTTGTTAAAAACTTGACTTAGTTATTTTCAAACAGCTGCAATGAGTACTGTACTGTATGGGAAAAATTTAATTGTGAACTGTGCTGACGTTCGGCGAGTAATTTGCAACATATGCAAACATTCATTATCTCGAGATGGTGCATCTCATAACACAACCCATATAAAGAAACAATTATCTTCCAGATATAATATCAGATTTTAAAATGAAAAACAAATATTGAACAAAACTAAACAGAATCTCTTAGAGATGAAGTGAGCAGTAATCTCCAAGAAACGGGTCCACGTACTTCATGCAGTGTTACTGAATCAGTGTCTATGTACAAACTTCCAGTTCAAAACCAGCCAACCCTTCAGAAGTTTCATGACATCAAACAAAAGTTTACAACAAGTGATCGGCGGCAAACGGAAATCACCAAGAAAATTGGGAGAATGATTTGTCTGGACAATTAACCCTTTAGAATGGTTGAAGATAGGAACTTCAATGATTTCGTGACACACATGGAACATCAGTAAAATATGCCTAGTAGAAAACATTTTTGTGCTACTCTGATTCCACAGATGTTTGAGGAAACCAAATCTAGTGTGAAATCATGTCATAATAAATCACTGCATGTAACTGTTCCTACTCATAAGTTGACTATTTAAGTATAGAGAAGTTTTAATAAAGTTATATTTTTGCAGGCACACCAAATTACACCTGTCGCTGCTACACATGGGATGTGGTCATATCAAAAAATAATAAGCACTGTAACGACCACTTCAAGCAGTACTTCTCATGCTGAACAAAAAGTTGCAGTGCATTTGTCAGAGCCTTAGCTTCCACCTGACAGGAATGTATTACACTACTGCTAAATGTGCCACTCGTTTCCTTGGCTAAAGAAACTCGCACTACAATATTGTGCATCCATCCAGCCACAGTGGCATATGAAAGACTTTAGTACAGCTGGTTTGAGTGAGTGGAATTATGGGGTGCTCAACAATAGGGTCATAAGTGTCCACAGAAATAATAAGTCTAAAACACATTAAAAACCTCCGCAGGAAGCAAAAAAGGAAAGTTGGAGACAGAAACAAAGGTCATGTAAAAAAACACAAAAACCTCCACTGGACGCAAAAACGAAAGTCAGAGAAAAACAGATTAAAATGAAAAACCTCAACAGGGGGCAAAAGGACAGTCACAAAAACAACAAGCAGGATAATATACTCCAAAGGAGGAAAAAATAAGAACATAAAACCAAATCACAACACATTAAAAAGACCCAACACACGTAAAAATGGGAATACGCAGCTCACAGACGTATCGCCATTACACAACATTCGTGTAGGTTGTCGGAAACATTAAAAGTGTGAGGAGCCTGGTCATATCTGTGGTGGACTCCACCAGAATGTGCCGGACAGTCAAGAGAGAGCCACTGGCATCACACTCAGGAGGGAGTTAGCCACTAAGTACATATTTGTGTGTCAGAGAAGTGTGCCTGATGTGAAGGCGAGAAAGCACATCATCCCTGTGGGTACAAGAACCAACTGGACAAGCGCAAACAGGACAGTCATAGATGGCCCATAACTTGTTGGACAGCATGAGAGAAGTCCACTTCGGCTGCCAAGCATGCCAGATAAGGCCACAAACTGCATGCAGCACATTGCACACACGGACACGATCACAAGGTTGAAGGCTGCATGCCTCTTAGGCATTCATATCTGCTGCTTCATTGCCATGGATGTCTACATGCCCTGAAGAAAACAATAAGTAATGGGAAGAAAAAGGGTCATGTCAGTCAGGGTTTCGAAAAAGGTCGGGGATGAGGCATGAAGATACACACATTACAACATTGAGATGGTGTTCGGGAAGAACAAAGCTAACATCAATCAGCTACAATATAACCAAATACAACTCTCATGATGGTGAGCAAAAGTAAACTTAAAAGAGCATCCCATGCACTTGTAAAAATTCCAAACACATCTTCAGACAGAGCGGTTTACGGGAGCCGTAACTTTGAACTACTTATAATTTATAATTTTTTAGATGTTTTATTAGGTATGATACTTGCCGCTTATATGAGTTATACCAAATGACTGTGACTCATCCTAACGTGTAAATATTATACGAGGATACCCATAGATGGCTACAGGATTGTTTCCTGTGGAGGGACAATTACAGACACGTGATATTTCCGGATGTCCAAAAACCAATTTTCTCCAAATACTCGCGCAGTATCTATGTATCCCGAGGAAGGGTCAAACCCAACATGTTATTCATGAGTGAAACGGAATTGCTACCAGCCTAGTGGGTAGTTGGTTCTAAAACGTGAATAAGCATTGTTTCCAAGCGGCCGCTGTAACATCTGACTCCCCTACACACTTGGCAGACAAGAGTATCGCTACACCAGCTAAGCATACTGAAGAGGGCCAAGCGCCACCGATCGCACGAGGCCATATAGCCTAGCGCAAGGATAGATTCTCCCACTCCGCTCGCTCCAGGCATGCATCACACCTCCCACTTCAGTCCAGGCATGGGCCGGTCGAGCACACAATATAAGGCAGTGCACGGGCCGAACAGAGTAATTGTGTTCTCCAGTAGCTCGCCTCAACATTTCTGTGCTGGGGCTCTCTCCTGAATATTAGGCCCTCACGGACCTTTTACAAGAACTCCAGAGATCTTCAGCAGCCACCTGTGGCTGCCACCATAAACGACCAGAAGCTCCAGAGGCTTCTACCACTTCCTACAAGCAGTTTGAGAGGCTTCAACCACCACCAGCTTCCAGAAGCTCTTCAATACCAGAAGACTGCAAGACTTCACTCCACACTTCTGCTGTTGACCCCCTTGGTTCAACAACCGCTGCTACTTGCTGGTAAGTGGCACCTACACCCATTGTCTTTTCGGTAGTGGCCCCTTTTGTAAAGTCTCATCTAGACAACCCCAGGGTAGAGTAACTACGTTTGAGTTATTTTCATAGCAGTCAAAGTCATTCTAATCTTGGTTAGTATAGGAGCAGGTCATCTCCACCTGTAAAGTGTGGCTAACTGCCATTTGAACTTTGCTTAGTAGTAAGAGTATGTGCCACCAGTATTTATTATTCGTAATAGATATATTTTAATCCTACCCTGAAAGTAAATCTGTTTAGAGGTAATTTGTTTCTGACAACTAGGTACACAACTCTTAGACGGAGCAAGCAAGTGACCAGGTTTTGATAACTTTATGATCCATAGTGTAGGACTGCAGATCCCCCTCAGGAATCTGTATGTCGACAACACACACCACTTTCAACGGCCACCCGTTCTGTGCACCCAAGTGTACAGAAAGGTAGAGCCCCAACCACTATGTACTCATTCAACAGGAGTAGGACAGCCACCTCAGGTTGTATCGCTGACCAGAGCACCACTGGTGCTGGCAGGGGTATTTTGCCTGGGACTGGATGCCCGACTGTTGCTGGACCACACCCCAACAACGACCCACTGCTCTAGGTTTGTGCAACAAGGTGTAGAACCGTAGGAGCTCAGGGTTCACGCCGTCCACTGCTGTTGGGCTCTACACTTAACTAGGGTACCATCAACGGCTCGCGCCAACTGAAAGTAAGTTAAGTGTCAATACTGTCTCTATGCTATTTGGGGAGAGGCACTGAGCTCGAAGGGAGGAGAATAAGTAGGAGTTCCTTACTGCTAAGCGAGTGTGGAACAATAACCCATCTGCACTTGGCGGAGGCACCCCACGGTAATGAGCTCAGACCACCTGTCACCTGGAGAGGCAGTCCTCTTCAGCCAACATCCCTTTTTATTTCTCGATGCACACTAGGCTTGGCATAAAGAGGCATCCTGCCAGTTTGTGCCCTGGTCACTGGGAGTGACACAAGGTTGGGTATCGCGAACTCCTACTTCGGAAGCAGTGTAGCTGTAGAGTGGAGCAAGAAATACTGTACCTCCCTGTACGGAAACTTGTCAGCCAGCAACACACAGGTGACTGCTGGTCCCAGTCGACCTGCTTCAAAACCAGGTCCCAGGAAACTGGTGTGTGAGTACCCTGGCAGTCAGCCCTACCTCAACTGGCAAAGGTTGCAGTCGGACATATTGCGGTACCACCCACAGCTGATTTTGTACAGAGTCGTACACCAACTCGACCTGTGTTAGTCTCTAGCAGAAAGTCTACTCAGACTCAATAATTGTTTACCAGAGCGTGCCTGATTTAGCATTTGCCAAAATGTCATTGACTAGTCTTAGGAACACGTGTCAAGTGAATGCAAGACTACAAATTATTCCAGAGATACAACAACAGGCAAAATATACATTTTCCTTTTTTGAGTAGATCATTTAAGCAATGTCTGAGAGAGGTTCAGGCGACTTTTGACACCAACATTTGGAGAGCCGCTGAGGATGAAATGAGGTGGATATGTAGCCGCCCCAGAATCCAGAATGCAAGGGCGGGGAAAAACATGAGATCTTGGAGAAAACCCACCAGCCAGCGGCATTGTCCAGCATAATTCCAACATGTGAAAATCCTATAGTGACGCAGCTGGAGGGCGAATCTGGATGGCCTTCGCTCTAGCTGCTACACCAACGCCGCCCTTCAGCAACATATGAAAAAAATTAGATAGTCATTTATGCAGCAGAGTACTGACTGATAATGGTATTAATTAACTCACCTCACCTATTTTTCTTCTGATGTATTCCCACTGAGGATATTCCCACTGAGCAATCTCTAGTACAGGGGTCAACTTTTAGCATAGAAACTCAGAAACTCCCAGCTCAGAAAACCCCCGTCTGTGCCAGCACCGTAAAGTTATTATCGGGAAAATTACTTTGGATTCGACACCCGATCACAGAAGAGCTTCCCAACTTCTGTGTGGTAAAATTGGCCTCCAGGAAGACGATCAGGGTTTGATTCCCTGCCAAGGTAGTTCCCAAGCCACGCAGCGAATGATCCCCGGCCAATTTTATCCCCGCTCGACAGCCAACAAGGCCGCAGCTAGTTAATCCCCTACATTTTGCCAGATCACTCACCACCACAATCATTCTCAATTAATATCCGACTGAGCACATCACCCATATTTGGGACTGCTGGCATCCCATCTCTTGACAATCCTAGTCATAAGGAGGGTGAAACTTCCCGCGAGGGATAGTATTACAGTCTGACTCACACTGGAGATTGACTCCCCTCTCCCTCGTAAGAACCGAGAGGGTTTTCAGCGCCCTAACCACTTGTACACCCGGCAAGCGCGCGCATCAATTGACGCCCAACATGGGGCCAACAGTCCTATTGTATCTCAGACTTGAGGGCGAAGACCACGCCAGTCACCCCCACCCCCCCGTGTTATCTCGTGTGAAGCACGTGTCTATTTTGCCACTTCCTGTAGAGGAGATTTTTTTGTCACGACTTCGGGGAGTTGTAGTACACACCCCGTGGCACCCAAATTGTTGTATTCCATGATGTAAGACTCAGAGGCGAGCCTGGCAGAAGCACGTGGTGCTGTAGTTGAGACCGTAGGGATAAGCAACAGGCCTTGCCCCCTGCCAGCATGCCCAGGCACCAGCCTGAATTTTATTGTATGCAGTTATTGCGGAAATGAGATCCATTACACATGCCTAGGATGGGAAGATACGCCCAGGTACATGGACGAACTTGAGTATAGGTGCTAAACCTGCAGGCAAGCAGATAATACAGGACTGTAAATGGCCCGAGTGTGAAGGACAAGGAAGGTACAATGTCCACTGCATATTATGCAACCCTACATTCCATCAGAGTAGCATTGGTAGGGTAGACGAGCCAATCCGGAACTCAGGACAGGTCTACCAGTGTAAAGTTTGCTGAAGGGAGCAAACATACAAACCACGTAACACACCTCGCAGGCTTAGTACCACTTCCCAGGCTACCCTGCGAGCCTCTCTCTCCCCGAGTATAACGGGAAGGCGTACTCCAACCCGGAGCAATTTGTCGCAGAATGTGAATGAGAATTGCGGGAGCATGGAATCCTGAGCAAAAAATGGATGAATAGAGTTCACCGAAATCTCACACGTCTCGCTAAACAGTGGCGGGATAAATATAGTGAATTTGTTGAAGGCTGCCTCAGTTTAAGCGGCGCAGCTGACGTCACATTTTGCAGGTGATGAGATTTTAAGCCATCTTATCACGGACTTACATTCCCATGTGCAAAAGCACAAGGACGAGGTCATGCTATTTATTAGGCGCAAAGAATGCCTACATAAACGCACTTATCCAAACAAACAGAAGGGCAGTGAGTGCGGTGCATCACTCGTCACCCACCCCCCCCCCCCCCCATACGCAATTAGTTTGTTACCTCTCGACCACAGATGGTAGAGGAGCTAGTAGAAAGAGCGCAGGAAATGGAGATGAATGAACGTCCCCACCAAGGCACAGAAAAGATGGTACGCGCCAAGGTTAATGGCCCGGCCCTCCTTCCCCAGACTGCCCACAACAGGGCGAGACACACCCCTGCCGCCCTCCGTGCCACGCTGCTGGTACTGCCTGGGGCGACAACCCCAGACGACACGCAGCTCCCTCCCCCACCCCAGCCACGTAATCCAGACACGCGGGGACAGAATTTTAGAGGTAGGAATCCGGAGAAAAACAGATCCCAGACAAATAGTAAGACCCTGAACCTCTGGCAAGTGTATGTGTGTCCCCAACCATGCATCACTGTGAATTCCAGGCCAGCTGAGGTCTTACTACGGTCAGAAAGGGATCCAGCTAGAGGAGGAACCCCTAGTGCGACTCGAATCGCAGACACCGAGGCGGACAAAGCATCCCCCTCCTCCTCGCACCAATAGATCGCCCTCGCAGGACACCGGGAGGAACGACAACCCCCATCGTACCATTACACACCCCGCAGGTAAAATACAGGAGAATTGCCCCCCCCCCCCCCCGATGGCACAGCGATCAGGCGACGTAAGCTCCCACTTGAAATCCCAGAGGAAATTACAACGTGTCCCGCCTGAATCTTCATGGCGCTATCACACTGTTCATCTCGGACTTAAGAGCCAAACCGATAGACTGAGAACTCAAAAGGATACGCCCCCTTCCACCTCTGCTACGAGCCACGCGGTTAGGTCCCTTCTTCTTCTCGCCCTTTCCCTATCTGTTAAGTGCCAGGAATCCCACAAGACCATGACCGCACTCGTTGCACGAGTCCCCTCCCCGCCATCCTTTATGCGGTTAAGGAAGTGCCCTCGCCGGACGACGACCTGGACGTAGCTGCATTTCCACTCCCACCAGGATAGGTTCCGGCTACGCCTCCCCCAGAGTTTGTGGATCTCATCCAGGATAGGGACTATAGGATACAACCCCTGCTATCCTACCCTTCCTTTCCCCTCCTCGACACGAACGGCATGAGTGGACGACCCAAAGGTGAAAGTCTAACACGGTCCTCATCACCATACACGGATCTACGGACCCACTGGTCAATTTGGGGACCAGCCCCAGCAGATCATCGACACTAGCTGGAGTGTGAGAGATAATTACGGAGAGAGATGGAAGAACCGTGACAACCGCAAAAATAATAAGTGCAAGTTGCCAGATAGTGCTACAGCCAACATATATAAAACTCCACCGCCAGGCGATACAACTGTGAGTGAGTTCCGAGTGCCATTCACCCACGCCATGGCTGCAAAGCTGAGAGAATCAGAGGTCCACAATCACGCAGTGAAGCCTGTGACCCTTGTAGTGCCACAGTAAACCAAGAAGCAGATGGGCCCAGCAACCGGATGACAGCAGCAGGTGACCGAACCCAGGATGCTGGCCCCATACTGCCTCCCATCACCTGGCCCACGTCATGACAGGCCCCCCTGCATACCAGGCGCACGCAATACGTGCCCAGGTGCTACCGAGAGGCACCATGGCAGGCGCCAACTGCATTCCGTTGGCATGTCACCCCTGCCATAGCATTACACGAATGGTTCTTGGGAGCGACTGAAGAACTCGCCCAACCTAGGACTGCTTGTCTCCAGCAAGGTAGACAGCATTTTAATTTTCTCAAATGTGCAGTCAGCACGGAGGTGCAGGTAACCAACCATCAGAGGCGACGCGAGAGACGCGTCATAACTAAGCAGTCAATCATTACTCAATTGTTAAATCAAACCTAGCTACACTATTACCCAGTGAGCCTGAAAACTTACCGGTAGAGAAATTATTTTCTCATGTACGACATCGATGGGCAAGCTCCAACATTTTTACATTTTACAGGTGCGGGATGAAGGTTATTTTGTTTATGAACGTGAGTTAACAAATAACCACACAAGTTTGTTTTCCCCTCCTCCACCCTTCCTTTCTGTCTTTCAGAATTAAAACATAAAAATGTACTGTATGTTAACAAACTTCTAAACATGTTCTGGAAGAGGGGGGGGGGGGGGGTGAATTTATGCCAATATCTCGTATATAAGCAGCACCCTGCTCTTTGTAGTCACTTTTTTTTGTAAAATTTACAGCCTATACACGCCGAAATATGGTATTAACTAGAGATGGGACGATATCTGATTAGTGATTCTCTGTCGATTCTCGATTCTTTTCGGATTCTCAATTCCTATGATTTACAACTGATAGAACTTTTAACACACAAAATCGCATTGCCCTTCACAGTCAAAACTATTCTACATAGAACGTCTGATGTAACGAATATGCTTTATAACAAAAAGTCAGCTATACACATAACTTCTATCGGCATCGTCAAATGCCCTTATACCCAGTGGGAAAAGAAGTCGGTAATAACAAATGCAGTGTGGGCTTATTTTCGTTATAATGATAGCTTAAATAGCAGTACTCGGTAGTTTCCTTCAAGAACAATGCAAGAAGAAATTATTGCGTAAAAGAAATGTAAGAAAAAGTTTTGATTTCCGTGCGTAAAATTCGTGGCTATGCAGAGTCCGGAAATATGGTAACATCGCTTCCGCCAGCTGGTCGCGTAGCACCATGCTATCCCGTCCCGTCCACTCCGGCACCAGCACTCAACTGTACTAGGTCGCGTGCTTGCTGTTGTGCGCTCACCACTGTGTATTTGTGTAGAGGCAAATCCAAAAGTTTCAATATCGTCCAAAGCTAACAGTGAAATACATCGTGAATATCTGTCCCTAAAGTAAACACGAACATAAATTTACCTACGGATCAGTGTTTTTACTTAAAACTTCTTCGAATCAATCATTGGAAATTGTAGTATTTGATGTGAAAATATGGGGTGCTGGCTGTACATGAAATTTTTTTTGGGGGGAGGGGATGGGTAAAGTGTAAAAACGTATCTGACCATGATAAAATTATATCTAAGGTGCTGCACGGTCTTAGAATATACCAGAGAGTACAAGTAAATTATTTATACATGCTACTGAACAGCTGCTAAGAATAGGGTAATCTGATCGCCGGCATATTGCGCAATCGAGTCGTCGGCAAACGTTTGCCTTAAATTCTGTTACGGGAATGTCTTGGTAAGCTGCAATTTTTCAGACTTAAAATACAAGCATTTATGTGGTTACAGAAAATCCATTATTCCTAGTGGTGCGCACGTGATGAAACTGCAATTATTCCAGTTCCGGGTATTTAGACATTTTTGCCTCGAAAAACATTTTTTTTGAGCAACTTTTACAGCGTATTTTTTCCCTGTACCAATACCGTACATTTTTATCACTGACGCCAAATTGTCAACCAGCTGCATTTTTTCCCATGTTCACGTGCATATTCCACAACCATCAATTTAAATTTTGCATTATAACTCGCTCGTTACTTTTCCACTATCATGAGGTAGTGTTCCAATTGGCACTTTTTGTTAACAAAATGGTCAGTTGACTTATTTGGCTACAAAATCAACGACGTAATTTTAGTTTTGTCAACTTCAAAATTGACAAAAAAATTACCATATCACCGCAATATCAGTTTTTATTTTTGAAATCATAACACCAAAATAATACAGTATTGTTTCAACTAAACCGTACAAAATGCAACACAAATTAAGAAAAATTAAATTAAAAAGGAATGGAAACACGGCCTCAAGTTGAGAGAGAGAGAGAGAGAGGAGAGAGAGAGAGAGAGAGGAGAGAGAGAGAGAGGAGAGAGAGGAGAGAGAGAGAGAGAGAGAGAGAAGAGAGAGAGAGAGAGAGAAGAGAGAGAGAGAGAGAGAGAGAGGAGAGGAGAGAGAGAGAGAGGAGAGAGAGAGAGAGAGAGAGAGAGAGAGAGGAGAGAGAGAGAGAGAGAGAGAGAGAGAGAGAGAGGAGAGAGAGAGAGAGAGAGAGAGAGAGAGAGAGAGAGAGAGAGAGAGAGAGAGAGAGAGAGGAGAGAGAGAGAGAGAGGAGAGAGAGAGAGAGGGAGAGAGAGAGAGAGAGAGAGAGAGAGAGAGAGAGAGAGAGAGAGAGAGAGAGAGAGAGAGAGAGAGAGAGAGAGAGAGAGAGAGAGAGAGAGAGAGAGAGAGAGAGAGAGAGAGAGAGAGAGAGAGAGAGAAGAGAGAAGAGAGAGAGAGAGAGGAGAGAGAGAGAAGAGAGAGAGAGAGAGAGAGAGAGAGAGAGGAGAGAGAGGAGAGAGAGAGGAGAGAGAGAGAGAGAGAGAGAGAGAGAGAGAAAAAAAAATTCAAGCGATTGATACCAGCACAGCTGTAAACCACCTGGCAAGATCAACTCAGGGTCACATTAGTTACGGGAATTTCCAATTGTCCTGTTGACAAAGGATGCCTGCAATCGCTTCGCAGGAGCGGGTAGTTTTCAAGTGTAGTCGTAAAATAAGTTTTGACACTGTTACTAATCAGGATTGCAAAGAATCGACTTTACTTTTCGATTCAAATCATAGAATCAACAGGTATCGGGGTATCGAAGAATAAAATTTCCCATCCCTAGTATTAACGCAATAAATCCGCTACGTTTGTCCCGTAAGTAACAATATTGTTTGTGACCCGAACAAAGGAAACCTGTGTGGCGAGAGATTGTCCGCACTACTTCCAAACACTGTCCCAGATAAACAAATTGGTAGCAAGTACCGTTAGCGAAAAAATGAAGTTCCTCCAGAATTTCTGTCGGCTGTCCTTGATGACACGTCGAGCACGAGCCTGACAGACACGGAAGAGCATCAGGTTAGCCTGAGAGGAGTGGGCAATAAAGCATCTAAGGGCACGTCAGCGAGCATGGACAGCAGCTCTGCATTCATCACTACACCAAGGAACATGCCTACGACCACAAGATGAAGATTGGGGGATAGCAGCCTCCCCAGCTGATACGACAGAGTTGAACAGTTCCACTGCCACATTCACATCAAGAGGAACCTCAGCATTGAAGTGGAGGGAACATTGTTAATGTGCCCAGTTTGCTTTCTTAAGCACCCAGCGAGGTGGTATATGTGGGGCTGCAAACTACAGTGATAAAATTAGATTGGATAGTGATCACTTCCACAGAGATCTGGGTAAATATACCAATAAAGTGGGTGATCAAAGCTGGGCTACAAAAAGTAAGATCAATGTAGGATGATGCACCAGTATGGGTGGTGAAGTGTGTAGGAGTACAAGTGTTCAACAGGGCAATATTAGAACTGGTGAGACACGACTCTACCACACGACCCCGACCGTCCCTGTGGTCTGAACCCCATATATGATTGTGTGCGTTGAAGTCGCCAATGATCATACATGTAGGCAGGAGCTGAGATGAAAGTACTTCAAAATCTTCTGACCTAACATATTGTTCGCTGGAAAGGGGGGTACATATACGCTACAAACAGTGACAAACATACAGAGGAAAACTCTGACCACCACCAGAGCACAAAGCAGTGAGAAGAGCAACAACTTCATGGTAAACAGAATCCTTCACCAGAAGACAGACACAGTCACAGGCATGGTCCATTAACACGTTATCCAGGTAGTAAAACATGTGACCTCGAAGGGAGACCGTATCTGTGGGACGAAATTGCATTTCCTGAAGGCAAATGATTGTAGGGGTGAGAGATAGTAAGAGCTGTTTCAGTTCTTCATGATTAGTGAAATAACCTTGGCAGTTCCACTGTATGAGAGCCATAAGATATGGAAAGAAAGTGTGCAGAAACAACTACTTCAATTTACCTCATTCACCTGTGTTTTGGGAATCAACATCAACTGCTATCCCAGCGTCTGGCTCCAAGGAAACAGAACTGCGAGTGGGCAAGTTGATGTGATCCTGCGAATCATGGTCACTCGCAGGAAGGGATATAAGAGACGGAGTCTTCGTTGATTTTATCTAATTATCACGGCCGCTTCATGACGAGATTTGCCAACAACAGAAACTTTTGACAGTTTCTTCTCAGCTAACTTACACTGCATATCGACAGATGTGGTCCGGGTCATCTGGATTCCCTGCCGCTTCAGTATACTCACAGACAATTAAGTCTGGGTAGCCACATTGACTGTCTGTGTACACACATCCCTAACTGCTGGTCGAGCTGTGGTAACAACATTATAAGGAACCGAAGGCTCCGGGCCCTGGAAAGCATGGAAACGTTTCCATGCATCAACAAAGGAAACCTTGTCTGTGGCCTGATTGTGTTCAACAGCTTGCTCCTTCTGGTTCACAGGGCACTCCTTCGACCAGACAGGATGTCTTTCGCCACAGTTCACACACTTAGTAGCTTGCTGCACTCAGGAGTATCTGGATGCAGTGAGTCATCACACTTTGGACATGCTGGTGGATTTTGACATTTTGCAGAGTAATGACTAAACTGTTGATAGTTGTAGCAACATAGAGGAGTAGGAATGAACTGCTTCACATGCACATTCAAGTACCCTACTTTGCAAACGGGGGGAAGGTCATAGCCATCACATCAACACCCCTCTCCAAAGATTGTACTGTTTACCAAGCCACCCGCACCCACCAGGAAGGTCGCGCCAGTGCCATGGCGCACTGCTAGAGGGCAGCACAACACAAATTCTACTGGAGCACCACGGACTCCAGAGCCTCCCGCAGAGGCACAGATGATAAGAAATGAAAGGCATTTGTTCAGAAGTGGAAATTTTCAAACCCCAAGAAGCAAGGCTAGCTTCCCCCCTCAACCTTCTGATGTCAGACAAGCTCAAAAATTTGGTATGAAAGGACCACCGGAGCCAAGCCTCAAGGCAGTCTGCTGCAATTTCACCTCTGTAATGACCGGAGGTGTCAGCCATGGGTAAGTGCTCTTGAACCCTCCTCCACCGCTGTAAGGCTGGAGATTATCTGTAGGGTGCGCCAGTCACTAAGACCCTTCTTCGCACCAGTAGTCAAAGTCCACCAGAGGTACGCGACGTCTTCAGCAGCCTCTAGCTCTTCAGCTCCAACAGCTCTTGAGAGCCGCTTGATGCCATCCAGTGTCTCTTGCCAACATCTCTCTCATCGACCTCCCATCCTTCCTTGGTAACAGGTCACGATGATGACATTCCCTCTGGACCCCCCCCCCCCCAACCGCTCAAGCCAAGCAATCAGCCATTGCCCTCCTTCTGGTGATGACCTACTATACTTAGGTTCCTTCATAACACCCCTTCCAATATTCAATTAGGGATAAATTATTTGATTTGGCTGTTATTAATTAATCTTTCCTTGCCTGATTAATTACATTACGTAACATTTAGCTTTTGCATCCATGTCACCTTTGCCTAGCTCGTTCAAGATAGGATTAACTTCTGTTAATTACATTAATTGCATTATTAGGAGAGTGTGGGACCGCATATTCAAATATGTTCTTCAATAAAAGTATCTTTATTTCAAACATAATTTTTCGCAGAGTTCTCACTTCTAGTTTTGAACCCCACTTTAGACCTGTAAGATAATGTAAGATTTTAGTTTGCTCTAAGGAAAATCTGGCTAACTCGCATATTAACCACGAAAGAAAGTACATACAACTTAGAGGCAAACCGAGTAGATCTTCAGATGCGCCACAATCACCCTACAAAATCTTCCAAACGTGGAATTGAATGGCTAATTGTTCCTCATGCCGTACTTCAACAAAGGAAGTAAAAAACTGCTGAAACGTGAACTCAAAGAAGTTATTGAGTAACTTAATTATTTTCATCCCCAATTAAGTTATCAGGGGAACAGCATCCAGCATATCAGCTAATTGTTCAGTATGGAGACAGTACCTTAGGCCAAAACAGGCATTGGATAAGAAATCCTTTTCAGGAAACCCCTCCCTTAATCCACGAGTCACCCCAACAGCCACTGCACCACTTCGCCGCAGCCAGCTTCTGCTGCTGTTTAGCCACCGGCCACCGCAACCAGCCAGCCAGGCAGCGAGGAGGAGCACGCCATGTCTCCTCATCCAGCAGGTGCCATCTCGGCGGAGGGTAGTGTGTGTGACTCCAGACTTAGTTCCCACTTGGCAACCCACTAGGCCCACACTGTACAACGGTCGAGCCCCTCAGCATACATAAGGCCCCAGCCTTATTTTAATGTACCATGCAATACTGGTAACATGCTGATTGAAGTCAACCACCATAGTGAAAACTAGAGCTGTCTATTTAAGAAAACTTTCCTCATGAAATTTGTCTGAACAATTAACATCCCCAGTTACTATTTGTCCAGGACATATGCATCCAAGTCCTCGGCATAAGATTTCTGTGCCAACGTGGAGAACCCCATCCTAGCCTGGTACTTGTTTTAAATTCAAGTGTGCCGTAAGTGACGTCCCCAGGCGAGGGCATTAATTCCTTGTATCCCTAGGGCTTGCATTCAACCCCGACTTTCGTTGATTGAAATATTTTTTAAGCGACAAGTCAGGCTTCAATCTAATGGTGCCCAACGTAGGGCATATCTACCTGACCGGCACCATACATCCATTGGAAAATTATACTAAGATATGCGGGCACAGGCTTCAACATGGCGTATTAATGTTCCATTTTTTTTACAACATAACATGATTCTAATAGTTATTCAGTTGTAAATTTTAAAAATTTTGTTTCTGGACAAATATTCATATTTTATATTTCTGAAATGTATAAGTGTAGTACATGTATTTAGCTTGCCATCAGTAAATGTAGGTATACAATTATAATATTCTAGCACTTCAACCTATTATTATGATGGAATAGTACTCATTATAATTTTTAACATTATGTTGTTAGTACAAGCATGTGGGTAAAATATTTTGTATTCATCTTTTAGTTTGGTATTGAATTGTAATCAGTTTCCGTCATACTTAATACCAGTGGAACTTTATTACAATTTTTATTCAAATTTAATTCTGTGATGGGTGTTTGAACTAATGTATGTATTGAAAACAACCCACAGTTTTTGTTATAAGCCTGTCACCTGATTGTCAACAACAAAAAAAAAAAGAATGTAAACAACTTTATATTTGCTTAATGTTTTCTGTTTTCACAAAAAAGTGTTTTTATACACATAGACCAATGTAATATTTAATTCTTGTCTTAACTTAAACTTACATGGTTTGTTGAATTTATGTAATTAATTTTTGGACAATGTGAACTGAAATAAACAAAAATCTGCTTTTAATTGTGCTGCGCTCCACCAGTATCATTGTTTGAGAATAACAGTAAATTAAATTCAATTAAAAGTAAGTAAAAAGCATTTTCACACAACGGCAGCACACTGGTGATTCCACACGTTACAGAAATGGGATATTGGCATAATTTTGCGAATTGTCACAGCTTTAGTTACCAACGTTACCGCCGCTTCTCTGGGCTCTCCGGTTAGCGAGGTATCTCACCACTCCAAGGGGAACGTACACCTCCAAGTTGGAAACATTCACTGGCATAGCTGAGTACCAAGCTACCGATGATATTGGGATGCTTTTCTGGGCATCACTGAGTCAGGGCGCAGAGCTAATCACCACTAAGTGGAGGGATGCCCTCCACTAGGAAGAAAAGTATCTCTAAGCACTGGTGCCAGAGAGGCTTTGGCTCTATGGAAGATACATTGTTAGGCCTTATTGTCCATTAACTCCAGCTTGCCTAAGATCAAGCCAGCACCCTACCACATGCCCCATCATAGAGCACGAAGGGTAAAGGCAGTGAAGCTTCTGCTCAGGCATTACGTTCTGTGGGGCAGGGAACTGACTGCTAAAAATCTATTTATGTTGACGAGAGGAAACTGCTAATTTTTAGAAGCTGCTAAACTACCCAGCAACACAGCTACTACCACTTGCCAGGATCCACCCTGGACCAGTAGCACAAGCTCAGCAAGGACAGCATACAGCGCAGGGATCTTCTATGTCCCAAAGTTTATCTTGCCCTTGCCGCAGACACCACCCAAGCGCTACCCAGAGTCCCCTTAACCTTCAAGAACCTCCACTGTGAAACGTCAGTTTACACATGTTGGACCCCTCACCATATGCTAAGCCCCCAACAGAGCAACTGCTTTCGCCCTGACGCATTCAACTATTTGCCCTGCTGGCCTCTTGACACCTCCTTGGGTGGACTGCTGGATAATATAATTATCAAGGAAGGTTTCATGTCATAACCCCACCCCCTCCCCCTATATATTTGTCTCTAAAGCCATGCAGAAACTGCTTAAATAAATGTTCAATACAACTTTTGCATATAGGGAGTTTGACCCAGAATAAGTTCAAATCCAAATACTAGTGACTCCGAAATAATGAACATTTTCCTAGAAACCAGGAAAGGTAATTTTAAGAGTTAACAGTAGTACTGTCCTGATATAGAGTACTAACTTAACCTACAGTAGGATATAAAGATGTACAATGTATTGTTTCATCACACTTATAGATATTAATAAACACATTCACCAGTTTTGGCTTGAGTTGATCTTCACTATCTCCATGACCAAGGCGACCATAACGACCCTTGCCCCACGTATATACTTCTCTGTTCACAGTTATTGCAGCAGAGTGTGCACCACCACATGCAATATCAATTATCTCCTTCCCTCTGAGGGCTTCTATAATGCGTGGACGCTCACATGAACTGCAAAAAAAAAAAACACACACACAATGAGCTCACATTAGAGCACAATTTACAACTCAATAGAAATCTGGAAATTAGCACATTTCATTTACCACAACTACACAAATTTATTTAGAGAACAAAGTAGTCAGGAGATGAGAACTATCACATTTCACTAAAAGAAGGCCACTCACTTCTACAATGATTTCCCTACACAATTCAAACTGTCAATTAAAATAACTAATATTTCTGCTTTTCACAGAATTACATTACAAATATTTACAGGCTAGATTCACAAATCCTTGAACATTTTCTACTTTGCAGCATATCTTGACAAGACTTAGTTTTTTACCTTTACTGATAAGCGCTAATAAAATTATGTCTGCAGCAAACTTCCATCATGTGGATTGTTCTCGCGACAAACTTTCATCACATGGACTTGGTGAATGGATTAACGATTCTAACATCCTAAATTAGCAATTTAAAGTATTTTCGCCTGTGTTGGACATATTCCTAACCGGAACAGTCAAACGTTTGGCACAATTTTTCCCAAATTAAACCTGTTTACAAAGATAACTATAGGTAGTCTTTATTGACATGAATTTTTTTAATACCATCATCAGCAAAACTAAATGCTTAACTAATTCTATGGCTTAAAATATTCTCTTGGGAGCCTTTTCCGGAAGACCACACACGTTAAAGAGTTTTACTGGTCCACCATCTTGTCAGACTAACATACTCGATCACAGAAAATATATGAATTAAGTCCCCTCATAATAAGAAGAAGAATAAGAACAGAAAAAGGAGAAGTCCTAACTAATAAAGAATAATTCTAAATAATTTTACAATAGAGATATATGGCTTTTAATAAAGGAACCATG
Source organism: Dryococelus australis (assembly GCA_029891345.1). Classification (NCBI taxonomy): domain Eukaryota; kingdom Metazoa; phylum Arthropoda; class Insecta; order Phasmatodea; family Phasmatidae; genus Dryococelus; species Dryococelus australis. Next base: position 91,323,077 of record CM056999.1, on the reverse strand, counting down.
TGGTCTGGTATAGCACACAATAATTTGCGTTCCACACAATAAAATAAAGAAGAATGAAAAAAATCAGCATTTATCACTAGATCAGGTCATCCACTTCACACACACACACGTGCACAGACGCATGTGTGCGTGTGAAGTGGATTACCTGATCTAGTGATAAATGCTGATTTATTTCATTCTTCTTTATTTTATTGTGTGGAACGAAAATTATTGTGTGCTATACCAGACCACATGGTTCCATTATTAAAGGCCATATATCTCTATTGTAAACTTATTTACAATTATTCCGAGTTGTACAAGGAAGTCATTTTCACAAATAACAACACCAAAAACTGACACATTGAAACAAATTTGCCTAAAATTGTGAACATTCTGGACAATATTCCAGATTGTTTTTACATTTTGAACTATATTTTAAAACTTGAAATTTCACAACCATTTTTCCATATAGGTTACCAATGAACAATTAGTTATACCAATGCACAAACTTGTAGGTGACCTTCAACAATATGCTAGCTTTTCTCTACACTGATCATGTGCTACCATCATGTTGTATATTCTATGCCACTATGATGTCAACATTTGTTTATATTACAACTATACATCTGTAAAGACACACACAGGAAAACCAATTATATAAAAACACAAAATTCCATATTACTTCAGCAACATCCACAATTCCGTAATGATGCCTAATCAATGTTTGCAAAATATGGGAAATCTGCAGTACAAACTATCTGACTTCTATGCCTTCCTTGCTCTAACTCCAGCTCCAGGAGCCATAGAACTGAAGAGCTAGACAGAGGTAATTAACATGCCATTAGTATCACACCAGGAGAGGTGGGAAGTTGGATGGTCTGCCAATGAGGTTTGGGTAGAGAGGCAGGATTATCATGAGCCAGCAGGTCGGTTACTGATCTTTCTGTGAAAGGCTTTGCTATGCCCTTGCCCCTAAGGACATGGCAAGGTGGACATAAACAGTCCGCAGAGCAAGAAACCCAATAAAAGATAAAACCTTCGTTTGAGCAGAAAATGAGCACATATAACGCAAGATGTTAAAGTGAGGTTTCATAAAGCAAAAGCAATAAATGGTATTTATACTAGGGATGAATCGATACTACATTTTCTCTATACTCGATACCAGTTTTGATACCAAAACATTCTCACAATACTCAATACCGATACTTTTCTCGATACAAAATTTAAATTGTCATGAATACAAAACAATTTGGCCAAGAAAATTGCTAATTTTACTAGTGTTGATGACACAAACTGAAACCATATAAAAACCCACATTACATTGGATACAAATGGTGGATGGCCTGTTACCCAAACATCGTTAACCAATGGTACACCAACACAGTCTCCTTCGATTATATAGAATCACGTTTCCACAGTAAAAGCTGTAATGAAAGTTATTTTGTGATTTTTCAGTTTTAAAATTTTATTTTGCAACTTCAGGGAATTGCTGTAAAGTTAAATAAATATTGTAAATATCTGATACAACCGCCGTGGCCTAGCTCGTGGAATCCGCGGGCTAGGCCCCGACAGGTGTATCAGATAATTATGGTATTTATTTTTGTAAATATTTAACAATGCAGTTGCATCAAATAACTATGGTATATGTAGAATGTACAATAACTGCTCCATATACTCACTCGTGCCTATCGATGATTGCTCGCAACCATCTACCTAAAACTGAATATTATCTGTTATGAACTGTGCTCACGAGTGAGGTCACAATGCCATGTTGATCAGGATGATCAGAGAACTACACAAAAGCTATTGCATGACCAAGACCTAGTGTCAAATTCAGTACTAGTTTGTGTTTGGTTGGCAGCCACAATGTTTATGTTTAGATAGCACTTCCGCAATTTTGTTTGATGGTGATCCTGTTTCTTTATTTTTTAAAAATAAATACTGTCAATGTATGTGTTATTGATTATTATTTTAAAACCCGATAACATATGTCAGAATAAAATTTATGTGGCACATATTTATGCATACACATATTTTGAACTGATTACCAGAGATAAATTACATTCCATTGGCACGTGTTTACTTACTTATAATATTAAAGCATGTAATAAACTAACATGATTTCATCAAACCTGCCAGAATTTAAGTGAATTCAAGTATTAGGATATGTAATGTGTAATTCAGAAGGCGTTAATTGATTGTAGTCACAACATCAAAATTTCGCTGTTTCAATTATTTTCAGCTAAGATTCATTTCACTATTTTGAAGCAAAGTTTTAAATATTCTATTTGTATTAAAACTTTTCGAATCTTCGTAGATGTCTAGTGGAGGGAGGTGTAGTGCTGCTGTAATGGCATGTGGCTATGTTCTCCCCTGCATGTGAAGGAGACACACAACTGTGAGTGACCGTGTCTGTGTAGCGGCTGGCTGGAAGACTGCACCATTAGTAGCACTGCCATTTGCTAAGACGAGAAAAGCCACTAGCAAATCGTACTCCAAATCTCGTAGTGATGCACTGGGTATGAAAAAAGTGCTGACTGGGGACTCAGACACAGAAACTGATATGCTTGATGCTGCATGCACCAAGCTTATAAAGAGAGAGAGCAGCTGCTAGCCATCCACAGGCATCGAGGCCTATTCCATTTTGTGCCTTGAAACTTCAAACAAAGTTTCCATAAATAAACCTGTTCAGTATTCTGGAAGTTGCAGCTTATAAACTCAAAGCAATACAAAAAACAAGGTGCCCACAAGACCAGCACCAGCATTTTGAAAATACCTGTGCCACATGCCTAGGTTGATTTGTGATGAGCCGATCTGCTGGAATTTGAAGATGCATAATGATTGGCCTCATAAACTCAGTCACTCTCTCATCTCAATTTAGCTAGAAGTGGTGACATGGTTATATGTTTTTAATGATGCACATTGCGGTGTACAATACCTTCAGCCATATCAGTCATATATAAAGTACCGTAATGAAAATTCTCTAAAAAACACTACTAAAAGGGAAACACTACCCCCAGCATAATAACTACGTTCATTACAATACTTAATTTGAGTAGTACTCATATTATGCAAAAACGCATCTAGCATGCTGAAGCCCCAAAGTACGAAGTGGTGTAGACATGATCTAAAGTTGGCGAGCCCGCGCAACTCGATGAGGAACACTGCACACTTGCTCGGGCTGGGGACAAACATTTATATGCGAAAACGCAGCTCGGGAAGGTTAAGGAGGCGGCGGGAATAGCAGAGAGGCGTAAGGAAGGTGCCAGAGTGTGCGAGGCTGAACTCATTACCATCCTGCTAAACATTTTTTCAAGTAGTCATTAAAATACAATGTAATATGCTGAAAATTGTCATTAGTAGGAAACATTATTACCTCTGCAGGGACATATAAAGCAAAACAAAATTCCAATGTAATAATTTTTGTATATTGACACATGACACTCTCTGGCACAGTCTGTATTATGTCATGGTACAAGAAAGTTTTTATTGTACCAGCCCGTCACACAAGGGTTAAGGTAACTGGTTCACAAATTACTTGGTTACAGGGGTCGACCAGTATAAAGAGTAGGCCGGGTCGCCTGTCGACTTGGTGCAAACTCAAGATCTGGCTTGGCTATGTCCCGGATCGTGTGACCAGAGGTCACTGGTTTACCTGTGCCCACACTGGGGTGGCTGGGCGGTGCTGTTGGTCTAGCGATCAAAAGGCGGCTGCTAGCGGAGCAGATGGTCCCACAGAAGCTGCTGTGGCTGGAGTTGCTGGTGGTTGTCCGGTCCCAGCTGGGGTAGCACAGTACATTGAACCACAGGCAGGTAAGCTAGACCCACTGGTACCTTCACTCCGAGGCGAAAAGTGGCGATAACTGGATGTGGGGTCCCCGGTGTCTTCTGGGGTGCTGCAAAAAGAGTTGGGGAGAGAGCTGGGCGATGAAGCCTCACCAACTTGCGGGCAACCCGAGCTCGTTCCTGGGGGTTATTCTGACAGAATGCCTTATCAGACTGGGCACAGCGCCAGATAATTTTGTAAGTTATGGTAGCCTTTCTCTCCTGCAAATCTTTACCACCTCTTTTGGTGTATGGCATTGAGAGGGGGGAGAAAGTGCTAAGACCTGCCTCACAAGAGGAGAGCTGGCAACAATCTGGTCCCTAGCTTAAGTGTTCTGCCTCAGCGGTAGCTGCGCCAACGCTGAGCCGTACCTTTACTCTAACCAACAACACAAATGGTGCAGTGTTTGAAGATTGGGTTTCCTCAGAGTCGTTTCAATGACGACTGTGGGTGCAGATCCCAGGGCAGACAGGCCCAACACAGAACCGGTAAAACACTCTCTCCGGCAACTCACGTAGTGCGGTGGACGGAGCGCAAATTGGTCTGGTGGTCTATCCTCCCTAGGGGTGTATGGCTAGTGGGGGACTTTACCTTTTGATACACCGGGGTGCAATGAAAGGGTGGCTGTCGAACGTGTGTGTATTATGGGACGTACGGGTCTCTGAAGGGGAGCCCGTAGTCCTACACTCGGCGGTAAAAAGTGGTTTGAAATTCTGGTCTCCTGCTTCACTCTAGTGGACAAGGTGTCTACTGGGAATCTCACAGTCACCTAAGGAATGAAAGTCAAAGTAGGTGAGAAACGTGTTTATTCTGGAGAGAAATAAAACACAGTGGCCCTTACTACCTCCTAACTACATTGAGCTAACCATAAGTAATATCCTACGCAAATTTCCAGGCGAAGGTGAACTGGTCCAGTAACGTTTATTCCATAGACACAAGGTAAGCAATGCTTACCCTATACATATTGGAAATGTTTAACCCTTTATAGTTTTGGCCTTAACTAACACATTTATTTCTGAATTTCACAGTCGCGATTTGAGAAACAGTGTTTTTGTAACTCCCGTAGCATACATGCATAGTTCTGCTATCTAGTATTTATTTCCACAAATGGGAGCAACAAGCGATGAATAGACTCGCAAGCAACAACACACCATATGTTCAAGCTCCTTCGTCACCAACTGCGTTCTTTCGAAAGGGTAAGCAGTCGTTCTGTTTGCGCCCTCCAGTCCTACAATTTTCCATGGAAAGTAAATGAAAGCATTAGGAAAAATGGGAGTTTTCTTATAATTTGTAATATGCTCTCTAAATAATATTCATTTTAATTATTATTACAGTCATTTCATTTCCTATTTTATAACTGATGTTAGGTATTATAAATTGGTAAACACATGTGGAGGGTAAGCAAAGTTGAAAGTTGTGTTTGTTAGTAGAAATTGAAAATGCAAACTACAGCCCAGCACTAGCATGACTGAGTATAAAATATGCAACCTCCTGCAACGTAAATTTGCATCACGAACATTCGAAGAGAGATAAATATAGTACCTCAGAGTGAATTGCAGAGTAATTATTTAAATGATTTTTCATGTTTGAGTTGCCTCAGTACTGATTTAAAATTATTGCTAGAAAAGTATCTTTGAATTAATATTTTGGGTTGAATTATTGAGATTATATCAACCATTTATTGTATTGTAAAGTATGTAATGTATCATATTTTAATGGCATTAAACTAAATGTTATGTAAAACACTCAAATATGTGGGGCTATTATATTGCTTATTCTGTATAAAAACTCACTACACACCACTGACTGGTTTCAAACTAGGGGGGTGGCATTTTAGGTGACGAAGAGCCGTCAGAAAGCTCCAGCGTACGAGGCAGTGGAGCAACCTGCTGGGGCTGATGTGGCTCTAACAAGAGCCGGTGAACAACTGACGATTCTTGGCCGGGGCACAGGTACATATACCACCGCCCGACCCTTCGCCGGGACGGCGGGGTGGGGGTGCGACAGGCACTTGCCTGTAGGTGGAGCTAAGGGTTGTCATAAGGCCTCCACTGCTGGTTGGAGCATGGGTGGCGCCATCCTCAGTGCACCCTTGAACTACTGCCCATTCAGGGGTGGTAGTGGTAGCTTGGTTGCTGGCTCACTCATTGTTATGCAATTCATACACAAACTTTGCCGGACAACCAACGATAGAGAGATCGTCATTATGAACAACTTACCCCGACGCCATCTTGAGTTCCACTGATCTTCCGGGGGTGGCGCGCACGACTTCCAGAACCAATTATTCATGCGCTCAATCATAAAGTCCGCAGACACATATTTACACACTTGTTTATAAAAAAAATATACTGAACATTACCACCCGCAGAGACTGGCTGAGGTCTCCAAATTTTAGTCACAATACATATTCACTATGCACAGTTAAGTCATAACTGATGATAAAACACTACTGAACTGGCAGACAGTACAGCCTGTGTACAGGTCTGCACAGATGTCCCTTCTGTGTATGTAAATCCACCACTCTATTAACGCCATCCTTTCCAGGGTGGAGCTTGACGACCCTCACTAAACACCAGCCTAGGGGCGGAACACGCTCTTCTCCAACCAGAACGAGCTCTCCCACAGCGAGTCTTGGTTGCTGGATTTGCCACTTCCCCCATGGTTGTAGCTGCTTTAAGTATTCTTTATACCAACGTATCCAGAACTGGTTGGCTAGTGCGCATAGCAATTTCCATCTTCTGGACAAACATATATTGCCATCGCCAACTTCATACGATTAGGGTACAGCAACAAGAAACGTACCGATGTGGAAGTGCCAGGGTGTACGTGCTACCATGTCACATGGATTAGAAGAGACAGGCGTCAGGGGCTGTGAATTTAGGAGAGCCTCAACTCGAGTGGTGAGTGTCATCAGTTCCTCGAGTGTCAGAACTTGATTGCCGATTGTACGCCTGAGATGGTATTTGGCTGATTTAACTGCAGCTTCCCACAATCCCCCCCCGATGAGGAGCTGCAGGAGGCAAGAAATGGAAACTGATGTTATGAGCCAAAGAAAAATTTTCCAAGAGCTGGGACTTGAGGAACTGATTAAAAGACTGACGAAGTTGCCTTGAAGCACCAACAAAGTTAGTGCCACAATCAGAATACAGACTAGTACATAAACATCATCTTGACACAAATCGAGTAAGAGCAGCAACGAAGCTGTCTGCAGTCAGATCGGTCACAACTTCAATGTGGATAGCTTTCGTGGAAAAACATATAAAGATAGATAGGTATGCCTTCTGGGTAGCACACAGACGCAGCTTAATAACTCTGATGGAGATTGGTCCAGAATAGTCCACTCCAGTCTGCACAAAAGCTCCAGCAGGTGTGACTCGTTCAGTAGGTAAATCAGCCATTAGTGGAGGACTGTTGACAGGTCGGCACCGGAAGCAACGTGCACACTTGAAGACCCGAGACCGGATCAAGGATCGAGCTGACAAAATCCAAAACTGTTGAGACACACGAGATGTAGATACTTTGTGTGATGATAGTCTACCAAAGCTTCAACAGCACTATGGTCTTTTGGCAATATGATAGGGCGCTTTGTGACATATTCAACATTCGCATGTGACAAATGCCCACCCGCCCTGAGAACACACTGCTGATCCAAAAATGGTGTCAAATACTGCAGTCGCGTAGAACAAGGTTTCCCCCTATGGAATTGTTTCAAGTCATCTTCAAAACATGACCTTTGGATACATCTACACAATATGGAAGTTGCTTGCTCTAATTCAACACATGAAAGGATTTTGCTGCTAGAGGGTTGCCCCTGGCAGTGCTTCACAAAACGCATAACATAGGCCATGATTCAAACAAGTTTTGACCAGGACGAGAATTTCTGTAATAGTGGAAGCTCTTCAGGGGGATCATGTGTGCTCACAAGAACCAGCTGGGATAACTTAACTTCTGGGACATCTGAAGTCTCATTCACTAGGGACAGTGGCCACTGATCAGGTGGATCCATTAACCCTTGAGGGCCATGCCACTAGAGGGTATGACAACTTAGGTCATGGGGAAGCAGACCATGATAAGCACAATCTGCAGGATTGTCTCTAGAAACAACATGTTTCCAACACTGAGGTGGAACCCATTCCTGGATTTGAGCAACTCTATTTGCGACAAAGGTATTTAACAGGTAGGGTTGAGCCTTGATCCAGGTGAGAGCTACAGTAGAGTCAGTCCACGCATGACTGGCAGTGACTGTTAAATGTTGAGTGAGGAAGGCATGACAATAGTGCATCAATTTTGCCAGCAAATGAGCACCACACAGCTCCAGTTGAGGAAGCAAAACTTGTTTTAATGGAGCTACTCTAGACTTGGCCAGCATAAGATGCATGTTCACATTCCCATCAGAATCAGTACTTCTCAAATACACGACAGCTGTATAGGATCATTCAGATGCATCCGCAAAGCCGTGTAACTCTACACAAGCTGCATCAGGACTAACGAAACTTGGCAAGCTAAGGGTTTCAAGGTGGACAAGTCCCTCAATATACTGATTCCACTTCTCTTGTGTTGGTGATAGTAAGGGGTTGTCCTGCTTTTTGGGTCCACAACCACAGTAGCAGAATTTTTGTCCACACTACTACTGGAGATAACCAGCCCATGGGATCTTAAATACGAGCTATCTGTGACAAAACAAAACGTTTGGTTGGGACACCATTGTAGATATTTAAATGGTAAAATAAAACATCAGTCTCTGGACTCCCCTTAAGACCCAGAATATTCACTACAGGCTCAGATGAGAAGTCAAGCACTTTGGGATTCTCACGATGAGATACAGGAATGTCATCCAACAACTGTAGCTGGTTACTCAACCATTTCTTAAGTTCAAATCCACCCCTTCGTAAGAGTTTAAACAGTTGATTCTTTAGCACAAATGCTTCCTCCACCAATGATGTACAAGTTACAATATCATCTACAAAAATGTGATTTTGAAGAGCATTTTGTACCAGGGGATAATGGAGACACTCATCGATGGCCAACTGGTGTAAGGTACGAATTGCCAGAAATGGCGAAGGTGCAAGTCTATTAGTTACAGTATTAAGTTGGAACACTGCAAATGGGAGAGAGGGGTCTTCACGCCACAGAATAAGTTGATATGGTCGATCATCCTCGTGGACTAGAATCTGCCGATACATTTGTTTTATGTCGCAAGAGAAAACCAAACTATAGAGTCTAAACCATAAGATGATATAATAGCATATCTCATTTTGAATCTTGAGTCCAGAAAGGAGAGTATCATTGAGGGATACACCATTTGAAGTCGTGGCACTACCATTAAAAACCACCCTCAATTTGGTGGTTGAACTAGTCAGTTTGTACACCATGGTGAGGGATAAAACATTCAGAGGTTTCTCGACTTTCTTCCTGTTGGGTGGAGTGGGCATTGGGTTCCATATGACCTGAAGTAGCATAATCAGCAATGAAGTCCTTGTACATTGTTTTCATGTCCGGTTGAGATGCGAGTTTGCGCTCCAGAGCATTAAATCTGTTTATGCATTTATGTATGAACTTCTGTCCCTCAGATTTGAATGGGAGGCGAACCTTGTATCTACCCAATTCATCTTGAGAGTGAGTAGCCATGAAGTGAGTCTCACAGAAGTCAGCATCCAGTTGTTTCACAACTACATGAGGGGGTTCCTCAGTTTTCCAAAACTGTTTGAGAATTTAGTCTAGTGCGTCCTCAGTCCTCACAAACATGGAAATCAGCTCTTGATCAGAGCTGGCATTCAGTTCAGGGTATTCTCCCAGGAGCATCCAACCAAATTTAGACTCCAGCACAACAGACATGTGCTGACCTAGTTCAAGTTGCCCACTCATACAAACTTGTGCATAAATGTCATAATCCAGCAACATGTCAACGGGACTAGGTTTGTCAAACTGGGGATCAGCTAATGGAAGATACCCCAATTGGTTACGAACACACATATCGACAGTTGCTCGTGGTAAATTTCTGGTGATTTTAGAGAACACGAAAAGAAAATGAGTAAAGCAACATTGAGATACAACAGAGGTTTGGATTTTACAACTGACAGCTCCCTTCAAGTTGACTGTACCATGCGCAAGACCACAGACCCTTTCCGTGACCTTTAGAACAGGTAAAGACAGCACTTTTGCTGCTGCCTCTGACATGGACAATGCCTGAGCCACACTGCTCAGTAAGCATCAAACCACGTGCGGTTTACTGTCAGCATTATACACAGTTACCAGGGCAGTAGATAACAACACTGAAGTACGACTATGAGCTGAAGAGAAACCCACAAATTGTTCAGTCTCAACATCAGCACTTGAAGTATCATTTTCAACATGAGTTATTGGATTAGGCCTCGATTGACCATCAACACGAAGTAGAGTATGATGCCTCTGTTTGGATCAAAAACACACATAAGCTGAGGAACATGATACTACAGTATGGGCTGTTACCAGACAGTGGAAGCAGAGTTTCTTATTGCGAGCTATTGACTGTCTTTCTGATGGTGAGGCATTAACAAACTCTGAACATTTATATACAGAATGAGTAGTCTGCTGACAGACAATACACTGCTTTAACTGACTGGGCTCAGAATTAGTTACAAATACTGATTTGGGTGGTTGTGTTACACAACTTATTTTTTGAAAGTTGGCCCTCTGGGCTATTTGACTGGTGCTTGTTTTGACTCCTATCAACTCCATGTCCAACTTTCTCATCAAGAGTGACAAGAACATGATTTTCCTCAGTTACATTACAGCCTAATCCCTCAAGGGCTCGTGCATTTTCATTGAATGTGCTGACAAAATGCCTGATGGATTTGTGATGTTGAGAGAATGCAAATCGAGAATTCTGTTTATATATAATGTTGTCAGCCTTCTCAAATTTTGGTACCGAGATGTAAGAAGTTCCCATGCAACAGGATAGTTTTCAGAAGAAATTGGAAGATTTTTTTCTGATTGTAAGGCTTCTCCTGTGAGACAAGCCATTAAATAACGAAACTTTTCAACATCAGACAGACGATTGTTGTGAATGGTGGCCTGATACAACTGCGAAAAATAGGCCAGTCTTCCCACTGACCAGAAAAAGTAGGCAAATTGATATTGGGAAGCCTTACATTTGCAGATAGACCTGCAACAGGTGGAGTTGATTCACTTTGAACAACATGATTACTCAACAAACGAAGCCACAATACCATGAGTGTCAGACAGTAAGCTAAACAGCTCATTATGTTTAGAGGTCAAAATATTTCTTCCAAGTCATCAGGAAGTGGATCCGACTGCAGTAAGATGTCACATATTGAATTTACAGTACTGTCAATTGCCTCCAGTTGTACGCCAAGTGCATTCACCTCATGCACAATTTCTACAGTGATAAGTGGAATACTTGTTAATGCCTGAAAACGCTCATTGGTGTGCCGTAATTTAGTTTTCTGAAGTTTCAATTTCAGTAAAAATGCCTTGAAAGTCATGTCAAAAAAAAAAGGTAGGCCTACAGAGAAGACAAAGCCCTAACCTATCATTTCATAGCACAAGTGAGGTTATGTACATCTGATTAAGTGCAAAAATCGAAAATACTCTGGCTAATTAAAAAATACGGAAAATCACAAACACAACTGAGAAGAGAAAAAATGGGTAAAATTACTCACCCACGTGGTGAACTAATTTGCGACTGACTGGATAACATCACAAATATGGAAACTAACACAGCACAATCAACATTGCATAAGCAATCACAATAATGTCAAATCCCTTGTAAATGGTGAAATGAGGGCAGATATCTTGTTTCTTCACAGGATGTGTGAACAGCGGGTGATTTTCTGCGGTAGCGTTACTTGATTGACGAGTGCAGGAGATTGCAATTACGTAGCACACACAATTGAGTGACGAAATAAACACATAATCGCTGATCTGTATCATATGTGATGCAATCCAGCACAGAGGACCAAAATGTTATGCAATTCATACACAAACTTTGCTGGACAACCAGCGATAGAGAGATTGTCACTATGAACAACTTACTCTGACGCCACCTTGAGTTCCACTGATCTTCCAAGGGTGGTGCGCACTACTTCCAGGACCAAGTATTCATGAGCCCAATCACAAAGTCTGCTGACACGTATTTACACACCTGCTTATAAAAAAAAATACTGAACACTCATACTTGACTATCTTACTAACTGCAGTGATGAAAAGCATAACTCTGATACGTCTGTAACATTCCTCGCAACAAGGGAATATCCTGTAGCCAACATGGTAGAAATTACACTTGTTCAGACCTCATCCAGTGCACTTGGGAAAATACGCACCAATGAAGAGAAGTCATAAGGCTTGGACCAGTAAGCATCACGCATCAATATAAATAGCCAAATAAGTTCTTCAACATCGCTGTGTGAATCATTTGATGCAAAAGCATCAGTGATCTGAATTCCACGGACCATAGTAACATGAATTAATGCACAACTACATGCATTATGGTGGCTTGCTTACTTATCTACTCTATCTCAGCTACTACTATCTCAGTAATTTTCAGAACCATCATAAATAAAATTCTTAATATTTCAAGATTTTTAGGTACAAACCGTTTTCTGTAACTGTGTGTAGGATACTGAATTGCAGAATGTCTGAAATTTTACTTAAGAGAAAAATTGCATCTGAATTGCTGCCAGGAAATAAACAAATACTGATGTTATAAGCAGGAAACTGAAAAAAATTAATATTGTTTTATGCAGGAAATGAAATCATTTAGCCTTGTAGAGAAAAGGTGGGGCCATGAAATAATGGTGTTATATGCAGAAAAATGTTATAACATGGTTCTACTGTACATATTTTTATATCAGCTCTTTTTCCTTTTGCTACTGGTTCATTAAAACTTGTGTTTCAGCTGGTGAAACTCACGTTCTGTTGCCATGTCCAAGTTTCCCATCATCTCCTTCGCCCCAAGAGAACACTTCTCCTTCTGCTGAAAGGGCCAGGCAATGCTTCCCACCTGAATTAACAGCTACCTGTAACACACACACACAACATACATCTAATTAAGTTCCAGCCATTAACTTACAATAAAAATACATTTTATAGTGTCCAAGTTTAATGATATAACCTTTAATTAAAACATGCCACTATTGGCGGTGTTAATCTGAAATTTATACAGACAAAACTGGCAGTACCGATGTGGAGGGAAAATTGTCCTACACACTAGGAAAGGCAGTCACCACCAGAAGTCAACTGTGAATAACAATTAATAACCCCCACATTGGTAAGATCTTAAGGCTGTGCCCAACCAAAATTTTTCTCAATATGCATATTCACTGACAAAGTCCATTCACGGTTATTTCAGACTTTTCCGAAGCCTTGCTTAGGTCCTACTTTCAGGTACCAATACACCCCCTTCTGTTACATGTAAACAAAAATAATACCATGCAACATCTAATATTTCAATTTCCAAATCCTTTGCTTACATTCTTCAGCTGTCTCAACAATGCTGGCTTAATTCCAGGAGCGTAAAATAATACATTTTCACAATTTTACCAGTATTTAGGTTGGTTTTATGACTGGTATTAATGGTGTCTGCATTGAAAATTGTTCCATTTGTGTTAATTCATGATATAGACCAATAAGCAAATTTTGCAGCGACTATTAACTGCGTTGGCAACGGGTAATTGTCCAGATGTTAGGTTACATTGATGAAAGTATTGTCTTAACCAGAATAAATATTAAAACAGACAAGCAAATCTGGACAACGGAACCAGAAGTTACTGATATAATTAATGAGACTAATTTCCTCAACCTGAGGGTAATTAATATTTAAATAGCTTTTTAAAAGCTGAGTCAGTAGGAAGGACTTACCTCATTCGAAGCAATATTGTTAAATATGAAACCAGAAAATTATGCAACAGTAGTGAGACAATTTCAAATACACATGTGCCTTACCCATGACTCAAACCCAGAAAACGTTGTACCATAAGCTAGTGTGCAATCAACTGCATTACAGAGGTCGGGTTCGAGCATCAACTTCGAAGTTAATCAGTTTAATGTTTCAAATGATAGGGTTTACTAACTTAAAATATTTACAGGGCTACCATTTTGAAAATAAGTGACTGAGTCACTTAAAACATGTTTACATGACCTAGTATAGAGGCAATTGTGTGAAAAATGTGGTGAAACTTGGTTGATTGGTTCCTGAAATATGGCATAAAACATTCATATTTTTCATGCAACATTCTTCATAAATAGAGGATAAAAAATTTATGTATTAGCACATCCAATGATTGTTTACTGCCGGTATACAAAGTAAAACTAAAATCGATTACATAGTTTTGTAGATATAGCACACTAAGCTAAAATTATTTTATAGCGGCCATTCAGAAAATAAATGTCCGCCACACTTTAAAAAAACATACATACAGTTATATGGCTTACCACAATAACTAATTTGCCAATTTTGGTAAGAATCTGTTTATTGTTTCCAGAGATATGACAAATATTTAATTTTTTATCCTGGGGCTAACTTACGAAATGGCAGAGAAATGAGGCTCTGTATAACCAAATTTGATGGTTGTAATTGACACTGCTAGCATAAAAAGTTAAGTTGGAATTTGTTTAGTTAGTAAAAGATAATGAGTTAAAATATTTATATAGCCACCATTTTGAAAATAAGTGCCTGTGACCTACTTGAAACATAGCAATTTACACCAACTCCTGCAGTGAAAATGGTTTGTCAAATTAAGTATGAATCTGTCAATTGTTTCCCAAGATATGACGTAAAACTTTATTTATTAATGTGGTGCTATCTTACAAAATGGCAGGTAAAAAATGCTCCATGTAGACACAATTAATAGTTGTAATATCTACTAAAAACATACAAAGTTAAGTTGGAGTGGAATACATGGGTTTGACGATATAACATTCAAAACTCAGATAATATTGCAGCCATTTTGAAAATAAGTGTCTGTCATACCCAATACATATCATTTAACATCATCTGCTGCAGTAATATAGTTTGCCAAATTTGGTACGAATTGGTTCATTGTTTACTCAGATATAACATTAAAACTTTTTTATTCATATGGTGCTATGGCTGAAATAAGTGACTATATGTTGGCATATATTATGCTTGTAATAGGAGATTTCAGCAAACAAAAATTGGTCAAAATAGGTTAATTGGTTTAGTAGCTATATCAAACAAACCTAAAATTTTTTTGGAGCCACCATTTTGACAATAAGCACCTATAAGTTTAATTACTTATGTTTACCTGGCCTATCGTAGCATTACTTACATACCAAACTGAATGAGATTTGCTGCAATAGTTTTCTATCGACGTGTGCCCGGATATTGACTGTGTGGCACGGTTGTCGAGATTTGATGCGCTAGATCAAGTGTGCGGTTATAGGTAGCTGGCGGGAGGTGTTCGAAACATGACTTACTCGGAAGGTCTTTGGTCAGGTGGTAACGTGGATTAACTGGCTGAGTAAGACTGTTGTTACAGTTCTTGAGTTAAATTACATTGAATTTCAAGTTCCAGTCGGGTGATTCTTCAGTCCAGAAGTTCGGGTTGGCTAGAACGTATCTAGCTTCAGTCTGGTAGACTAAATCCCTCACTACCGGGTGATAGTAGGGACTGGTGCGGACGAGTGGTGGAAAATGAATATACCGTACCACGTCGACAGTTGAGACTGCCTGTAATCTCAGTGAGGCAGCGCGGTCCTGTTCCGCCTGTCTTTCCTGCATAGAAGGGGCAAAGGTACTCTGCTGCTGGGCAGCTAGATGAACAATCTTTTGCTCCCTACACCTCTGCCCGTGTCTTATCTTGTAAGTCATAGAGTTAGATTCTGCCGAACAAGATACAATGTGCACTTTAGACGAGAAACTATACCCTATGATAGTGTAGGTCCAGTAGCTGATTCATGGCACAAGCTCTGTAAGAGTCTTTACTGAGCCCTCACATCTGCGGGCGGATCACAGATGTTGAGCCGTGTGGGCCACCAATACTACTGCTGGATGTAAGTCTCCAGCTAAGGCCAGGCTGCAACACCCAGGCCAATACCGCCCCCAGAACCTAGGTGTTCTGGTAGGTGATACAGGCTAGGTTTGCTGCCTCTCCTTGATGGAAGGTTTTCCTAGTGGTCGTAGCTCCTCTGTTCCTTCCTCCCAGCACCTTGGTGCTCGGGGGGTAATAGGAAGTAACAGGCGGCCGTCTAATGGGTGTGTTCACGACTAGAGGTCCCCAGTGGAGGAGGGGGGGGGGGGGGGGGGAGGTTCAGTCAAGTTAGTTCGGATTTTCAAAAGTACCGGTTTCCGTTGGCAGTGCATAGTGCAACTTATTCCTAGCCAGCGAAGTAGATGTTACTCTAGAAATGAAAGCATTAGGATAGAGAACAAACTGTATTTATTGAGGACTCAATAAATATAGTGACTCATGCTATCTCCTACCAAGCAGATGGAGTACTGAAGGAAAACTACACTAGCCAGGTGTAGGCGACCTGGTTTTATGCTGGAGGGATAGTGATCTAGAAAATTGAATATTTAACTACTCAACTAAAGCTGTCTAATGCGGGTGTCTGTAGGAGACAAAAGAAGTTAAAGTTTAAGTAGCAAGGTATATTCGTGCTCGTTAGTGATGAAGACTAATGTTATTGCAGAGGGAAGCCGCGATGGCTACAAAAGACTCGAGGTTTCGATGGAGGCCCCAGCACTAAGGAGTTCACGAGGTAAACTCAAGAGAAGAATATGAATGAATCTGGAGACCCGCTGCGCACGGACTTATATAGTCAAAAGTCTAGGTTGCCATAGTAGGGTGCAGGGAAGACGCATGACGTCCTTCTGCCGTGGAGGCTGGCGTAGGAGGTGGGAACCATGTCAGCATTCCTTGATTCGTGTATGTTTGGCAGTGCTGAAGCCGAAGCTTGTAGGCACTCAGTGTGTGGAGAGGGGGAAGCGGCATTCTCGCTGGTTGCGTAACCTTGCGGTTACGTGGTTGGCTGCCCGGGAGATTTTAGCGACCGAAAATTGATTTGCAAAGTATTGCATGAACAAATCTCACGTAGGTGGTTAAAGTAGACAACCCTTACGTAGGTTGAAGTACGGGTGTACTTCAGGTAAAGAGCGATGAGTCATAATCGTAGTTGATTAGTAGTATAAGCAGCACACGTCACTATATATAATGTTAACTTTTTTTTTAAATTTAAAGCAATCTCCCATAATGGCAGACTAAGTACAATATCGATTCAAGATTTAATGCTCACATGATGCTCTGCCGGCACACAAAATTTGGTTTAAATTGGATGAATAGTTCCCGAGATATGAAATATAACTTTAAATATTAAGATGGTCACCATTTTGAAAGTAAAATGCAGGCGTGGTCGAAAACTATTAAAGTCAGGTGTCCTCCATTATCTGTACCAAGTTTGGAGAAATTTGATTGATGTGTTCAAAATTTCAAAAGGGGACAGAAGATGGAATTGGCAGAAGCGGGGGAGGGGGAGTGAGTGAAGAGATTTGGGCAGCTCTTAACATCAAGGTCTTGAGAGCAGATAAGGGTGAAGTCAGGTGAGTATGGAACAGCGTTGGAACTGGAACGAAAGGGTGGGGGGACACGGGAGATCCCCGAGAAAACCTGCAGAGCAGTGGCATTGTCTAGCACAATTCCGATTTGCGGAATTTGCGGAGTGACCCGGCCAGAGAATGAACACGTTCCCCTGGTGGGAGGCGAGCAGACTAACCGCTCAGCTGCCCTGGGCCCGGGGAGGGAGTGAGGAAGAGAGAGAGAGAGAGAGAGTGAGGACAGGGGTGGAGTGATCTCATAAGCCTTTCTCTTACATAATTTGAGCACACAACTCGGGTTATTTTATTAACTTTAGCGGTGACAAACAATATCTGGCTAACATTGCTATCAAACTCATGAAAATTGTGTACACATACAAATAGTGTGATTTTTATGTTTCAACATGCTTTGTTTTTATTAGTTTTTGTTCCTGACTGCATTTCATCACTTTTGAGAACTGTATTTGTGCTTTGACAAATATTAAATTCACCGAAATGTCTAAGCATGTTACGTAACTGTACATGAATATTACAAAGTTGTTATGTATAAACGCTGTTCACGATAATATGAGCACATTCAAAATCAACCTTAGAAAAAAGTCACTGCTCCTGTCTAGCATACATTTTAACGGGCTCACTGAGTGAGTGACATGCGCTCAGAAAATTTGGTAATGATAGAAGGGAAGTAGTTCCGTATCTTTAAAGTTATCACATGTATCAATAAACGGCATCCACCAACAATTTTTTGTGGTCCCGATGAAACCCCTATGTAAATAATGTTAACATAAACCACTCATTATTGTTTATCACATGGAGCATCAATCAAAGTATATTTCGGGTCCCTTCACCTAATATTTCCGTCAACTACCATTTTTAAGCTTGTTGTTTATAGAAACGTATAGTAACTGGATGTGAAATAGGTCATGCGCGCCACCATTTATAACTGCTCTACAGCACGATATCTAGTGTCTTGTCTTCCCAACACATCTGTCAACACTGCAGTGTGGTGTTGCATGCTAGACTAGCTTGCTACTTCCCCTACAGGCCAGATGAGGGGGGGAAGTTGTTACCCATAGCAATGAGCGTGGTGACTTAGCGTCTTCTCTCTCACCCTTCCTTTTGTCTCTCTCAGCCGTGCTCCTTCCTTCTTCCCCTCACGAGCTATGAAGGGGGAAATTGTTACAGAGCAAAAGATAAAGCACATCCTCTCTCTTTCTCTCTCTCTCGGTCATGCACACTTTGCTTGCCTTCCACACACTGCCCGCCGGCAGCAGAGTAAATTACGTTTGCATGGCAAAAATAAAATAATTTTATCAAGATACTGCATCGCTCAATAGTTGCACCTAACCTCATTTCTATTTTAAAGTAAATGGTTTCACCTGAAAAAGTTACACAAAACATTTTAAAGAGGAATTATTATTTGAAAAGACATTTTCTTTTGTGATTAAAGGTGGTTTTTCCGTAAGGTTGGTGTTTTATTGCATCTGGCGTAAAATTAACACGATTTTAAAACGCAATATTTATTTAACCCAAGAGGAAGCATCTTCATGAATACAATTATTTGCTCAGAAGCAAATACTTGAACTCCCCTTGTCACCAAAAATTGTTTGAACATCAAGCGACTTGTATTATAACTGTAAAATTAATTTTCAGTAGCTTCTGCAGGGAAATCGGATGATTTTTATTAATTTATTTCAAGAGACACGCATCTTTTGAATAAACTGATAAAATGTATGGGCCTATTTGACACCTTTTTACCATCTAATAATAGGTAGGTAATCACCGAGCTGAGTGCAGTGTAACTTACGACAGGGAAAATCAGAGGACGTGGTTCTGAATGATTAATTACTAGACGACAGTGAAGCAATCAATTATAATTGCCTTATTTGTGCATTTTTGTCTCAAAATTACAAGTTTTCTTTGAAGTAAAATATAATTAATTACTTCAAAAGACAGACATTAGTCACATGTGCAAGTTGGCGGCACTTTGCAACAAGTTGCGACGTGAAGCGGTAATCCTCCCATCACCCCTCTCTCCAATCACAGCCATCCTGTATTCACTGACAGATCTATAACTTCTCTGTGCCCTCTTAGCTGAACGAGTGCGTGCGGGACATTCAAAATGCATTCAGTGTCATATTATTTTCATATTTAGAGGGTTTCAAAGTTTTAGGTCAGCTCACATAGAATGTTGAATTACAATCAATTATGTACAGTATTCTGAGACACTTTTTTTATTTAAACGAGTATAGGCGAAATGTTTTTTAATATATTATATACAATAATATTTTTTCCTAAAATTCCCATTTTCATTGTGTTTATTAGCTAATCGTATACACAGATAATGTACAGCTTTTACTATACTAAACATATTGTTTTATAAGGTTAGAGGTTGTATTTTATTGATGTACATGTCAGAAACCGCATCTACTGAAATCCCACATGTATGGACTTTTTTTCCTAGTCCCGTGAATAAGAATAGATCGAGAGTTGACTGTACATCTATAACAGATTCACTTTCGGGATAGGATTCAAATGTATTTATTATGAACAATAAATACTGGTGACATGTACTCTTACTACTAAGCAAAGTGCGAATGAAAGTAAGCTACGCTTTACACGTGGAGGTGACCTGCTCCTAGGCTACTCAAGTTTAGAATGACTTTGATGTCTATGTAAATAACCGAGATGCAGTTACTCTAACTTGGGATGTCTCGAAGAGGGAAAAAAATGTGCCACTACTTTTAATGGCAGTGGTTGTAGTTGCTACTACCAGAAAGTAGCGGCGGATGTTGAACTAGGAGGATCAACAGCGGAAGTGTGGAGTGAAGTCTTGCAGGCTTCCGGTGTTGAAGATCTTCTGGAAGCTGTTGGTAGTAGAAGTCTCTGGTCGTTGGTGGCGGCTGCTGAAGGTCTAGAGGGCCTGGTCAGCAGTAGAGAGCCCCGGCACTGTAGTGTTGAGGCAAGCTACTGGAGATAAATGGTGTCTTCGGCCGCGCATGGCCTTATCTTGTGCGCTCAGCCGGCCCACGCCTGAGCTGGAGTGAGAGGTGTGACGTCTGCCTAGAGCGAGCAGGGTGGGAGAATCTACCCTTGCGCTTAGTGATATGGCATTGGCCGCTCAGCCCTCTTCGGTAAGCTTCGCTGGAGTGGCGAGACACTGTCTGCCAGGTGTGTCGGGGAGGCTGATGTGTTACTGTAGCCACTTGGAAACAATGCTTATTTTACATACTAGAACCACCCACTAGGCTATGAGCGATTCCGCTACACTTATGAATAACGTGTTGGGTTTGACCCTTCCTCAGGATAAGTAGATACTTCGTGAGTAGTGGGAGAAAGTTGGGTCTGGAACATTAGGAAATACTACGTGTCTGTAACTGTCCCTCCATGGGAAACAATCCTGTAGACTTCTATGGTTGTGTTTCCTGGTATAATATTATCAAGTTAGGATGAGTCACAGTTATTTGGTATAACTCAAATAAGCGGCATGTGTCATTCTCAAATAAATCAAACTGTACAAACACTATGATACTTGAGGCTTAGTTGTACCCAGTCGAACCCTGTTATAACATGTCTCAAGAAATGTCAGCCTTTTAAAAGGGAAAACTTTATAAGAGGGTAATTTTGTATTGAAAAACATGTTCGTGAACCAAGAGAAGACAGCTTATTTAGCAGAAAAATGTTATAAGAGGGGATATTATAGCAGGGTTCCACTGTATTTGAATAAAAATTTATATTCCTAAATATAAGAAAAGTATTAAACGTGTATATGTACCTTCTTAATAAAGACATGCTGTATTGACTCTAGTAAAGTTGGCGTCATCACAGAGTCTGTCCCACCAATACCCAGACGACCCCCAGCACCATAACCTGCAAAAATAACATGAACAGCTACATACAAAATACATGTTACACATTTAAATTTAATCACTAATGACCATACACCTAAAACTGACAACTTAGTGAAAATGGAAAAGTCCAAGGACAACAATTCTGGAATATGTTACAACTAGGTACTGAAAAAAAAAGCTGCTATAGTCCATTCACGCTTTCTTCAGCCTTTTGGAATTGAACGTTTGAAAAATCACCCTAAGCATAATATGTCAACCTGTTTTTCCAATAACTTGAATTCTACAAATATTTAACACTGTGATTAACTTTAGAGTATTATATTATTGAATACATGAAACTTTATCTTAGTATCTTATACAACTTGTAATATTTATTTTGTATTAAACATGAATTAACACCAGTGAGAGCAGCGACGTGTTGGCAATGGCAGGTAAGAAATAGTTCACAGTTACAATATTTTTTAACCTCATTTTTATGTATACTATTTGTAAGGTAAAGATTGCCAATTGATATATTTGTATTGTTAGGAAGCACTGACGGAAACACATTTCATTGCTGCAGTTAAAAATATCCGCGCTAATTCCCGTGAGTAGGCTGGTGTTTTTTCCCCGTCTGGAGTAAAGGTTCAATAAGTGAAGCAGAGCATGTCTCTCTCTCTCTCTCGTTATTACTGTGTGTGCGCATGCGTGTGCGCGCGCGTCTCCCCCCCCTCCATCTCTCTCTCTCTCTCTCTCTGGAAGATCGTACCACCCGTGTAGGACAGGTATACATTTTGTTATTTCTAATTTCAGCACATTTCATACTAATTACAGCAGCAATAATGATGTCTGAGATTGTAATTTACAACCGAAATGAGATTTTATTGTTCAAAATTATATGGTATTTAGATCAAACAACATATTTAGATGTGATGGGGCGACACAGCTCATTGCGTGACACTTACAAATCCTACAGTTTGGCAGACATGGCCTAGCCACGCGCTTATCCCAATATGGCGGGCAGGCCATTTTCATAGTGCCTTACGATTGCCAGTGCTGTGTGTGACAACATGACACGGTGTGTTTCTGAACGAAACGTCAAGTTCGTACTCGTGTTTTTGAAACATCCTAGGGAAAGTTACAATGTTGTGATAAATATGTGTTTCCAGGGCAGGGATAATTAATATACTGTAATGAGTGTTGTGATCATCGTGTGTGTAAGGACGTAGCCGCCATTTCAGTCTATGGTGGCTGTGTTGTAATCGTTGCGCACAG
Organism: Dryococelus australis; assembly: GCA_029891345.1. Classification (NCBI taxonomy): domain Eukaryota; kingdom Metazoa; phylum Arthropoda; class Insecta; order Phasmatodea; family Phasmatidae; genus Dryococelus; species Dryococelus australis. The sequence goes on along the minus strand of CM056999.1, from coordinate 91,300,615 downwards.
GCCAAATGTGTATGGATTTCAAATATGTGCAAAGTTTATATGTTTTAACGATGAACTGATGTTATGACGAAGTTAATTATATCCATGTCGATCACAATGTTGTACCTTCGTGCTAGGTGTTTGAAACACAGTTGTGAAACGAGCTTACGTTTCTGTGATTTGAATGTTTGCCACGATCTCAAAGATAATACTAAGCCCAATCATATAAATTTAAATAAATAACAAAATAAACCTAAAAATCAGTAAGTACCAATGCATGTAAATATTAGTGGAATAAATGTTACGGTAGGCTTATGTGTTTGCATGCTCACCACTATCTTTTACATTTGTCGATGCTAGGTACAATAAATAAGCTACACGAGTTTTGTGCTTGAGTTTACTGTGTCGTTTTGGTGGACTGGTTGTCCCTTCGTTTTAATTTTTATTCCAAATGCATATTAATAACAACCGGTTAAATACTACTGTTGTTTCCACCACATTTGTAACAAACACCGTCGTGGCAAAATATGAATGTGTATTATGTGTAACGTGCTATATCGTGTGTAACAAATAGTTATAAAGCCGACCTAAATATTGTTATAGGCCTGTGAACATTCGTAGGAAATATGACAGCATTCTTTGAACAGCTGTAAACAGTAATCAATGCATTTGACAGTTATAAAAGTAGAAGTCACATGCTAGTGTTTATGTTTACGTGCAGTGGAAGTATATGTAATCAGTAACCAAAAGTAGATATTTAGCAGGGCTTCAGATAAGGCCAAAGTTATCGTGAATCAACTATATGATGAGGAACCCAGAAGGGTTGTCTCGTTTCTCAATGAAATGAAATGACTAGGCACACATATACAAGAAATAAGCTACATGAATTTAAGGTACACAAAATATTACTACCATGAAAAACTGGATGTCATTTGTAATTTCTACAAAATTTTATACAAGTTAAAAATTTGGCATTAGATCTTCCTGGAACTGAAATGACGATGCAAAGAAGGTAGTGCCACAGGTATCACACTCAGGAGTGTGTTCACCATGAAACAGAGAAAAGTGTGCCCGATGCAAATACCGGAAAGCAAAATCTCTTCCCTGCGGATACACAAAACAACAGGATGAGTGCAGACAGACAAGTCAGAGATGGCCCATCATAACATGTTGGACAGCAGAAGAGAAGTCCATTCCTGTTTCCAAGCATGCCAAACAAGGCCATGGACAGTATGCAGCACATCGCACACAGGGATAAGAGGATCACAGGGTGGAAGGCTCAATGGCCTCCTCAGCCACCATATCTGCTGCTTCATTGCCAGGGATGCCAACATGACCTAGCACCCACAGGAAGATGACGTGAACAACATTACGCACAACCCATGCTAGCTTCTCCCGAATCAGGGAAATAAGTGGATGAGCTGCAGAGCCAGATGGAATGGCTGTCAAAGCACTTATAGAATCAGAGCACACAAGGCATTTAAAGTGAAACCTTCTACTGATAAAACACAGACACTTGAAAAAAGAAAAAAACTCTCTCTGCAGTTAAAATACTGCAAAATGGATAAAGTCCAGAAAAGCAGAAGCACCAATCGCAAAGGCTCACCCAGTTGAGATATCAGATTTGGAACTATCTGGGGGAAAAAAAAAACCCGAACATAAAAGACACAAGATCAACAAAAAGACTCTTTCAAACAAAAGGAGAAGTGGCCATTAAAAAAAATTCCACTAAATCGAAGCGCACCTCAACCTGTGTCGTCAGCTATGGCTGTTCACAATGAGGCAATGGCAACCAACACAAAGGTAAATCATACCAATTCAGGGTATGTGGAAAGTGGACAAATGCCACGTGAAGAAAACTTGGCCTAGCAGAGTACAACCATTCATTGAGCAGCAGGAGAAAAGCAGCAGTTGGTCAAGCCTGTAATGTAGGGGAGGTTTACCACGGGGAGATTCACATGCCACAGCACATCGCCTGACAACCGGACTTGTGCACAAAGCCCCAGTCGCAATGTGAATACCAGCATGGTGAACACTCGCTAATGATTTTAGCACAGATGGCCTAGCAGAAGAATAAACGACACAGGTATAGTCTAGTTTGCTACGGACCAGGGCACAATACAGCCGAAGCAGGGTGACTGAGTCAGTACCCCAGTCACGACCAAACAAAGTTTTCAAAATATTCATATTCCTGACTAAGCGAGATTTCAGGGACTGAATATGGCTCCTCCAAGTGAGTTTACTATCAAACCAGAGGCTTACAAACTTGACAATATTAGAAACAGGGAAAACACTCATGCAAATACACACTGGGAAAACGAAATATGCCATGTCTTCTACAGAAATGAACCACCTAAGTCTTAGTGGCGGGAAAGTGGAATACACAGTTGTCTACCAAGTCGCTAAGGTGGTGGACAGCAAGCAGGAGTTGGCATTCTGCCCACACACACAGCATGGCAGAAAATTGTAAAGTCATAAACATACAGAGCATGTTGCGTCGAACATCTTGACGGACTGTATTACACGAAAGTTTGTTGATATGAGAACTGGTGGGCACTACCAAACACCATTTCTCCCGAACAAATTGTGAACAACTGACTGTCTAAATATATTATTTCCTAGAAGCACTACGAGCGCACCACTGATGGGAATGGCGGAAAGTTCAAATCTGTACACAGTAATATTTACAAAGCCATCTATACACACAGTACCAAACATCATCACCCACCTTGAAATATTCATTTCAATCCTTAAAGGGCAGTGGGCAAAGTTTAACAGTTCCGTCCACTGTGCGGACAGTGGCTACTCTAGGCACTTTATCACGACCAAGGTGTAGCTCAACGATGCGTCCAAAGCGCCACTGCAGTGGAGGAAGCCTGTCCTCTTTTACTAATACAAGCTGCTGAGAGTGAAGAGGTTGATTTTCTTCCTGCCACTTTGGATGCTGCTGTAAGGTGTGAAGCTAGTCCTGATGCCAGCGTTTCAGAAATCTTGCTGAAGCTTCTCCACAAGCTGCCAGCGCTGCAAACGATTCAGCTGGATGTCTTCCAGGTTTGGCTCTAGAACTGTGACAAGTGGCTCAAGAATCAAAAAATGACCAGGAGTAAGCGCGGACAAGTCATTCGGGTCTGAGCTCAGTGGAAAAAGAGGCCTGGAGTTGAGGATGGCTTCGATCTGCACTAGAACAGTATTCAGTTCCTCGTGAGAATTTGCTCTCCAATAACATGCCTCATATGGGACTTGACCGACTTAACTCCTGCTTCCCATAATCCACCGAAGCGAGGTGCTGCAGGGGGATCAAAATGTCAAGTTACCCCAAGGGTGGCCAAGGAGCTTGCCACGGACTGTTGGTGGTTGGGAGAAGCAAGCAGCTGTCGCAGTTCATTCAGATGATTATTTTCACCCACAAAGTTGGTTCGACAGTCACTATATAAGTCAGATGACCTGCCACGATGGGCAAGAAAGAGTTTGTATGCACCTAGAAATACATTGGTAGAAAGGTCAGATGCCAACTCAAGGTGCACTGCTTTTGTTACACAACAAATATGCAAAGGTAAGCTTTTAACAACACTGGGCGATGAACTCGGGCAAGCTTAATACTAAACGGACCAGCATAGTCCACCCCGGCCTTTGCAAAGGGTTTTACCTCCTGAATTCTCATGGCAGGAAGGTCTCCCATTAATGGTGCCGAAGATGCAGGTCTTGTCTTAAAGCACTTGAGGCAGTAACGAAGACAGTGACGAATGGCACACCTGTCTGCAAGTATACAAAATTGTGTCCTGAGGATAATTTGAAGAGTTTGAACACTTGGATGCTGATTGACTTCATAATAATGTCTGATTACTAAGTCTGTAAAACAGTGCAATTTGGGAAGTAAAGACAGGTGCTTTTGCTCAAATGGTAAGTTTAACTGAGGCAGCCTACCGCCCACCCTGACCACTCCAAAGGGATCAATAAATGGAACCAATTTCCAGATCTGAGGTGATACATGCTGCTGCTTCTTCAGAGCATTAATATCAGCTTCAAAGCAAGAAGATTGGATATACCTCAGCCAAATTTTCAAGCCTTTGTCTAGTTCATGGGGTAGTAAGCCATCAGTAGTCTTGGTTTGTGGCACTCGACAATTGTGTATAAAACGTACACGTACAAAATATGCTGTCATGCAGATAAGCTTATTCAACTTGCTACACCTTTCAAGCAATAACTCCAAGGGGCTAGTTTCTACAACGTTGCAGAATGAAAGAGTTTTCTGTTCAGGAATGATGGAGGCTGATGCAGAGGTCTCTTCTGTGGACATATAGCAGGGCCAATGATCACTGGTTTCCTTCAACCACCATGGTCCAATCCACCACAAATGATGTTGCTGAAGCTGTGCGGGCGTCAAACCCCGTAAGGCGCAGTCAGCAGGATTTTCCTCCCATTGAACATGATGCCACCATTCAGTTGATGTGTAATCTTGAATTTCACTGACTCGGTTGGCCACAAAGGTCTTCCAGAGGTGAGATGATGATGTAATCCAAGATACAACTACCATAGAATCTGTCCAGGCGTAAGTGGCCTCAATGTGCAGCCTCGAATCATAGAATGTGCAGCCTCGAATCATAGTTGTTGATGAGACGGAGAAGCCGAGCTAGCAAAAGAGCTGCACAGAGTTCCAGGTGAGGTAGCAACACCTTCTTCACAGGCGCACCCTTAGATTTGGAAACCAACAGGTGAACTATTGCTGGACCCTGCCGAGGTTTCACACAAAGGTATACAACAGCAGCATAACCAATTTCGGAACTGTCAGTAAAGCCATGAACTTGATATGTGCACCCTTGCAGATTCACTAGTGGACGGGCCACAGCAATGGACGACAATAATGACAGTTCGGATCTAACAAGGTTCCACTTTTCACGCACTTCCAGGGGTGGTTCAGTATCCCAGTCCACACCTTTCAGCAGCCACAGCATCTGAATCAAGTGTTTACCAAACAAAGTTGAGGGAGCTAACCAACCAAGCGGATCAAACACTCGAGCCAAGTCTGACAGGATGATGCGTTTTGTAGGCAGATTGGAGTTGCGATGAATTACATACAAAAATGAGTCAGTAGAAGGGTTCCATTGCAGGCCTAGGACTTTAATAACCAAGTCATGGTCAAGATCAAACGAGTGAGATGATGGTGCATTAATGTCCTCCATTGGGAGCCAATCCAACAAGGCTGCATGGTTGCTCACAAACTTTCTCAATTGAAATCCACTCACCTTCAGTAATGCTACGAGCTTCTGCTGTAGATTGAGTGCAGCCTCAACACTGAAAGCTCCAATGGCTACATCATCTACATACATGTCTGACGATAAAATATTCACTGCAACAGGAAATCTGCTCTTCTCATCCTCTGCGAGTTGATGGAGAATGCATATGGCGAGATATGGTGCAGATGACACCCCATGAGTAACTATGTTCAGTCTGTATTCCACGATGGGTTTATCATTCGAGGATCTCCACACAATCCTCTGATAGTCTCTGTTGCTGGGATGAATGGATATCTGCAGATACATTTGTTTGATATCTGCAGTGAACACAATAGGGTACATACGAAACTGAAGCAACACATCAACAATGCTGCTTTGGAGTTTTCGCCCTGAAAGAAGTATGTCATCGAGTGATTGGCCATTTGTGGTTCTTGCTGATGCGTCGAACACCAATTGCAACTTAGTCGTGGTACTATCAGGCTTTACTACAAAGTGGTGAGGAATGTAGTAGACCTCACTTACAGAGATTTCTCCCTCTGGAATCCTTTCCGTGTGTCCAGATGACAGGTACTCTTCCATAAAATATACTCTTCCATAAAATCTGCATACTGGGCTCTTACTGAGTTTCAGTTTCAGTTGCCTCTCGAGATGATGAAGCTTATGTATTGCTTGGTTCTTAGATTCCCCTAACTTTGGCATTGGTTGACAAAAGGGCAAAGCAACACTGTAGCACCCTGTTTGGTCTCTTGTATGAGCTGTTACGAACATCTCTTCACAGAGTGCTTCCTGAGGAGAGTGATGTGTTTTCTGAGGAACTTCTTCTAATTCCCAGAACCTTTTGACAACATATTCAAGTGATGGGGACAATGTAAACAATGAAATACAACATGATGTTATTGGTTGCGATGGAACAGCAGTTTTAATCCTTCCCATGAGGATCCATCCAAACACAGTCTCCAATGCGGTGGGCATTTCCTTGCTTCCATCCCTTTTGCGGCCAGTCATCAAGTGCGGAAATAACTCGGCAACTATCAGCAAGTCAATTGGGCCTGGACGGACAAAGGTACGATCTGCGAGTTTCAGGTGCGTTCAAGCATCACAAATGCTAGAGGGTAGCTGAGCGTTAAGGAGATCACTTGAAATGCGCGATAGAACAAAGGCATCCAGACTGAATGATGGTGAGGTTTGTCCTAAAGGACTGATTAGGCAAGTCGTGGTTGACTTGGAAACACTGACTGGCACATTGGATAATCCATGGATCGGGAGCTGAATCTTCTGTCAGGGCAGTCCCAATCGCTGTAGGCAGGCCTCGGTTATGAAACTAGCCTGGCTAGCCGAGTCTAGAAGGGCACATACTTGTTGGGGAGCTCCAAATGCATCCTGGATTTCTACTAGAGCAGTAGACAGCAAAACAGTGGTGGTAGCTGTCATGGTGGTATGAGCTGCAAGTGTGGATACAATTTTAGTTTGGCCATTTCCTGTATGTTCTTCTAGTGTGATATCTGAGGGGTCATCTATTTCAGGGGCCGATGCATCCTGTGATTCAGCAAAGTGTAGCAACGTGTGATGCCTAGCACCACAGTGTCGACACATGAATTTGGAGTTACAGTTTCTAGCTCGATGTGATGATCTGAGGCAGTTCAAACACAAATTCAACCTTTTGGTAAAAGCATAATGCTACTTTGGGCCTATACTCAGCAACTGGGAGCACAGGGAAGGAATGTGGTCTGCCTTACATAGGGTACAATTAGCAGTAGCTGTATGTGTCATGTTCACCATGGAAGTAGTTGGACTGTATGAATTATGTTTGCTAGATTTGGATACAATTTAAGTCTTTGACATAAAGGTCTTGATATGGTACAAACCGACAGCTTTGGCTGATTGACATTTCTAAGAACCCTATGAATTCTGTCAGCTTTGGCAGTGATGAATCACTTACTGTCAGCTCCCACTGGCGACGCAGGTAAGGTCCAGTTTCTTCTCCATCAAGTGAAGCAACAACAAGTCCCAGTGACCCACAGGAATTTTCAATGCTCGCAGAGCACTGCCACTTGAAGTAACGCTTCAATGTGATTTGATGTTATGAGTCTTTTGCTGTCTATCTCCTCACTAAAATCTCAGATATAATAGTGTAATTTTCCTCAGAGAGTGGTAGGGACTGGATTAACGACAATGGCTCTGTAGTTAAACATGACATAAGGTATGTGAAACAATCCACCTGAGATAAGTTATCATTGGTGGTTACCATGGACTGAAAAAGGTTTGCAAAGTTCGACCATGGCTTTGCGTCACCATTGAAACTGGAAAGCTGAATAGTGGGTAACTTAACATGTGATGTGTTTGAATGTGACTGGGTGGCTCCTTTGTCATTCCTGCCATTGCTCGGTATGACACTGTCATGTATGGCCATCACAGCGTAATACTCATCTCAAACTTGATAAGCCGTTGGGTATGGGACTGGGTGTCAAACTCACTACTGCCTTTGAACGCAACTTCCAGTGCGATGTGGTCATCATCAAAACCGTTTCGAATTTGAGCTAAGTCCCAGCAAGTAGAAAGGAAGAGGCGTGCGTCAGTACTGTCACCTTGCAGAGAAGATGACAATGAAAATGCATGGTGTAGACGATTTTCCGCTCTTTCGAGACGTCTCTGAAATGCCAGGTGTTTATCAGCCATGTTCAACACTATTCCGCATTATTAAGGCCAAAAGCAACAGGCGCGTGCAGCTTGCGTATGCTGATAATCCTGTTCGTAATAGTGATTGTTACTGATCACGGTTAGTCCATTATTTTTGCACAGTTCTAAAAATTAACAGGGATTTATAACTGTTATAACAGTGATTTTATCACAGTTTATGCCCGTTTTGGCTAAGTACTGATATACAAATGCTTTGACAACGTGCTGGGACAAAATTCCACCACAACTTCTGAAAACACTTGACGAAATACAAGTCACGACCGAGGTAACATGAGTTACGAATGAGGTAGCACGAGTCACGACCGAAATAGCACAGCGTGATCAAATACACAAAACAGCGATGTGGTAGATAATCAACTATGTCGGAACAATATCCGGTACGGTTGGACCAATAAATGTTGTGTTGAACATCTTGATGGACTGTATTGCATGGAAGTTTGTTGATATGAGAACTGACGGGCACTACCAAACACCCTTTCTCCCGAAAAAATTGTGAACAACGGACTGTCTAAATATATTATTTCCTAGGAGCACAACGAGCGCACCACTGATGGCAATGGCGGGAAATTCAAATCTGTACATTGTAATATTTACAAGGAAATCTATACACACAGTATCAAACAGAGCACGTTCTACAGGTGGTCGAAAACACACACAATGCAATTGATGGTGATCGCAAGCAGGGTAGCACTCAATATGCTCCCCTGTGCAACACCCTTCTCCTGAATGAACTCCCAAGAATAGGAAATACCATTGCGAACCCAGAAGGTACGGAAGTACATACATTTCTGTATGAAACCAGGGAGATGACCACGGAAATCCTAAGTAGACTGCTGTCGCAAGATACCATGTCGCCATATTGCATCGTATACAGTCTCCAGGTCAAAGAAAACATCAAGGAGGTGCTGCCTTTGCAAAAAGGCAGTCTGTATGGTAGCTTCAAAGTTGACTGCATAAACGATTTCGACGGAACACACCAAACAGGCGATACAAGCTGATAGGTCTCAAGGCAGTATACCAGACGCACATTAACCATATGCTCCATGTTCTTACAGACATAGCTGGTGAGGGAAATAAGACGACAGCTGGAAAATTTAACTTTCACTTTCCCAGATTTCAAAATGGGCACAAGGGTCGACTCGCAACAACTCAAGGGAAAACACCATAATACCAAATATTATTAAAAAACACTCAGCAAAAAACTGCTTCCCTTTAAGTGGGAGGCGTCGCAACATAGCATAATGGATGTTGTTTCATCCATCAGATGTATGCTGCAAGTGTGATAAAGAATGCTCCAACTCAAGAAGGGTAAAAGGCTGGCTGTAGTGCTCCTCACCCGAGCCACCAAAGTGGACACTCACGATCTCGCATATCTATTTGATGGCTTGAAATGAGGGAGTGTAATGTGCATTTCTCAAAATATCTGCAAAATATTGACCCAATAAATTTGCTATGTTTGTCCCCTCTGTAACAATATCGTTATTAACCCAAGAAACCTGTGCGGTAACATAGAATGTATTGTCAGCAACAAAATGAAGCCCCTCCAGGATTTTCTCCGGTTGTCCATGATGACATGTCAAGAGCAAGCCCAACAGACGTGGAAGAGCTCCAGGTTAGTTTGATTGGGGGGGGCACTAAAGCATCTGAGCGCATGTCGTCTGGCACGGACAGCATCCCTGCTTTCGTCGCTCCACCAAGGAACATGCTTGCAAACACAAGGTGAATATTTGGGGATGGAAGCCTCCCCAGCTGACACAACAATAGAACTAAAGAGGCCTACTGTCACGTTCACGTCAAGAGGAACCTCAGCAGTGAAGTGGAGGGAACACTGGAAATGTGCCCAGTCTGTTTTCTTAAGCACCCAGCAAGGTGGTATGGGTGGAGCAGCAAACAATACGTAATCTAATATGATTACGTAATGAAGTACCTAAAAAACAGTTGACCTTACAAGCTGATGATGGGGTACATATACACTACAAACAGTGAGAAACATACCGGGGAAAACCCTGACCACCATTGCAACAGCTCCATGGTCAACTGAATCCTTCACCACAAGATAGACACCGCCACAGGCACAATACACCAAACATGTTATCCAGGCGGTCACCATTGTTTTGGGGATCGACATCAACTGTCATCCCAGCCTCTGGCTCTAGAGGAGACAATGGTGAATGGATGTGGTCCTGTGAATCATGGTCACTCACAGGAAGGGATACATAAGATGGAGTGTTTGGCTTATCAATTTTTCTCACTGCAGCTTTCTACCAAGATGTGACAACAACAGAAGGTTTTGACAATTTCTTTTCAGCTGGCCTACACTGCGTACCGACAGACGTAGTCCAGGTCATCCAGACTCCCTGTGGCTTCGGTATTCACAGACAATTCAATCTGGGTAGCCATATCGACTGTCTGTGTACATGCATCCTTAACTGCTGGGTGAGCATTGGCAACAACGTTGTAATGCACAGAAGGTTTCGGGCCCTGGAGAGCACGGAAACATTTCCATGCCTCAACAAAGTAGAAGAACTTGTCTGTGGTCCAGATATGTTGAACAGCTTGCTCCTCCTGGTACACAGAGCACCCCTTCGACCAGACCAGATGTCCTTTGCCGCAGTTCACATACATCAGTGGCTTGCTGCACTCAGGAATATCTGGATGCGGTGGTTCAGCACACTTCGGACAAGCTGGTGGATTCCGACATTTTGCAGAGGAATGACCAAACTGTTGACAGTTGTAGCAACGTAGAGGAGCAGGATTGAACTGCTTAACACGCATATTCAAGTACCCTACTTTGATAACGGAGTGAAGGTCACTCACAATGAAAGTCAAAATTAGAGTAGCTGTAGGTGACGTGACACCATCAGTAGTCTTCAGCACACGGCAAACATCTGTGACATACTGAAGTTGCAGCTCACGTAAGATCTTTTGTCCCAGGATGTCAATCAAGTCGGGACACCAGATGACGCCCTTGCTGGAGTTCAGGGACACACAGGACTTGACCTCAACAGAGAACATTGCATTTGCCCTATTGAAAGTCTTCATCACTAAGAGCCCCCTCGACTGGGCAGCATTCAATGTCTCAAACAGAATCTTGTGCCTTTCGCTGATTCTCTTAGAATTAACAACAGGATAACCAGCTGCTCCAACAATTACTTTTTGTAATTCAAGGGCGACACCTTTTCAAAAGTGTACCCTTCTAGACCTGAGATAACCAAATAACGTGGCGTAGGTGACTTCACTGGAGTAGACTGATGCAAAATTGAACCACAATCCGAATCACCACCTGTCGTTGCGGAGCCGTTTCAAGTGGCTGTAGAGGGTGCCACCCTTTTGGGGAGTGCTTTTGGAAGCAATCGTTTAGACTTCCCGTACTGGGACTCGTAGACCTCAGTCTGCCATTCTGGGGGGGGGGAAAGAAAAGAAGGTAGATGTTAGAACACCCCACGGGTTGTGTCATTTGGAGGAGGACCAAACTCCCACAGACCTAAGCAGTACTTAGGAACAGCTAACCTTTACCGCCATTTACTTCAAATGAATGCCCCAGTAACACACTGAAGTGTACACCAGGGCAAACCAGGGGCAAATTGTACATCCTAAGCTAGGGGAAAACATCCCAGGCTCCCTACTATAGAGGAAACCCTTTGGTGCCCGTTCAGGCGACTTGTGGTTGATTACATCGGCCTCCTCCGTACAGCAGTACCGCGTCTTCCTGGCAGATTACAACACATGAGCTTGTCGGCCATGACACCCCTCCTGCAAAGAAGGCACTAATTGGTGCTATGTGAGAGTACATGTACGTGGATACAGGCTCCACACCTAGATTTGCCTGCTGGGCCAGTGAGAAGGGTTTGCTAGACCATCACTAACAAAGTCACCATGTATGGTCATACAATTTGGAGGCAGCACTCATTTGTGAGGACAGACCCTCGTTAGGAAGAAGGACATCGCCCTGGCCCGAGACGATGCAGTAGAGAAGGAAGATGCGATGGGACCTGGTGAGATGGAAAGGAAAAGGATAACAAAAGAGAAGGAGACGAAGAAAGAATCACAAAATGATGGTTCAAACCAATTTCAGATCCCACCTGTGTCCTGATTAGTTGCCTCTTAGGACAAGCACTGGGTGGCTGAGTTGGTATTCTAAAACCCCTCCACAACACGGGGGCCAGGCAGAATAATATTCTGGAACTGTCACTAAGCAAAACAGCCACAAACCTCACTCTGTGGTTAGCATATGTACACTGGACACAGGGAAAGTGAGCAGGTTATGGTGAAGGCAGAGATAGAGCAATGGATGCTTGCAGTATGGCCAGGGTGTGTAGAGGGTTACCATCTGTGGCCAGCAGGGGACAGGTAGTACACCAGTATTTGCTTAGAGGAAGCCTGCGGATTATGCTGATTTAGTCCGTATTTACGGGTTTTTATATCATTAAACGGATTCACAGAATTTAAAGAACTTTCACGGATATCCACTTGTGCACAAAAAAAACTGGTTAACGAGATTTATTGAGCGAAGAGATATTTGTTACCTATGTATTTACTTACATATACGAAATTGTAGCACATTTCCGCTTAAAAAGGCTATTGTTTATAAAAATTTATCACCAACATGAGTCAATTTAAGAAATAGGCAAATGTTACCAAACCTACAGACAGAGAAAGTAATAATCGCCGCGGCATTGCCACCTCGTACGCCGTAGCGCAAGTGAATAAAGAATTAAAAAAGAAGAATTTTTCCTTTTAATCTGGTTTAATCTGGTTTTAATTAAATAACACCCTAGTCGTTTGAAACAGCAATTATCCACATGTTTATTAAACTACATATAGCGGTACTGATAGCAAGCGAGAACAAACACACTACGCACACAAAACACGGGCACACCTTGTTCTTTAAAAATAAATTGTGAAAAGTGTTCAAGAGCTAAGGTTAAACCGGATTCCCAATTTACTTTCATCAGCACAGCTCTCTTCACACGCAATGATAATCTCAACTACGTAGAAAGATGTATAGTCTTTCATTTTACACTTAATATTGTGAGTTGCGACTTAGAAAAAACTTACATATGATAATTGTTTGCAAAATGACAACGGATTTGGTCAAAATTCACATTAATTTTAAATTCTACGGCAATGTTAACGGGACATGGAATACAGAGCAGTTGACCAGCTGGCGCCATGGTGCAAGCAACCACTCTACTGACAGAACGTAGGGATGTTGGAAAAATATTGATATATCAAAATGGCGATATTTTTCCAAAAATATATTGATATATATTACCAATATTATTTGACAATATTTTCTCGATATCAATATTTTTCTGCAATATTTATCGGCGATATTTTTTGAACACTTCTGGAACCTAAAACGGCAATACCCTAAAAAAGGTAGCAGGATTCACATCCAACACTCATCATACGCACATTTCTGTGGATTAAGATTTAATTTTTAAGGGAAACATTCATCGCCATCTTGGATTATTTTAATTCTGTATATTCAATTTATTTATACTTATATATATATTGTGTTAGATAAATTTTTGAATCTTGGGCTTTGTTAGCTTGTACAATATATATTGGTGGAGTTAGAAAAATTATAGCTATTTTTCTGCAACTCCATTTGTCACGTTTACAAATGAATCAAGAAACTATAAAAAGTTTCTCTCTCTTCAATTCGTAGTCAAATAAATGAAAGTCTGTGACCAAAAAATCTTAATTTACTAAATCTTATATTTTAATAAAACACAGTTCATATTTTATGCAATGGATTTCAAAGGTGTATGAAAAAGAGTAAAACAAAACAGATCCAAAAATTATCATTTAATTGGAGCTCTTTATCACCAAAAATCATTTGTAGCCCATTAATGAAGGTTTGTGTTGTATGTCTATGGTCCAGTTACTTGTTAATTTTTTTTTTGTATAATAAGTTACATAAATATCCAAGATATCTGTTGCAATAAATATAAGTGTTATTTGTAAAAGCTAAATGGTGTGTTATTTTTTTAAAGAAAATTTGACCAAGTGGTAAGCAGCATTACTTTCAGTTTGCTGGATATAATTCGTGTATTTATGTATTTTATAAAGTACTGTTTCATCCTTACATTTTAAAAAATAATTCTTTGTACTTATATATTAATTTTATTTACTGAAATTGCTAATTGTGCCATAATTTCATAAAAACTATGTTATGAAAGTTTAAAAATAAGACATTCAGTACAAAGTACCTTCATTACTAAGTATAAACATTGAGGCTTTATACACGTATGTTGTAACGAGATTTTACTGTATTCAAAAGACATCTATTTATTAATATAAATTATTGTTTTGTTGCAATATCCTTTGGTTTATCTGCAAAAAACAACAAAAATTGAATTTTTGTTTGCTGAAAAGTATGCTGTCTCCAATGGTACCACTTTTGTAAATTTTTCGCGACAGAGGAGGTCTTGTACCTATCTGTGGTCTCATTCTATTCAGAAAGTGTCCGCCTATTAGTATAAATTAACGTTTTGTTGAAATATCCAATGTTTTTTCTGCAAAAGGCCACAAAAATTGCATTTTTGCTTGCTGAAAAGTACATTGTCTCCGATGTTACAGTTTCTGTAATTATTTGGTGACAAGGGAGGTAGCAGATATCATTCTGTGGTATCATTTTATTCAAAAGACGTCTGACTCTTGAAATAAATTCTCCACGTAAAAATCATGTTGTTATGACACCAGAGATGATTGAAATGGACTTACAATACTTGGTGAATTCTCGTCCCACTCTATGCTTTTAACATTTTGGGAGGCAAGAGGAGACTAAGTATATGCCTCTTTGACATTTTTTTTTCAAGAAAACATCTAACTATTAAGAATAAATTTAATTAAAAACAAAATCTCACTTTCATGATAGAGACAATTGAATTTGGACTTCATGCAATAAAATGCAGACTTTGACATAGGTTGCAGTATGTAAAAATTGCTCCAAAATTTTCAAAAATATCAACAGTAACCAACCTATAATGACATTTCTGGAAACTGTGATGGGTCATTTCTGTAAGAATTTGCTGTGAATACTATTGTTCACTACTACATGTCTAAATATTTTATGAATCTATGTACATGTTAAAGTGATATATTTACTAGCTACCTATATGGAAATAAAATAAAATACTTCATGGGATAGAAAACAAATGAAATTCAAAAACTTTTGTTTATAAAGTCACAAATATTACAATTTATTATTCATTTAAATATTTATCACAAATCGACTGATGTTTCCGACACAGCTTATTCAAAATTATACTGTGAAAACATACTTAAATTTATATAAACCATTTATATTTTCAGTACTCTGCCAAAAAATATCAATACACAAATTTACATCAAAACAATCAACAAATATTATACTTTCATGGACAATATGATACACCTATCACTGAAGCTATTGTTGTAAAATAGAATGAGTCTGAAGAATAAGTATCACTCAACACAATTAGATGTCTAAACCATAAAGAGAACTGTGTAAGCATGGGATGACAATGTGGCACACCTGTCGCATACACCTTGCCATCTGCAGTGACAGCAAACAAGGTCTGCTCCCCTCCAACCAGCTGGACAGGCCTGAGAGCAGACAAGGCCTCACATGGAGTTGGCAGCTTTACTTTGGCTCCTTCTACACCTCCCAGCTGGCCTCTGTGGTTGTGCCCCCAGCCATAGATGGTGCCGCTACCACTCCAAGATAATGTCCAGTCCTCAGGTCGCCTACAAGTTTCATCAACACTTCAAACAATGTCCAGTTTCACCACTTAAAAAACCACACATTTCTGAACTGTGGCAGCCTACTTTTACGTTTAAGTCTCCAGGTGTCACTAGTGTCGGGGTACTATGGAGAATGAATCTCCTAAAACTTGCACCGCATATATTTTGGAAATGAAAGGTGCTATCGATATGCTGGTTTCATAGAATTGAAGATTAGACAAGACCTCATATTTGTAGCCCAGACAAAGATTTTGATTATATAGTTGAAAAATATATTGGAGAGTATCAGTGTGGATTTAGATGAAACAGATCAATGGTAGAACATACTTTTAGTATACACTAATTAATGTAGAAGAGATGGGAGTATGCACGAGATATGATGTCCTTTTTTATAGATTTTAAACAAGCATATTACAGTGTTAACAAACAGTCTGTGCGAAATGAGGGAATTTGGGTTCCACAAAAAATTGATATGTATTAGCAATGCTTGTGTTACTAACTCAAGGGCATATATTAAAATAGAAGGAATTATAACTGAACCTTTTGACAGTCACATTATTAAAACAAGGAGATGCAATATCACATCTGCTCTTTAATGTGACATTATAAATGATTATTAGGGCTTTGAACACAGTTAATGAGGGAATACCAATAAATGGTCTCCACACAGTGTTACGATATGCAAATGGTCTGGATATAATAGCAGATAGGAAAGAAGGGCTTGATAAGACTAAGGCGTGACATCTTTCTACAAATTATTTAATCAACTTCTACTCATCAGTGCAAACAAACTTGGAACACCTTCAATGGAGTTTGATTTGCTGCCACCAACGACGAGATGTTGGGAATTGTTTTAACTACCCACAGCAAAGGACGGACACTCCATGCCAGATATAATTATTCACCGGCTGAGCCACCGAAGCCATGCATCGAGGATCAACCAAGTACAGCAACGTGCCACCAGATGCCACTACTAGTACGAGCGCTGATGCATGAGCCTGGATCCAGCGCCCGCCACTGACGTCACACACATCGAGGATCTATGTCACATACTTTGCAGCTGCTTACCCCCTCTCCAGGAAAACCCCCTATGCCAGGCGAGCAAGGGGGACGCAGCCGAGGAGTATAAATAGAGTGCCGAACCATGAATCGTGACCAGTCTTCCAAGCAATTAATGTATGTCCTATTCCTTCACCACAGTTCTAGTGCCGTGGGAACCATAAGCGCCTACCTTGGTTTTCATCGCGTCCTAGTGGTGCCAAAGACTTTACCTCTCCTCTACTCTTCACCGCACCCTTCGGGAGGGCTGAAGATCCTTGTATTCTCAGCTCTTCATCGAAGAACATACGTCTTATGTATTACGCTGTCATAAACATTGAGATAAGAACGGGTCACTTCAAGACAACATTTGTAGCTCTAGTTAAAGTCAGATTGTTTTTATAGCAACTTTACTGCCTATCCTGTTAAGACTAGGAGCAGCAAGTAGCCTTCACCTGTAATCACGTATGGGCGTTCAACTTCCATAACCTGACGTGGATAGGAGGTAGTACATTCAACATCATGGTTTATTTCCATTAAAAGAAATAAACAGTAGTCTAGTTCACTTAAGAATATCACTCCAGCAGCCATTGTATCTTTCCTCGTACACATCAGTCCTATACGAGGGACAGCAGGTGACCGGCGTTTTATATTTTCCGTCAAAACACACAACACTAAAACAATACAATCTTGGAAGGCCACCCATTCTCTGCACTCGTGTAGTGAATGGTAGAGCCACAACACTAGGATACCACTTCCTTAGGGATTGGAATTCCAATCTGAGGTTTGCTCTTTTCACTGCGCACTAGCGGTGCCAAGAGGAGTATTTCGCTGGGCTTGGGGGGACCAGTTCCTCTGGGACACTCGCCTCACCAAAGTTAGAAGGTCACCCATTCTCTGCACCTAGTGTAGTGAATGGTAGAGCCACAACACTAGGTACTCGCTCCTATTAGGGTCAGCTTATCAACTCTGAGGTTGCTCTTCTCATCGTACACTAGCTGTACTGAGAGGAGTAATTCTCTGGGTCTGGGGAATCCTACTCTTGCAGGATATCACCCAGTATGGGACTGCCGCCAGTGTTACGCAGCTCGACTGACTCCGCACCCTTAGTGCCGGAGTTTGAGAGTGAAATACAGCATTGGCAAGCGATCACATTACATTCAAACCTACACGTCAACTGTCACGCTTTGGCAAGATCCCATCAAAGATTTATCTTGCCTCGTGCCCTTTACCCACACTGGTGGTATACATAAGAGGGCAAAATGAGGTTAACCACCTTCCTGACCGGTTCAAACTTCTCAGTCTGTGAGAGCAGGCAGCAGTAATCCGCAGACTCTCAGTACCAGCTGCATCAGCCTAAAACCCTGCTATGTTTGAACCACCTACAAGAGCCAACGAGGTACATCACCCTGCAGTTCAGGTCTACCTGAGTGGCCAAGACAGGTCAATTGGAATCACTAACATCTGGATTTGAGGAACACCCCAAAACTTGCCTACCTCAGCAACAACGAAACTCCGTACACCTATGCTGACTAGTTCACAAACCACGGGAGCAGCTCCTAGTGTGCCTACCAGTCGAGCCTCAGCCGGTACAGATGCATGTTAAACATTGTCCAAATATACCAGTATGAGTGGTACCACCGACGCATAAAGTAGTGCTTGCCGAACCAGATTTTGTTTCCTGCCAGAAGGCGACTTGACCAGTTCTGTACACTGGCCTAGCTCCTGTTCCAAAACAAGAACAGCAGAGCCCAAGTGTAAACATTAGTGGAACAGCTTTTAAATGTGTTGATGCATCACGTACCCAGGAGTAAGTACTTAGACATCTCAGAAGCGTGGTCATTTTTGTTTAGTAGCTAGACTGGGCACTCCTATCTCCTGGGGGGCAGACTCTAGTCCTGACAGGGCACTGGTGCTTGTCCATTGTACAGGACTGACCTGGTTTGCCGGTAAGGTACAAAGTCAGGTTCGGCTAGTACTATCTTGCGTTTCAGGGGCACTGCCGTGACAGGGATACCTGGGCGTTGGAGTGTGGTAGATTTGTTTGCAACAGTGGTTGGTGGTGGAAATGGTGTGGTAACTGCTGGCCTGGTTGAAGGTATAGGCTGAGGAGCTGGTCGAAAGATCGCTGGAACCAAATGGGCAATGGCCGGCGTTGGCGGTCGATCAGGGTGGCTGAGGTGCCCCACCCAGGTACTCTGCCAGGCCAGTGCGTACAGGGTCGGCGAACAAATCTTTCAGTATCTCTGGTGTCACAGGATCCTGTAGGCACCTTAATACCTGTGCCTGCTCCCTAGAGTTAAGCTTAGCTATTGGGGCTGCAAGTGCAGAGGATAGCTTGTGCAGGCGGCCAGAAGCAAGCAAGGTCAGCTTCAATCTTTACTTCAGTCCTTGCCTTCTGGAATAAGGCATCGGGATGCACAAACACCCTCTCCGTCCAATAAAAGGAAGGCAGGCTCCTTATATAGCAATCTACGTGTAAGACCACGTGAGGGCCGTTGACT